>JAHLJT010002630.1:121970297-122047367 GCA_031308135.1 Acheta domesticus
AAAAATAACCTTCATTACTTATCATACCTTAACAATAAATTGTCTATCATGGAAGAGTTAATACAAAAAAAAAGTGTTTTCTAAACACTATATTAAGTATCTTTTCTCCGCAACAGTGCAATCAGAATTCGTCAATTGTGGAATAGCTCTTTATTCCTTCTTAGAAGAAAAGTAGAAAACAGTGAATAAAAACAATACAATGCTAAAAGTAAATCTTTTGGTTTGTACACCAAATGTTGATTAGCACATGGCTGAATTTTTTGTGTTTTTTAATATCTTGCGTTCCAGTGAAAAAAAATAACGTTTATAATTTTTAGATTTGAATTTTTCATTCCTATTCAGAATTTTGTAATATTTTACAACAAATACACTGACTGATTCTTTTCAGATTTTTCAATGTTTTTATTTTATTTTTTTTTATTTTTATTTATTTACGTCAAAAACAGTAAAAACTGCGTATGACGAGCTATGGGGAGAAGTGAATTTTGTGCACGTTTCATAATTCTGGGGTCTCTATCCTAAACCATATACTAGTCGAATTTTGAATACAGAAAAGAGAGTTTTTTTTCGAGTTTTGTTGACAAAATATTCGCTCCTATATAATAAATATATTTTCAAAGGTAAATTAGCTATAAATTTCTGCCCTGAACCCTCATGTTCTTCATGAAAGAATAATACTTTTTGCCGCGATAATATGAAAAACGATAATTGAATAACTATATTTCCCACTGAAATTCAGAAGACGTGCACAAATAATGAAGTTACATTTATGTCCAGAAGCAAAACAAGGGACCATCTCAGCATTTGCTCAAGGATCAGGGAAACTGGACGAAAAACCTGATCGAGATGGGGGCCATCAACCCAGAAACTGTGGTACAATACTTGTTACAGGTTCTTTAGAATTATACAGTCCAAATGATAAATAATTACATTAACTATCATTGTTAAAATTAATTCTACTTTCCTTTTTGATGCTCGGTATAGTCTCGAATTGTATAGAAACAGTTATGCAGCAGAAAAGATTTTACTTGGGACTTAAACTTTTCTATTGAATTTAATCGTTTAATGTCTTCTGGTAAAGTGTTGTAGAGTAATGTACATGAATTGTATGTGAATTTTTTGTAGTGAGCTGTTGATACTGCCACCTGGTGAATATGATTACTACGTCGTGTGTTATACTTATAGACATCGGCGTTTGCTGAAAATATATTCCCGTCCTTAAGTAAGTCATTTTTGACAAAAACTACTGATTCGTAAATCAGGAGACAAGGTAATGGTAAAATTCCTAGATTAATAAAGAGTGACTTACAAGAATCACGTGGGTTGGATTTGCTTATTATTCGTACAATTCTTTTTTTGTAATCTGAAAGTCTGTGAACTATAAGATGTGTTTCCCCAAAATATTATGCCATATCTCAGGCGGGAGTGAACATTGGCAAAATATACACAACGAGCTGTATGAAGGCTGACGCAATTTGAAAGAATTCTGAACGCGTAGCATAATGAGCTTAATTTTGTGTTCAATTCATTTATGTGGGCATTCCATTTGAGGTTTGACTGAATTGATAGACCTAAAAATTTTGTTACATTAACATCAGTCAATGGCACACCGTTCATTTTCAATGGAGTACAGAATTTTTTATTTGATATGGAAAACTGCATTGAAACTGTTTTATTTTCATTTACTTTTAATTTGTTATTACGGAACCAATTTGAAACGTCTGATATTGTACTATTTACGGTTTCTTTGTTGCAAAGAATATTTGTATCATCCGCAAAGAGAACTGTTCTTCCGTTTCGAATCGCTAAGGGCATGTCATTTACGTATAATAGGAAGAGAATAGGGCCTAAAATCGATCCTTGCGGGACTCCACGTACAATTGGCAAAGAACCGGAAAGGTGTGTACATAAAGTTCCATCATTCCAGTAAGGTATTTCTACTCTCTGAGATCGTTGTTTAAGGTACGAACATAGCCAATCTAGAGCAATACCACGGATTCCATACGAAGGTAATTTTGAAAGTAAAATGTTATGATCAATGACGTCAAAAGCTTTTGAAAGATCTAAAAATATTCCAATAGTTGCTTCGTTTTGATCCAATGATGAGGCAACATCCTTAAGAAAAGAAAAAAATGGCTGTTTCCGTAGATTTTGATTTCCGGAATCCATGTTGGCAATTTGAAAACGCGTCGTATTTATTCAGAAAGGTTTCCATTCGCACATAAAAAAGTCTCTCTAATATTTTTGAAAAAACTGACAAAAGAGAAATTGGCCGATAATTTTGAACTTCATTTTTGTTGCCTTTTTTGAAGAGCGGCTTAATCTTAGCTGTTTTAAAAATATCTGGAAAAATTCCGGTGCATAAGGATGCATTAAATATGTGAGTTAACGGGTGTATAATGGCTGGCGCGCACGTCTTTAACAAACAATCCGGAAATTCATCTAAACCGGCCGAATATTTATTTTTTAATTTACCGATTATTTTGAGAATTTCATAGGAAGAGGTTTCGGAAACGAACATAGTGTCTAAGACTTTTAGGGAAACGTCATATGTTGAATTTGTGGCTGAAACCCTTAGTGAGATCGACAGCAATTCTCGAAAAGTATTGGTTAAAGAGACTAGCCACTGTTGCCGGATCGTTCACATCTCTATCGTTATCTTTTAAAACAACATTCTCTATAAGGTTTCTAGTTGGTTTGGTCGCATTTTTTACTATATCCCACATTGATTTTGTTTTGTTATTTGAGTTCAAAATATCCTGATCGTGTTTCATGATTTTAGCCTGTCTTATGACTTTTCTTAACAATGATTTGTATTTTTTAAAGTACAGGAGGAAATCTTGAGATACGTTATGATGCTTAGAAATGAAAGAAAGAATTCGTTTGTTTTTACATGATGTTCTAATCCCTTGTGTTATCCAAGAATTGTTTTTGCGTGAAATATTTAATTTTCTTTTCTGAAGAGGAAAGCAAGTGTTAAAATGAAATGAAAGCGTTGAAAAAAAAGAATAATATTTATCGTTTGTATCAATAGTATTATAAACTGCGTCCCATGACTCCTGCAGCAAGTAATCAATGAATAATTTTATTTTACTTTTAGAAAACACTCTACTCATACGTGTATTATTTATTGTGTCATTGTTCGCATTTCGTATAATGGTAAGAATTTGTGCATCGTGGTCACTGTATCCTAAATCTTTTGTTTCAATTTCATGTCGAGTAGTGGTTTTGTTAATTATAATTTGATCGATTGCCTTCTTTGAATTTACTGTGATCCGTGTAGGTACTTTTATTGTAATATCTAAATTGAAGGAATTAATTAAGTTAAGAAACTGCTCTTTCTCGCAAGAATCGACCAGAAAATCAATGTTAAAATCTCCACATACAACAATGGATTCAAAAGAGCGATTGATGACTTTGATAAGTGTTATCTCTAGTTTTTCTAAGAACAAAATGTAATCTGCAGCTCTCTTTGTTGGAGGCCTGTAGATGCAAAGCAATATCATTTTTAGCACAGGAAGATGTACAACAGAAATTTCAAAAACATTTGCAACGGCATACTCATTGAATTCCGTCAAGGAGATAGAATCAATATTATTTTTAACGTAAATACAAGAACCTCCATATGCCGGACTTTTATGAGATTCTCTTTTTCTACAATAATAGCCTGCGAGGTAAAAGTTTGGAATTTGGAAAATGCTAAGTTCATTAGGAGATAACCAATGTTCTGTAAAGCAAGAACATCCATTTGATTTAAATCGCTCTGTAGAGCTGCCTCGATAAACTCAGTTTTATTTGAAAGGGATTGAACATTATGGTGCAATATCTTTATTTTTTGCAAGTACCTACACGAATGTTTTTCTGCTGCATCTGACTGTAGTTGCTATATATTTACTCCATTTTTACCTCGAGTGCGTGGTCGAAGGTTGTAATGTGTCCCAGCAGTCACAGGTTGTGAGGAAATAGAGGCGTCATTGGTAGTGGGAATGGAAGAAACGGGAAGTAGGTTCACAGGAGGGGGTAAGAGGGTTCAGAATAAGGGTGGGGGGGTGGGGAACGTAAGGAAGGTGAAGGGATGGATTTTTGGCAGGAGGCTGCGTAGGACTGGAGTTGATGATGTATTGTGCAAGCTTTTCACCGACTGCATGTTTTCCAGCAAGGTTCATGTGGAGACCGTGCCGGGTGAAGTGTTTTACTGAGAGGAAATTCATTTCAAAAAGTGTTACATCTGTTTCTCTCAGTTGCAGTTTTAGTTGTTGGTTTGCGTGCTTAATCTCGCTGCAGAGTGTTGGCCTGTTGTACCAGAAGGGCAGAGTCGAGACTACAATGTTAGTATTTTGCTCTGTGGATTTTATATTGCACATCTACATTAACATTTTCACATTTTTTAGTATTATATTTTATATAAATGTTTTATATTTATATAATCTTCAGAAAATAAAGAAAACATTATTTTTAGGATAAACTTACTTCATTCAGAAAACAAATAATTTACGTGTTTACAGTGCCTCATTTGCTGAACGGAATTCTGTATAATCTTTTAACAAACAATTTGGAAATAGATGTGGGAAATTTCAAGGAAACTAAATTACCTTCATGGCACATCATACAAAAGGTCTATAACATAAAAAATATGTTAACAAAATTAATAAGATCATGAGGAAATTGTCTAATGAACATATTGTAACCAACAAAATTTAAAAAATGAGACCAAAAATGATACAACACAGGTTTTTAGTGAATCAGTATTGGCATACATAGAATTTATATCTCAAGTAGATGGTAAATTGAAATTTAAATAATTATTTGTTTCCAAAATTTCAATTTTAATTTCATGTGATAGATTTTTATTCATTTCATAATTTCACATTTATTAATTATTCATGAATTCTACTCTTAATCTGATTGGATCACATCCCACAAATCTTCTTCTTTTTGTTCCTTTAGTTCCTTTCGGAGCATAGGGTCTCGGCAAAGGATCTCCATCTTACTGGATTTTCTGCAATAGGTATGATCTGCTTCCAAGTCATACCAGTCTCCAGGTTCCCTCCTTCCACTGTCCTTCTCCATGATGTCCTCAGCCGACCTTGGCTTCTACTCCCTTGTGGGTTCCAACGTAGTGCTTCTCTCTCAATTGAATTTCGGGGTTTCCGTAAGTATGTCCTATTCAGTTCCATTTTCTGCGTTTTATTTGCATTGCTATTGATGTTTCATCGGCTTTATCAGAAGTTCTTCGTTTGTTATTACTTGTGGCCACCTAATGTTTAGGATTTCTTCGTAGACATCGGTTATGAATACTTGTATTTTATGTTATTTCCAAGTTTCTGATCCGAATAAAAGCACAGATTTTACATAAAAAATTCATATTTTTTTCCTTTTTTTCCGCATTCTACTCTCTGGCCTTCATGTTAACAAAAGTTATAATGATACAGGTTTTCAGAAAATCTAAAGATATGAATTTTATGAGAAAATATATATTAATAAATACAGAGGAAAGAATAAAATATCTCAATTCTCTACCTTACAAAGTGATGTCAAAAAATGGTACACACAGTTGTATTTTATTGGCAACATTTACGCCACTCTCGTAGTGCACCACCTCAGGCCGCTAGGGGCAGTACAATCAACTGTCGGTTGTGCCGCCCATGCTGATTGGCCCGAGTTTCCACTATTATCTTCTATACTATTTGGTAATGCCATCTGGTGAGCACACCCTTCTTCAGAACCTAGACTCCCCACCCTTGAAGGCTGCCTTGCTGCAGCCTTCGTCCCCCGATACCCATGTGCAGTGAATGCATGACGTCACGCCTCCTCATTTTACACAGGCCTTATGGTGGAATGAAGTGGGAGCGTAACGCTTCTCTCTTCCCTGTCAACAGCTTCAAATGCGTTACGGACGGCCGTTAACGAACCGACAAAGAAAAAGTTTGATATGATTGTTACATAATACAACTCTGAAATCCATTATTAATAAATAATTTTAAACATATTTTTAAATTTCTTTTGGAGGGAGATGTCTCTAGCAGAGGCTCCGCCTGACAGCCATTTATGACGAGCCGTGCCTGATCTTTAATGTTACTTGATTGCAATTACATAATCTTGTTTTTGATGTGTTTGATTCCCACAGCCGCTGTACTTTCTCAATAATTCAGAATTAAATCTATAATTACTTATTTTAATGGTGCCAAAGTTCATTATCAGGTTAGGAAGTACTGTAAGGAAGTATTGTAAGTTAATATTGATAATAATGTTAATGTGTAATATTCATAATAGTGTTAATGTGTAATTTTTTTAAAAATTGCTAATATTTGGCGCCATATTGCCAGAAAAGCACTAAAATTTTCAAAAAAATGTATGGGACTTTAATGAAAGAACCCACTTTGGAAAACAAATTTTATTTGAAGGAAAAATCTCCAACTGCAATTTTGTAATTGTAGGAAGACGCCGAAAAATTACGAACTATTGCAATTTTCGAAAATGTAGAGTTAACCGTGATAATAGGACCTATACCACCTTTAGTGTATTTTACTCTATTCATAGAAGAAATATAAAGAACAAATTTAGAGACTTTTTGAGAAAATTTTTGAAAATTTCCGGGGAAACTTACTGTAAAGTGCCCGAAATTTTGAAGAAAGTTTTTCAAATAGCGGCGCCTCGAGCGGAACCAGATCGGCCGGGGAATATTCAATTTGGAAGAATTCGTACATAAGTACGAATTTGGCTTCGGCAATACGATAATCAAGCCAGACTGACGCACGGACGTTTTGAAAAGAACCACTTCTTCGGTATAAGGGACCCCAAAACGTTTATTTTCGTTGAAATGTTGAAATTGATTTTTCGCAGCATTACATACTCTCCCTATACTACGTATATTACTTCGTATATGGGAAAGTAAAAAATCCCTAGACAAGTGGTGTAGCCAGAATCCCGGTTTTGTGGGTCCTTGATACCGAAAGACAATTGAAAGCAATGTGTGTCCCTTCCGGTCTATGTTAACACCACCAGCGCCTACACTACGCGCACGATATTTACTCCGCCATTTTCTAAAACATTAATTTTTGGGTTAATTAACACGAAGCCCTTCGGACATTTCCGAAATTTACTCAAAAAACGGCTCCAAACGTATTCTTTTAAATTTGTTGTAAGAATCGAGTAAAATGAACTGATTTTAAGAAAAGTCATAAAGTAGACTAAATCATGAAACACGATCAGGATATTTTGAACTCAAATAACAAAACAAAATCAATGTGCAATATAGTAAAAAATACGACCAAATCAACTAGAAACCTTGTAGAGAATGTTCTTTTAAAGGATATCGTTAGAGATGTGAACGATTCGGCATCAGTAGCTAGTCTCTTTAACCAATACCTTTCGAGAATCTGCCGATCTCACCAAGGGTTTTCAGCCACAAAATTCAACATCTGACGTTCCCCAAAAAATTTTAGACACAATGTTCGTTTCCGAAACCTCTTCCTATTCTCAAAATAATCGGTTAATTCAAGAATAAATATTCAGCTGGTTTAGCCGAATTTCCGGATTGTTTGTTAATGACTTGTGCGCCTGCCATTATATATCCGTCAACTCACATATTTAACGCATCCTTATGCACCGGAATTTTTTCAGATTTTTTAAAACAGCTAAAATAAGAATCTCTTTAAAAAAGTCAACAAAAATGAAATTCAAAATTATCGGCCAATTTCTCTTTTCCCAGTTTTTTCAAAAATATTATACTTTTTTATGTGCGAATGGAAATCTTTCTCAATAAACACGACGCGTTTTCAGATTGCCAACATGGATTCCGGAAATCAAAACCTACGGAAACAGCCATTTTTTTTTCTTTTCTTAAAGATGTTGCCTCGTTATTGGATAAAAACGAAGAAACTATTGGAATCTTTAGATCTCTCAAAAGCTTTTGACGTCATTGATCATAACATTTTACTTTCAAAATTTACCTTCATATGGAATCCTGGTATTGCTCTAGATTGGCTATATTCATACCTTAACGCGTATTTTCCCGGTGTTCCATTATTGGAATAAGCGATAGTGGATTTCTCTTTGACCCTTCCTTATCATAGAGTGCATGTGGAGGGTTCTTTATATATATGGAACTTCTACAGAGGGATCGAATTTTCCGATAGTGCCAAAAATTGATTTTAGTTCTTGTTTTTATATCGAGAAGGTTTATTGAGCCGACGTTTCACTGCAGGAACCATGAATGATAAAAGATACAAAAAATCGTGTTATATTTTCCAAATAAACTTTTTGTTCCTATGAAAATAGTTAATGAAGTTATCTTTTTACCAGTAATGTAACAAATCTTGAAAAAATTAGTATTTAGCTGCGCTGGAAACGATTTTTTCCAAAATGTTCCAATATTGGAACACCAGGCATGAACGGTACCATGAATTAATACTTTGCAATTCATATAACATATCCTTTCTTCTGTCAGATTATTAACAATAGAACAAATAATTGCTGTTCAGGAGGTGAATATTGATAATAGCCGTCCATGCATCTTCATTATGCCTCTAGAGGACGGATGTATTAGTGCTGCGGAGAGTTGTTGCGAAGCCTCTGGCGGCACACTAAACAATCTACCAGGAACGCACCTTAGATCACAACGTGAGGCGCTAATTATGCGATTCAGTGAGACTGAATTACCGACATCAGTCACTGGACTAGAGTAATATTGGCTCTGGACGCCATGATGAGTTCATTCAAGAGAATAATCTCTCTATGCGTGTCTTTTTCCAACGTAAGAAATAACAAATTAGGAAAAACTGACATACATTCTGAATTTACAAAGTTCAATATTACGAGTGACATAACTACCGGGTGTTTTTTTTATCGTTCGCCGAAGATTTCGGCCGCGTCGCCCGGGCAGTCGAGGGCTCATTCGCCCGGCAAACCGCTGACTCAACTCCCGTGCTATCCGAGAACTATCGCTGCGCCGCTTAACGTATCTTAAAGATGATGCTGAAAGTGGTGTCCTTCGGCTCGAATGCATTCTTGGCACCTCCGAAACACATTCTGATTTGCCCTTTGAATTAAGTCTCGAGGAATTGCTGCGATTTTCTCTGCACGTAGATTTTTTTGGGAAAGCTCATTGTCATCGCAAATAACCGGAATCAATGAGGAATTAATTAAAAGATTCTGTGTGATTTTGGAGACATTATCGTGTGGAGGTTCAATTAATTCGAAGGCATTTGGGGAGTTTGCAAAGGTCACGAAGCAAATGTACTTAGATCCTTACAAGTGGTACGCCATGCCAGCGACTGTGCATAAGGTCCTGGTGCATGGAGAAACAATTATTAAAGTTTGTATTTTGCAATAGGTCAGCTCTCTGAAGAGGCTCAAGAAGCCCGAAATAAAGATGCCCGCAATTTCCGAGAGTTTTCACAAGGAAACATTCAAGAGAGGTGACCGATGTAGACCTTCTCCAGAGGTTGTTAATATCCTCTGATCTATAGATTTCCAACCTAGGTAAAGGCCACAAAAGAAATGTATATAGTTTGTCAGAGGTGCAAAATCTTTTAGCTACTCCATCTTTATCTGAGGAACGTGATGACATCTCTGATTCTGACTAACTTTAGTGTTGTAAGTTCTAAGATACAAGAGTATAATATTAAAGCTCAATCAGAATTCTTTAACGAATGGTAATAGTACTTATATTTATATATCAATTATACTATCAAATAATATTGTAGAAAGTAATATAAGTGCATGAAGTAGTAGTCTATTAATTATTTGTCAATTTTTCAATCCGAATAAAACAGTTCAATTACATGTGGTTCAATTGTAAATGCCATTTCAAAATCTGATAGTTTTATTGGAAAATGTAAAGATACATATTCTATTTTTGAAATACATATTTAAATACTTTGTCAGAATGCGTGCGCAGTTTCATTAAAATCTAACCACAAGTTTTCGAGATTTTGGCCAGCCAGATGCGCCAAACGAAACACCGTGCGCCGCCGGCGAAAGCTCGGTCGTTGCCGTGGGCAGCTCGGCCGCCGCTACGCCCGTCTGATGGGGCTAACGCCTGGACAATGACCCGTGAGGGCACCCACTAAGCCAAGTTCGATTAAGTGGTATTTAAGAATCGCTGTGTCAGAGTCAGAAGCTCCACCTCGTCATGTAGTCTAATAATCATCATGGTTGAAAGCAGTGAAGTGTTTTCCTGACTGCTGCATGATAAGAGCCGCTCACGCATGCGTCCCGCCCAATTTCAGCCGGAGCGCACGAGGCACAAACGCCGACGGGAATTCACAAAGGTGAGAGGGTCTCCCTGGGATACGCCACTCCCTGGCTTCGGAGAACACCATTCAGCGGAAATTCCGGGGGGTGAGCGTTACAATATCTTCATTAATAAAATTACGGTTATACTATTTTAAACAATTTTAAAAACATTAAATAAAAGTGCACTGGGTTTTTTGGGTTTAATACAAAATTCTTTTATTTTTCTCTTTTTTAAACACTTCTTTACATAGAAATAATCATTTAGCCACATATAACATGATTAATTAGATTCCAAACATATTCAATATTGTTTTAAAAACATTCAGCGGAGCAATTTACATTTCGTTCACAGCTAAATGCTTTGCAGCACACACTTTGAAAATAATTCAATTGAGACTTTTTACACGTAAACCGTACACAACAGTTTCAATTCGATATGTAATTCGATTCTCTTCATAAGTGAGTCCACATACGGCACACACATTTACTCAAGACTCATGAGAAGCTGCGAGAGTAGGCAGCAGGCAGCAACAGAAACAGTTCACTCTGTCGCGTGAATGCGTTGCCAGTGAGATATCATCGCGGACTTGCTACTAAAGCGAAGCGAGCACGCGTCGCAGCCAATTGGGCGCTCTCCCGTGTGAGTGCGCTTGTGCACGGCGAGGTTGCTGGTCTGATTAAAACCCTTTCCGCACATTTCGCATGAAAAAGGGCGTTCTCCCGTGTGAGAGCGCTTGTGCTCGGCGAGCTTGCTTGCCTGATTAAAAGCCTTCTCGCACACATCGCATGAAAACGGGCGCTCTCCCGTGTGAGTGCGCTTGTGCACGGCGAGGTTGCTGGTCTGATTAAAACCCTTTCCGCACACTTCGCATGAAAAAGGGCGTTCTCCCGTGTGAGAGCGCTTGTGCTCGGCGAGCTTGCTTGCCTGATTAAAAGCCTTTCCGCACACGTCGCACGAAAACGGGCGTTCTCCCGTGTGAATGCGCTTGTGCATGGCGAGGTTGCCTGTCCTTGAAAACGCCTTCCCGCACACATCGCATGTAAATGGGCGTTCTCCCGTGTGAGTGCGCTTGTGCACGGCGAGGCTGCTTGTCTGATTAAAAGCCTTCCCGCACACATCGCATGACAACCGGCGTTCTCCCGTGTGAGTGCGCTTGTGCACGGCGAGGCTGCTTGTCTGATTAAAAGCCTTCCCGCACACATCGCATGAAAAAGGGCGTTCTCCCGTGTGAGAGCGCTTGTGCTCGGCGAGCTTGCTTGCCTGATTAAAAGCCTTCTCGCACACATCGCATGAAAACGGGCGCTCTCCCGTGTGAGTGCGCTTGTGCACGGCGAGGTGGCTGGTCTGATTAAAACCCTTTCCGCACACATCGCATGAAAATGGGCGCTCTCCCGTGTGCGTGCGTTTATGTTTGAAGAGGGTGTCTGAGTCTTTAAAAGCCTTTCCGCACACATCGCACGAAAACGGGCGTTCTCCCGTGTGAATGCGCTTGTGGTTGAAGAGGATGTCTGAACGTTTAAAAGCCTTTCCGCACACATCGCATGAATATGGGCGCTCTCCCGTGTGCGTGCGCTTGTGCACGGCGAGGTTGGTTGCCCCATTAAAAGCCTTTCCACACATATCGCATAAGAATGGGCGCTCTCCCGTGTGGGTACGCTTGTGTTTAGCCAGGCTGCTTGAATCTTTAAAAGCCTTTTCCGCACACGTCGCATGAATATGGGCGCTCGCCCGTGTGAGTGCGCTTGTGTTTGGCCAAGTGGGCTGAACTTGAAAAGCTCTTTCCGCATGCATAGCATGAAAACGGGCGCTCTCCCGTGTGAGTGCGCTTGTGCACGACGAGGTGGCTTGATGTAATAAAAGCCTTTCCGCACACATCGCATGAAAATGGGCGCTCTCCCGTGTGAGTTCGTTTGTGCACGACGAGAGTGCCTGACACTTTAAAAGCCTTTTCGCACACGTCGCATGGATATTGGCGTTCCGCTGCGTGCTGCCGCTTGTGAGGAGCGAGGTCGCTGGCGCTGCTAGCAGGCCGCTGCCTCCCACGCCGCACTGGCATCGCCTGGCCCTGTTCCTGGTCCTCGTCCTGTGGCGGTGGACAGTCCTCTGCGCCTGCGAACGTACGTGAAAGTAAATTATCACCACGAAACAACTCGACACCAAAACCGAGAGCAGTCCACAGTTTCGAATTGGCAAGACAATATTATGGGCAAAGCTGGAAGAAATATGATAATGAAAACGAATATAGGGCGAGAGACACAGCTTGGCAGTTGAGTGCCTTCACAGGTAAGTGAATGACGGTAAAAATATCCCGAACAAATGTGAAAGGATATTACACCTCTACCAAGACCTATAACCAACTGATGTTACTCAGATAAAAGTGTTGGTCTGACAAAGAGAAGTCTCTACCTGCAGCAAGTCTCTGCTTCTGCCTCTGCGTACGATCTGAACACACCTCCGTCTCCGGAGATCGGCAACCAGTCGCGAGCTATCAACCACGCGAGTGTCTCGCCGACCATCTCCGACCCGGCTGCCTAGCGCCCTAGCCTGGCACGCGGGCGGCTTGCAAATGAACGGACTGGCCTTCACAATATACGCAAGTACGGCGAGAAACAGAAAACGTCACACCAGAAAAACAAGGCTTCTTTCGCTCTCGTTGATTGTGATCCTCGGCGTAAGGGCCTCGGGATTCAACGTTCAACCTAAAGAAAGTCTTCTTTCGCCCTTCAACGTAGCACAAAAGTAATGTGGAAATAAATGTCTTGAAACATCCAATAATTTTGGAGACGAAATAACGAAAGGATAGAAAAACATATCACTTACCTGGAACACTAAAACCGCCCTCCTGTTTTATTGAAGTAACGGGAACACACTCACAGCCAGGAGCAAGAGGATCCTACAACAAAAGGTGCATTTATCTTCACTGACGAGCAAAAAAAGCATTGAAAAGAAAAGGGTCTAACCTTCGCTCTGAGGCTCGGTTTGCTTAGAGTTTACTATTCACCACTGTGATTTTCTTACATAACTGATACAACGTGTTTGTTATTCACAATACTGTTCCCCCTATTCATTGTCATTTACTTTTTCCAGACAAAACACACTTTAGCCAGAACTGAATCTTGGAGTTATGGATATTCCTAGAACCATGAAATGAATATTTAAAAAACAAAACAACTGACATCTGCATTGCAATTCATGGAGTAACCACATGCGATCGATTGGTTGTTGGTGATTCAGGGCGCGTCAACGGCCAAGATCATTCGTCCTTCAAGAAAGTCCTTTCCTCCCGGGGGCTGTGGTGATCTTCTCCCGCTGAAAGGCGAGATCGGGCGCCGACCTACTAGCGGGGTGTTGGCCGCAGCCGAGACAAGCTCCAAGCTATGGAAAGGCCTCCGGGTGTGGGCGGTAGTGCATGTGCGTAAGGGGGCAAGGATAGAAAGAAGTGGAAGGTAAGATCGCGCGCGGTCAGTGGCTCGTTTGTTCGGGTACTGCTCCGGCATTCGCCTGGTGTTGACCGAAGAAACCACGGAAAACTACTGATCAGAGCAGCCGGCCGCTGGAATTCTTCACCAGACAACAACTGCATCCGACCTAGTTATCTGGAAAGTGTCGAAAATCCTGCTACCGCCGGATCGAACCTAGGACCTTCCGGAAGGAGTCACTGTCACTGGAGTAACATCCGTCGAGGTCCTGAGCCGACCTCGCCACGTTATGGATGACATTAGATTAACGTCATTTTCTTCTGTTTTCTAAAAAATTATACTGATGTTCCTTGTCATCTCCCTCACGTCCTTAATATTTACATTACCCGCAATTTAGGTATACGCGGTGTGTCCGAGTTCTGGTGCGACTGGGACAATAAGAAATAGAAATTCGGCATCGACGTTTTGATTTTTCTATTTTTATTAACTGGGGAGTGCTCGCAATACATCTGCGTGATTCAAGCCACGGAAATTTTACAGTCCTTAATTATTGCGATGCGTTTGGCGTCTGATATTTCAAGTATTTCTTCATTGCACTTTTCTGAAATCGCCTTATTTTATCCTTTCGCAGAATTATTTCCCGTGAGGATGTTGAAACTTCCCTGTCATACACGTGAGGTTCGACGGCGCCAAAGCGTAGTGAGTTCCCGATAGTTTATTAAAATCTTGTGCGCCTGCCTTTTACATTCGTTAACTCACATTTTCAATGCTTCTATATTCGCAGGAATTTTTCCAGATATTTTCAAAACAGCGAAAATTAAGACATTTTTTAAAAAAAGGGAACAAAAATTAAATTCAAAATTACCGGCCAATTCCACGTTTGCCAGGTTTCTCAAAAATATTAGAGGCTTTTCTACACGCGAATGGAAACTTTTCTCAGGAAAAAACGAAGGGTTTTCATACTAACAACGGAAACTGCCATTTTCTAATTTCTTAAAGATGTTGCTTCATCAATGGATCAAAATGAAGAACCCATTGGAATATTTTTAGATCTTTCGAAAGCTTTTGATGTTATTGACCATAACATATTGCTCTCAAAATTGCCTTCATATGAGACACAAAAAAAGTTAAAGAAATCGTGGAGAGACAAACCACTCTACGGACAATACCTAAAAAGAATGGACAAGGTGCAGATCAATAAAGATCAATCATTGATGTGGCTTGAAAGGGGAAGAATGAAGCCAGAATCAGAAGCAGTTCTAGTAGCTGCTTAAGATCAGGCGTTGAGAACACGACATTATGATAAAGCGGTTCTCAAAATTTCCCAAGATGATAAATGCCGCATTTGCCAGGAGCAAGTAGAAACCATTGATCATATTGTCTCAGCTTTTCCAATCCTAGCAAAGACCGAATACCTGAAAAGACATGACAGGGTGTGTAGCTCCCCTGACAGATCCGTACCGCCCTCGAAGTTCCAAACACATGCCCGAAGTGGTACGAACACTCGCCAAAACCGGTGACGTCTGTTGGATTGTGTACGATATTGTACGACCAACAAATTCAAACTGATCGCACGATAGCGGCAAACAAACCGGATACAGTCATCCGGATTTGCCGAGAAAATCGTGTTTACTTGTTGATGTTGCTGTACCTTATTATTATAATAATATTTTATTTTGTGCGTGGATTGTTTATGGCTAATATTCAGCTAGAATGACTCCTTTAATATAAAGCATAGTGTTCAATATTGTATAATAACACCTGCAAATTAGATTACTGTAAGGAAAAGACCCTTCAGGAAAGTCCGTGACTGAAGATTCAACAATTCTAAGAAAGTTTCATTTATGAATCGTCAATCATTCAATTCACATTAACTTAAGCAAATATAGGCCTATGTATGCGTTTCCAAACTGATTTTAGTGTTCATAAGTACTTGTAATGATTGTTAAATTATTGATCTTTGTTGAAAAATTGTAATGTGCGTGAACGTGTATATTCGACTACGTGACCATTAAATATTTTATTTAATAGAATTATTACAATGTAGACGAATAAAGTTGAAGTTAAAGTTAGAAGTTTTGTTTTTAATTCTAACAATTGTATTATTTTCAATAAAAATATTAAATGGTATCGGTATCGTTATCGTTATAGTTCTAATTGGAAATTAGTGTTTTATTTTCAATTCGCTAATAACTGAATCTTGTCGTTCGTCAAGGTATAATCATGAGTAGGGAGCAGATTTTGATGACCTGAAGCATCGCCAGAAAATCAATAAAATGATATTAAAATGTTATAAGAATGCCCTAAAAGCAAAGAAAAATGACATAAAAAATGTGATCAAAACCAGTTCCCACGAACAAATCAAGCTGTCGGATACGTTACTGATGTAATCCAGACTACTTCTTAAGTTCAAGTGAACTCAGCTCTTAAACTATTGGATTGCACTCTTCTTTACCAGGATATCTGTCCTTAGCTGTCCTTATCAGCAGATCTGCCAATGGACTTGCGACAAACTCCTGCCAGCTGTCATCTATCGCCGCCCAAACTACTTTTTTATTTTTTTTTTCTTAATTTTTCGGTTTACTAATAGGACAACGGAAATATTATTCTAAGAACGTTAAAACACAGTAAAACTTCGTCCTAAATGGCAATTTTCTTTGTTTTCGAAAAACTTCATTAGAAGTCATTTGAAGCGCTTTAACTCACAAATAGAACAGTGTTTACAAATTGGTGGTAAACGTGCATACGTGTTAGAGATCTTAAAAAATACATTTGTCTAATTTTTGAAAAACAAAAAAATACCATAAAATGAATTTTACGTCATATCAAAGAGTGCAATTTGCACTATCCGTCTGAAATGTTTGAAGAAAACATTTGGAGCCATTTATGAGAAAATGCCGTTTGAGCGCTTCTGAAAATGCGGAAATTTAAGCTAGTTTTCGTAGAAAACGATTGAGTTTTCGAAAAAAATTTCGAGAAAAATTAACGCGCCTACCTGCACTTCGTGCCTCCTCAGTCCGTTTCTTACCTGAGATGGTTTGGTCCTCATTTTACAAATAGGATTAAGAAGTAAGCTTCACGAGATAAGATGAAAGGATTATTTGGTCCTCATTTTACATACGCCCGTCTTCGGTGACTCGTAACAAAGCCGTTTGCGTACTTCTACCTTTCCTAAAACTAGATTGCAATAATTGAGAACATCATTTATGGCGAGATATTTGTCTATTTGTTGACGTACAATTTTTTCTAGGGCTTTGGATAATGTTGGTAATATACTGATAGGTCGGGAATCACAACGATTTAACGAATTTAAACATGTGGGGAGGCGACGTATTTAAGCTAGTTTCTAAAATTGGGGAAAGTATCCGGTTGTTAAAGAAAAGTTTATTATGTAAGTGCTGGAAGAGCGTCTTTTAAACCAATTTTAATTGCTTGGCCGTTATATCGTCCGAGCCTTTTGAATTTGATTTGAGTGCCTTCACCATTTTTTCTACTTCTTGGCAATCAACATTGTTGAAATTGAAGCTATCGTCCCGGCGTGGCGCTTGTGATTCCAGAAAGTGTAGTGACTTTTCTTTAATAGAAGGGTCTATTGGATGTGCAACGGAAGCAAAATTTAGATCTAATGGAATTTCTAATGAACTGTCATTTGACTTTTGTTTGCAAATTCATAAGTTTTTCAACGTGTTCCATACTCCCTCCGAACAGGATTTTTTTGGAAGAGATTATGATAACGAATCTTAGCGTTACTGACTTGTTGTTTTACATAATTTCAAAGTTTTTTGTACTCTTTTTCATTTTCATCGGTTTTAGTAGCTCTAAGACGACTGTATACAGAATTTCTTTCATAAGAACTTTTAATTCGTTTGTAAGCCATGGAGAAGCAGGCTGCGTGACACGAGCAGTTTTCCATGGAGCGTGCTTGTTAAAAATGTCCGTTATGATACCATTATTATTACCACAGTTATTTTAGAGTCTAATCAATAGTGTTGGTAAAGCTCGTGAGAAAGGTGCACGCTCACTGTCAAATTGAAATGCTGCGAGATCAAGATTTTTGTAATCACGATAATGGATTGTTTTATTTTTGTATTTAGTGCACTTGGCCGAGTGCTTTGTATTTTTGTATTTAGTGCAAGTGCTTCAAATAACTTCAAATAAAGTATTTTGAAAACTCAAAAATTTTCTGTGAGAATGGGCTTCAAATTTCGCATTTTTAGTAGTGATAAACGCCATTTTCTCTTAAACGGCACATAATTTTTAAAAGAAAATTGCCATTTACGGCTAGGTTTTTGTGTTCTTTAATATTCTAAAATTAATGTTTCTGTTCTACCAATAGGAAACCGAAAAAATAAGAAAATGACAAAAAAAATGTACTTTTGGCGATGATAGATGGTAGCTGGCAAGAAAGAGTATGTGGCAATTCCGAATATTGACAAATAAATAAATAAAATAAATACGGTCATGCTTAATTTTTTGAAAATACGAGTAGTTTTTCTTTAATTTTGTGACAAACGTAATAGGCCGCTGTAAATTTACTGCGCTTCGGACAGCTGGTTGCGTCGTAAATTAGAATGTGCAATTTTGTATATTATTTCTTTCTTCGTTTCTTACATTCGAACTTAGTTATAGGACTTACACATTAATGTTTTAGAAATTGTTTATTTTGAAATATTTGAAATAAGTAAAAAGAATTAATAGCTCTCAGAATAGCGACAATGCAGGGTCTGCAACAATGGAATTCACTTTGCGCTCGCGAATATCTGTGAATTAGTGTCATTGTTGTGACCTAATGGAGCTGTATGAAAAGGAGTTATAATTGTCTAATTTATGTTGATATTTGCAGGCAAATATTTAGTTTTGCACCAAATGCTGTACCATTTGTAGTGAGTAGAGAATTTGTTGCATGGTTTTAAAATACTCTTCCCTAATCATGGCCCAATGGAAGGCATTTCTATATTTCCAGGGTATCAGGCTTCTTTTTCCAATACAGGGTTACAAAACTTTTGCATTCTATTTTTGTGAAGTTGTAGAATTCACATAGTTCTGACAACACTGCAATGGAAATAGTGAGTTCCAAGCGAAGATGTTAGTAGCGCATAAAGTGCAATATTACAGTACTACTTAGCTGTTTCCTCTAATACGGGAAAGTAAGTGCTGTTGTAGCACCACTAGTTATAATATGAGAAACTTCTTTCTACCTCACAACAAGTTATTGGGCAATACTTCATCGCCCCTATCTCTGCTGGAGACCAATACAGTGGTAAGGCAATTTCACTCCCAGTCAGTGTTTCCGACAACAATAGCATGTTGCAAAGCCAATTTGAAAATAGATTTCATAAAATTTCTGATATAGAATCAGCGATCAATGTTTTTGCTTTGCCATTTTCCGTGAATATTGGCAGTGTAAATCACGATTTACACCTGGAAATATTAGATCTACAAAATGATACGGATTTGAAGGACAAATTTCAGCCCGAGGAAGATCTACTTTATTTTTACAAAAACTTTCCCAGAGACTCTTTCCTAGCTCCACAAGCACGCTGCTCAAATTTTCAGTATGATTGGATCTGCGTATGTTTGTGAGCAATATTTTTCTCGTATAAAAATTTGTAAATTTATTTATTTGGTCAAAAACCGTAAAAACTGTATATCACGTGTGGGGAAAGAGATTATCTGCGCACATTTTCTTGAGACCCAAAATTTAAAAAAATCGAGACTGAGGAGCTCTCACACGTCAGAACTTGGCAAATGCCCTGAGGTTAAGTTGCGCTCAATCATTTGTGCCAAAGTTTTAACGCATTGTGCGAGAAAAGATTTTAAAAATCTAGAAAAAACTAATAGCAAGATCTCCGTCTGTACTTTTTGAAATAGTTTGTATTACAACTCTTAGACAAATGCATTTATATTATGTCAATTCAATATTCAGTAATTGTATTCTCAAGGGTAGTCGCTGAAATTATTTCTTTCACCGAATTGTTTAATTATTGTTATCCAATGTTAGAGGAAGCGATAATAACTATCCGCAGACAATGGCAATGGCCGTTTTGGTATCTGGGCTAGTGAACTTCCACGGCCTCTGCGAAGGCACCTCAGTGCGGGGCGACAAACGACATGCGTGCACTCGCCGATGAATTTCTCATACTCTGGCGTTTGACACATGCATTTCTCATACACTTTGTTTTTGCTAACGTGGCCGATGACATCAGGTCATTATCATACGTCATGCCTCATAAAATGAATCTTTTTAACCGTGGTAATCACATTTCTGAGGCCACGAGCCCCGCTGAGAAGGACGTCGTGAATTAATGAAAAAGATTCATTTCATCAAGCAAGAGGTCTAATAATTTCTTATTGTCATCGGCCATGTTGCAAAAAAATGAATTCAAACATGATCCAATCGGAAGCCTTTATGTCGCTACATTTTCACCACTATGGTGTCGTTCAAGCTCCCGATTGGATGAAACAGTCAACAGCTGACGCACCTCTCAATAAATCCAAGTGATTTAAAGAGTCCGTCATACGAAATACCCGCGCTCTGGTGGCAAAAAAACGCAATAGAGATTTATAGATATTTGTTCGATGTTTTAGTACTTTGCGGGATAAAAACGAAAAACCTATATTTTATTAATTTTACTTTCCCGTATACGTACGTATACACGGAGTAATATACGTAGTATAGGGATAGTTACGTAATGGTGCGGAAAATCGATTTCGAGATTTCAACGGAAATACACGATATGGGATCCCCAGATACCGAAAATATTGTTCTTTTCAAAACGTCCGACCGTCCGTGAACAACACTAGCGTGGAAACCATACGTGCGATTTCTTCCAAAATGGATATTCCTCGGTCGATCTGCGTCCACTCAAGGCGCCTCGATTTTGAAAAACTTTCTTTAAACTTTGAGGGTACTTTACATGAAACCCCACGAACATTTTCAAAATTGTCTCAAGAACCACTCCAAATTTTTTCTTTCAATTTTTTGTAAGAATAGAGTAAAATACACCTATTAAGGTGGCATAGGTGCCATTTTCACGGTTAACTCTGAATTTCCGAAAATTGCCAAAGTGAAATTTTTTCGGAGTCTTCCTAGAACTACAAAATTGAAGATAAGAGATTTTTCCTTCAAATAAAATTTGTTGTCCAAAGTGAGTTCTTTCATTAAGGTCCTGTACATTTTTTAAAAATTTTAGTAGTTTTTGCGCAATATTGCACGCAATATTTTAAATTTTAAAAAAATACAAAAAGCAGCTTTTCTTAAAAAAGACTCCAAATTTTTTCTTTAAACTTTTTGTAGGGATAGTGCTAAATGTGCTCTATGAGATGACATTAACGTCATATTCCTCTATTATTTTGTTTTTTTTCAAAAATTGCAAATATTTAGTTTTTTTTAACTTGTCTCTCATGTCGCTAATATTTACATTAGCGGCGATTTGTTTACATTATCATATTAATGAGTACATGTGCTTTAAATAATGTCAAGTTAAGTTTCTCGAAAATTGTATAGTTTTCTGTGAAAACTAGCTCGAAATTACCCATTCTCAGAAACGCTCAAACGCCATTTTCTAAAAAAATTGTTTCAAATTTTTTGTTCAAACTTTTCGAACGCAATATTTGTTAATGTACTCTCATACGGGTAAAATGCACATTTCCAGCAATTTGTAAACGCTATTCAATTTGTTACTGCTTCAAATGAAGTTTTTCGAAACTGAAAAATTTTCTGGAAAATAGAGCTTCAAAATTCGCATTTACAATAGCGCTTATCGCCATTCTCTTGAAAACTGCTGCAAATTTTTCAACGAAAATGGCCATTTGGGGCAAGATTTAACTGTTTTTCTATACTCTTAAAATAATAATTTCGTTCTACTATTAGGAAACAGAAAAATTAATAAAATGTCAAAAATGTAGTGTGGGCAGCGATAGATGGCAACTGTCAAGAGTATTGGTAAGTTCGAATAGCTAGCCGAGACCAAACGAAACAGAAAATAATATGGGAAAGTCTGTGCCATTCTGTAGCACCACTTGTTTTATGAAGGATTTTTGCATTTTGATCAATAAATACGTAAATAGGCAACATTCAGGCATTTAAACACAAAATAGGCATTTATTAGTGAAATAGGCATTTATAGGCACTACAAAATTCGCCTGAAACACTCCAAATGCCTCAAAATGAATAAGTAACCTAAAAGATTGCATTTTCCATTGAAGGAAAATAATAGGCAAAAATCCACAACATACAAATTACACTAAAATAATATTTTCCAAAAACTTCAACATGAGATTATTCCATAATCTCTTTTTGATAAACACATCTCATTAAAAACTCATTAAGTGGTGCTACAGAATGGCACAGACTTTCCCGTATTAGTTTTCTATTGCCTTGGGTCTGAGCATTTTTTGACATTTTATTAATTTTTCGCTTTTCTAATTATAGAACTGAAATATTATTTCTAGAATATTAAAAAACAGTAAAATCTCGTTCTAAATACCAATTTTCTTTCAAACATTCGGAGCCGCTTGTATGAAAATGGCGTTTAAGCGCTACAAAAAATGCAAAATTTGAAGCTCGTTTAACAGATTTTTTTAAAAATTTTCGATCCACTTCATTTGAAGTCATTTTAAGCACTTTAACGTACAAATACAATAGTGTTTACAAATTACTGGTAATGTGCATATTAAGGGTGTGAGAGATCTTCCAAAAAATTTTTGTAATTTTTGCAAAAAAGAAAAAAACGCCCCAAATTGAAATTTAAGTCATATTAAAAAGCGCAATTTGCACTATCTGTTCGAAAAAGTTGAAGAAAAAAATTGTTGATTGGAAAATTGAGTTTGAGCGTTCCGGAAATTCTGAATTTTGAGATAGTTTTCAGAGAAAACGGTTGAGAAACATTATATTGCATCATTTAAAGCACATGCACTCATAAGTACAATATGAGCAATTCGCCACTAATGTAAACATTAACGACGTGAGAAAACAAATAAAAAAATTAATTTTTTAATTTTTTTCAAAAACAAAAGAATAGAGCAATATCGCGTTTATGTCATCTCACAGAGTACATATGGCACTATCCTTACCAAAAATTTAAAGAAAAAATTTGGAGACGTGTTTGAGAAAATCTTGCTTTAGTTATTTCTTTAAATTGCACATATTGCTCGCAATATTGCGCGAAAACTACTACAATTTTAAAAACTAATGTGCTTTTAAACTTAAAAACTAATGTAATTTTAAAACTTAATGAAAGAACTAATATGGAGGACAAATTTTATTTGAAGAAAAAATTCGAAAAAATTCAAACTTACGTAATTTTCGAAAATTCAGAGTTAACCATGAAAATGGGACCTAACCGGAGTCGGAGTTCACCGTGGGAAATGACACCTATTCTACTCTTACAAGAAACTTAATGAAAAAATTTGGAGCAGTTTTCGAGATAATTTTGAAACTATTCAGTGGGCTTCATTTGGGTACCAGCAAATTTTCAAGGTTTTTCAAAATCACCGCGCCTCGAGTGATTGACCGGGGAATATTCATTTTGGAAGAAATCGTACTTGTGATTTAGGCGCTAGTGTCGTTCATAGACGCCGGACGGACGGACGGACGGACGGACGGACGGACGGACGGACGGACGTTTCGCTTTGAATTGTTTTTTTCGGTACGAAAGACGCACAAATCAGGGATTCTGGCAACACCACGTGTTAGGGGATGTTTTTCTTAAGTTAGCCACTGGATTTATCCACTTTTACGTAATCACTGCCCCGCAATAGATTTTTTTTCTGCCGAAAATACGCCGTGTATTCGCCCAGCATTACTTTCCCTGAACTACGTATATTTATTCCGTATATACGTACGTATACGGAAAAGTACAATGTATCTTCAGAATTGTAGTTGTAAGAAGAACAGTTAATTTTGTTTTTTAATTTCCGCAAAATCAGTCATTTCAACGGACATGAGACCGGCACTATTCTCTTAAGCTTCCTTTACGATATCTCAAGCCCCAATTTAATAAAAAAATGTTCTGCGGTTTAAAAATACGGTTCGAATAAAATAAAAATCATCTATGACAAAACTCCCCCACCCCCACCCAAAATAAAATTGCCATGTTAAATGTTTCAAAATGTCTTTGAAACATTTAACATGGCATTTTTAGATACGTTTTCATGAACACATTTCATTAACGGATACTTATAAATTGTTTACAAGCCGAGTAAAGTTAGAGAGAACGGACCTAAGATGTTCTCACTTCCACTCAAATACGAACACGCGTCATATTGACTGGCATCATTTTTCATTTTCTATCGTTTACAAACAAATAGAAATTACATATTAGCCTTGGTTTCCATTTATAATGAAATTCCCGTTCATAAATGATAAATTAGTTGTCGAGCTGTAAGGTAGTCTTGGCTCAAAGAAAAGTGTTCAGCTCATCAGGACTGGCTCAACTGCAAATGTAACAATGCGACCTCCCTCAACCAATGGAGTGGGAGACCTTTCCCTGGAATGCGATATGACTAACACGACAATAATGAAATTGATAACTGAAAATTAAACACTTGGAAGAACTTAGCTCCCGTGGTCGATAAAACGAACATTTTCTTCCAGAGATTGTCGGTATGTAAAGCGATCTAGGAACGTTACATATGGTTATTTACTCTGCTGCAATTACAATCATGGGAACTCTGGGAATCAGTGCAGAGAACAGACCAGAAACCACGCGAAGAGAACCCCAGACCCGAAATGGGGACTGCGAAAGTAACTCTTACCTTCTCTTCATTACTATAAACTGCCTCTTGCTTCACCTGTGGCGCCACAAATACAGCAACTGGAGGATCCAACTCCTCCTGCACAAAACAAAATCAAGACACAACAAAAAAATTAAGAGAAAATAAACTAACCATATAGTACCGTGAGTGTCAAGAAATTTCGAACCTATTACCAAGTAATGGATATAAACTCCACGCAGATATAGTGTGTCGAAACAAAAACTAGACTATCGACTACTGCTTCTATTTGGTCCTAAATGTTTTTCCAATATTATACAGGATGTCCGTGGAGGAAACGTCGAAACTTCGAAAATAAACTCTTAAGACAATTCTAAGCGCGTTTTTTCTAATAAACTACGTGGATATTCCGAATGGTTGAGCCGCAATAAGCACTCAAAAGTTGGTTTGAAAAAATGATTTTTGGGCAAAAATATGCATTATGGAAGCATTATTAGAAAACAAAACTTGAAAAATATAGCTGTGCTGTCACATCATTCATATACCTGTTTTTTTACAGGGATTATAATTTTGAAATTGCAATATTACCAGTTCATGTGCCGTCTGGAGTTAATATCCAAGGCCATTGAGTGTCGGGAATTTTTTAACGGTAGTATAACTTTAATAGCTTACTACGATTCGTTGTTAAGTCCAATGCCAGATACTCTAAAAACATATTTGAACAAAGCTACACATGAAAGAAATTTTCTACACATGAATATACATTTAAAAGTTTACAGCGTCGGCGACGCCACATTCACCTAGGTTTTATGTCGATATTTTCTTAATTTTTCGCTTTTCTAGTGGTAGAAAGAAATACTAATTTCAGAATATTAAAAGACACTAAAATCTAGACAAAAATGGCAAATTTCTTTGAAAAATTTTGAGCAGTTTTTGTGAAAATGGCGTTTAAGCGCTACTCAAAATGCGAAATTTAACGTTCTTTTTTACAAAAAATTTATGAGTTTTAGAAAAACTTAATTTTATGTCATTTGAAACACAGTAACTTACAAATTCAATAGTGTTTAAAAATTGCTGGAAATCCGCATATTAACGGTGTTAGAGATTATTCAAAAAAATTACATTTGTGTACATTTTTCAAGAAGAAAAAACTACCCCGAATTGAACTTTACGCCATTTATACAGTTTAATTAGCACTATCCGATCGAAAAGTTTGAAAAAAAATTAATTTGGAGCCATTTTTTTAAGATTCCTATTGACAGTTTGTGACAATGCGGAATTTTGAGCTAGTTTTCACAGAAAACGGTTGAGTTTACGAGAAAATTTACTTGACGCAATTTAAAGCACATGTACTAATTAATATAATGTCAACAAATCGCCGGTAATGTAAATATTAACGACGGTAGAAAGTAAAAAAAATGACATGTTTGTAATGTTTGAAAAAAACCAAAGAATAGGGCAACATGACGTTTATGTCATCTCACAAAATACATTAGGCACTATCCCTAGCAAAAGTTTAAAGAAAAAAATTGGAGCAGTTTTTGAGAAAATCTTATGTTTTGTTTCAAAATTGCGCGTGTTGCACGCAATATACCTTAAAGAAAGAACTCACTTTGAAGAACAAATTTTATTTCAAGGAAAAATCTCTATCTGCAATTTTGTTGTTGGAGGATTATGCCGGGAAAAAATTCAAACTTTTACAATTTTCGAAAATTCATAGTTAAGCGTGAAAATCGGACCTATGCCACCTTAATAAGTGTATTTTACTCTATTCTTACACGAAATCATAGAAAATATTTGGAGCCGTGGTTGAGAAAAATTCTGAAAACGGCCGGGGGCTTTATGTGAAATAAATTTTGATGAAAGGTTTTCAAAATCTCAAAGTTTAGACTTAAGACAGAAGGACGGGGGTTTCTTCAATTTGGAAAAAATCCTACGAGTGGTTTAGGCGGTGGTGGTCTTTACGGACAGACGGTTTCCTTTCAATTGGTTTTTCGGTATCAAGGACTTACAAAACAGGGACGCTGGCTCCAACACGTGTTAGGGAACTTTTCTTCTTCTGAATTTAGCAACTTCTTTTATCCACTTCTTCGTTGTCAGGGCCCGGCAAAGAATTTTTTCTTGACGAAAATTAACCGTTTTTCCGCGCAGCATTACATAACTTTCCGTATACTACGTATATCACTCCGTACATACGTATGTATATTACTCCGTATATACATGTGAATACAGGAAAGTAAAATTGTGTGCAAAAATATAGTTTGCAATGACTGTGGCTGAGATAACTGCTCAATAGTTAATTGTCATAATTAAATCCACCCAAATTTTTAAAGATAACAAAATGTCCTGCTCCTGTACATTTTTCGTAAACATTTTTTTAAGCCAAATACACATTCAGAACAGAATAAAAAAGCTGTAGATTGGAATGCAGGGGAGGGACCGCCCGGCCATCCAGATTCCTGGGGCCTGCGTTTTGATATTTCAATTGTAGCGTTCTTGTACACATAGGTAAATGTTTGCACCACTTTTTCTGAAATAGCTTTTAGCAAAATGTTGACAAAATCTTAATATTTTGAGGGTCCCACTGAAGTGGGGGCTGGAGCAAGTTGTTCCAGCTACCCCCACCCCACCCCCTGGAGTCAGTACTTCGTTAAGATGTTTCATGCTATTAAATAACCTTCACACAGCGAACCAGGTTTCAAGTGCCAAACGATTTTACTATAATAAATATTGAAACAATTTACAATTGACAGTGTTTGTCAAAAAAGTTACAACAGCAAATACTGCAATCTGATAATGGTGATGTGACTCGATTCTGGTTGTGATGAAGTTAGGAATCTACTGATTTTTCACACAGTACTAACTTCTTATAGAGACATTTATTTCTAGAAAAAGGAAAATTCTCACTGATCAAAATCATTCAGATATGACCAACAACATATGCTTTTTCCTTCTTGCCTTTAGATTGATGTGATAATTCATCTAGCTTAGGCAATAGAAGGAAATATTCAGCTGTGGAAACAGACTGATTCATCTGAAATATTCCATGTAGTAAGAAACTGCAATACACCATATTGCTGAATCTTAATGGTTGATGGTTTTGTTTGTAAATGTCACCCCTTTCCTACCCACCTTTTTTTGGGTGTCTTAGCCCCAGTGTATTCTCTTTCGTATAGAAACTGCCCAGTAAAAAACTTTACCAAGTTTTGTTGAAATCACATTCTTCCCATGATGAAGAGTTAAGTCAGAACACGAACACACACATATACATATATATTTTAGTTTGGTATATTAATATTTTTGGCAATGGGTACATTTATAAGGCAATGTTTACATTGACCATGGCATAAATAATAGTATTATGTATAATAACTATTATATTTATTATAGATTGATTATAACCTTACTAAAATTATTATTTTCCAACCATTTTTTAAAAATTTAAAAACCAGCATACTTTCAAAAACATGCAGCATGATCGTTAAAATGAATTTTAAACTTTTTTTCTCAACCTATTTTATACACCTTTAAATTACATGAAAAATTACAGTGGACAGATTTTTCTTACCCAAATCTCGAATACTACATTAGAACTTATTTTTGAAAAAAATACTTTTTATAATAATATGCATCTCACGTCAAAGTCATTAAGGAATACAATAAGCAACATTAATTGTTAATACAATTAGCAACTTTTGTTATGGTCATTACCGCGTGAAATCTGTTTCATACATATTTTCTATAAATAATATTTAAGGTGGAATTAGCCAAGGAAAGAACTTCACCCTATACAAATCCAAAGACAGATTATTAAATTGTGAATCTAAAACAGACATTTATTTATGATTTATATTAAAAAGAAAATTAACATAGCTCACTGATCAACAAATCTATATAGTTACTTTACAGAAACAAAGAGAGAATAGACAAGACAAACATTTTCACAATATTTGTTATGAAATCAAAATATGTTTTGTAATGGCAAAAGCAACAATCCATGACATATCAAGAGTGACATTCAAGTATATGAAGCCAACTAATTTATTTCACTCATATATTATTTATCTGGGAAAGTTTGATTTCCTTCAAAAAGGAAGTTGTCACAAACTATATTTTTGCCCAAATATGCACGGTCTCATTCAAGTTATATCAACCAATGACACGATACCACAAAATGAACTGTGTGACACTAAACCTTGGTGCATCTTCTTTCAATCAATTAATGCTATTTAATTATGTTGTAACAAACAAAATAATAGTGAACGTGTTCTTGTTGTAACAAATATCACTGATAAACAGTTTTGCAATTTGACCAAATTTTAAACTTAAAATTACAATTCCCAGATTTAATTAGGTATTTATCTATACATTAGACACAAAGATAGCCATAATTCTATGTGCATACAACCTACCAAGAAAATTAGGTTAATAATTTATCATGAACAAACAAAAACTAATTCATGAGGAAGCAATTGAAGCAGTAGGTGAAAAGCCAAAGATAAAGGAAAGACAAACATTCTGGTGAAATGAAGTCTTCAACCAAATGATTGAAGAGAAGAAATTGTAATATAAAAAATGGCTAAGCTTAGGAGACCCCAAACATAGAACAGCATACGGTAAAATCAATAGAAAGGTAGTACGAGCATAATGAAAGCTAAGACACAGACTTGGGAAACAAATTTCTCTTAAGTAAATAGGTTAATGGGAAGCAATGGATCTAGAGAAGCATGGAAAACAATAAAACAAAAAACTGATGCATCTTGTAAACCTACAATATCACCAAACAATATTAATCAGTGGGAAGTATATTTCCAAAATCTTCTGAGAGTGTTTCTTCTCTAAGAGTTTTTCTTTTTTTATAGTTATAGATGTAAAAAGAATTTTGGCATCGCTAATTAGGCTGTTAAAACTTAAGCTTGACAACTGTCGTGCAGTATGGCAATGTATCTGCTTCATTCCAAATGACAGTAAGGAACTTGAATAATGACTTGAGCCTTGTAAATTACCTTGTCATTTCATACATGTTGCAATAACTTTCGAAAATTACAAAAAATTCTTTCTACAATTATCTGCCTCAGAAGTCAAAGCCATTAGGGAATTACTTATTGTTAATATATTAACAAACACCTGATCTTTACCATGTGTAATGTGTTTTATAACATTTTCTCAAGGTAATATTGATGGTGGAATTAGCCTAGGATATAACTTAACCCTACATAAATCCAGAGACAAAACATTAAATTGGAAATTAAAATGCATATTTATTTATCACAAATATTAGAAAGAAAATTAACTCAGTTCACTGATAATCAAAACAATATCCCTACAATAACTACGAAACGTGAAACTCCTCTTACATATAAGTAGAAAATACAAGTTATAAATTACAAGTTTAGCCACAGAAAAGCGCAATTAAACACAATAAATATGCAGACCCGTATCAAAATATTAAGGCTCCTTGGTTGTCATCCCAGCAACAGGAGTTTTGATGAATCAAAGAAACTTATTACTTCATGTCAATACCATCTTTGGTTTCGCTAGTACTTATAAATTACATCACATCCACTGCATGGCCCATGAATTTAATTTCAATTGTCTATTAGACAAGAATAAGAATTAATTCCATTTTTGGGATATTTATACCCTACGCTGCACACATCCCCGATTTGCTCTGAGCTGTGCAAACTAATTTCATCTGATCTCCCCACTCCCTACACTACTTTGTTTTGCTATGATCTTGCTGCTAGAAGCATTTGTAAACACGGGCACTGTTGCTTCACCCCAACAAACTCCCAGTAACAATTTGGATCTTATTTACTCAGCACTTCTTTGAGTATTTAAACTGAATTAAAATGCATTTAGAATAGAACCATATGGGCCTCCAGAAACACTGAATTACTGTACCTTCATTGATTCACTCACTGTTTTTGAGCTGGTTGCAAAAAGCTAAAAAGAGTGCCCTTGAATTTTTCTTTAAGGCGTTAGAAAACAGTCTCATACTTCTATTTAAAAATATTTGTAGAGCTTAATTAATATTCAAAGTTATTTCCTGTAAATTTTTCATTCCATCTTAAATATCATAAATACAGTTCTTTGTAAAATGTTTATGTGATCATGCTACGTGATCAACATATTTCAGCTCTATCTTCATTTAAAAGAAAAAAATATTGAGTGAGAATTTACAAGCAATATAACCATAATAATCTATAATATTTCTGTTTTATTGAATGTGAAATTACATTTCAACTATTGATAACAATTTATGAAACAATCTCAACCTTTTATTTATAATAAAAATCACACAGGTTTACAGTTAAAAACATTAAGACACATAATTGATGGACCATTTAGGAAACTTCCTAACAAAGAATTTGCCAACTTTATTCTTACACATTTTGATTGCAATGAGTTCTCATAATCTAACTTCCTTTGTTTTCCAAGTTCAATTAGAGATACAAAAGGCTGTGTTGATGGAAGGAAGATAAAAAAAAACAACTCAATTTGAGAATAAATTGAAGAAAACAGGAAAAAAAGTTTTCATCAAAGAAGCTGATTTTAATATCACCATTCATATCACTGATACGCTGCATGCAACAACACTAAAATGAACACACTCAAAAATACTTTCCCAACTAGCCACTTCTAACTATGCAGATGATTACAGACAAATTTAAAACAGCAAAAATAACTCTTCTAATTCAAATTCTTGACATCTTTAATCAAATGAAGTTCTTGCTTTGGAGATGGTATATAGTGCACTCAAATGTTAACATTTTAAATCCTTCTAGTGATAATAACTTGCGTTGTCCACAATCTGTTCATTCGCATGACATCCGTAACAATTTCATGTCTGTAAGGTAGTTTCTTTTCATTACTTAACTATCAAGTGCATAAGTCCCTCCAGAATTACCTTTCAAAGCATAAACATCATTACTCAGCCTCACCATCAAATTCACAGTTCTCCTACTGGCACATCAACAAATTAAATATTCGTATCAAACCTCCAATTTTCTCCTGCCCCAATCAGGAACTCAACATGGACACTTACGCACCGAAAACACAAACTGTCACCTTCTCTCGAACTCATCAATGACAAAAAAGTTTTGTACCAACATTATGGTGGCTACTTCTTCTAACCTCCACATGCCAATTTTTCAATTTCTGATTACCACAAACCATGATTAGATTGCGCTACTAATGTTATTATAAAATAATTACTAACAAATTATAGGGATAGTTCAGTATGTTGGTAACCCAGATAATCCTGACTTCCTTCTGGAAGGACGCCACTGGCTATTGTTGAAATAATGTATTTCCGTACGTAATGCATTCTTGCAACAGACAGTGACACATATTTACATAAATTACATTTAGTTAAAATCATAGTTACAGTTATTTTGACTATATTGTTTACAGTTATTGATAAATTGTGTTTTGAAAATAAGCGCAATTTTACAATGGACAATTTCCATGTTGCTGTTTTTGATAAGTGTGTATATTTTATTCCGTATGGTGTCAATAAGTCTGAAACTGTTAATAAAACACCTTAAAACAGTGAACTACATTATATATCGGTTATATTGTAATTGAAGGTTTTTGTCAATTGTCATTTCATGTTGTTTTGAAGCATCCTTCCAGGACTTCAGGATAATATGTGCTCATTTTATACACAGAGGAAACTATGTAAAACGTTGGAACTTTTGAAATATTTTAGAAACAAACGATGATGAAATACCAAAATTTGGTGTGAATGGGACATTACACCTTCTTCTAAATTCAATTGATGACATAGCATATTGCGATTCGGGCACAGAAGAAAATCCAAGGATATACTATTTACCAGCAAGTTAAAAAAACGCTTCTGTGGTTTCCAATTTGGACTTTTTTACAATGTACTCAAACGATTTGTGCCTCATGTGCAGTACCATTCTGTTAATGAATCAATGTCATACTTTAGAAGACATGGCTGCAAATAATTCACAAAAGAATAAGCATTCAAATTTTGGTATAGAAATACCACTGCTGGATATACTTTCAGCTCAAACCCTAGCAAGGAGCTGGCACATTTAAAGATTATGAAACCAATGTATGGACTGCAACGGGGTAGTCACCTTTATAAACTAGCCACTTCTACATGTTCCATATTCAATTTTATTTGATAACCTGTTTATCAGTGTCATAATAAGAGGAGAAAGAGAATTAACAATTGTACTCTAACCTCTCTAGATAAAATTATAAAAGAAAATAGTGGATCATATGAAGTTTGTTCTGACTCAGAATAAGGTTGTTGCAATGACAACAGTGTTGTTCCTATATTCACCAACTTTGTCACGGTTCAACCTTTGTGTTCTGTAGAAATATTTTCCAGAGATAAAAGAAAAGGATTACCGTGCCTGAACCTAAACTATTGCCAGGGTCAAGCAGTATTTATATACTTGTACTTGAGCGAGTTTTTTAGACATCTATTTTAGAAACGCATTTAAATACATAAAATAGTTGTATTTAAAAAAAGAAATACTTGAAATACAGATAAAGAAGATAATAAAAAATAGTTTCTTTTCGTTTAATTCTGCTACTGAATGAACCTCATTGAAATAAAAGTAAAAGCTCCTTTCAGCTATTGAAATTGAATTCTCTTCATTTTCAAATATTAAATTTAAATCATTAAAAATGCTGGACAATTATCTGACCATAAACACTATTATTCCTTTTAACACTAGTTAAAGTTCATCAGCGCCAGTTCAACAACTATTTTCATTTGCGAGTTTTAAACAATCCCCAACTAGGGTTCTTTTGTCTGATTTGTTTGAAAAACTAGGCACATTAAAAGAAAAGTCCACTGATTTGAGATAGACATATTTTTCATATCACTTTATATTTGAAAGTATTTCTATGAAAGTAAAAGTGAGAGTGTTTTATATTTGAAAGTTTTTAATTATTCAGAAATGCAAGACGGCCAATTAGTAATTGATGGTAATTGACAATGACGAAATACTGTCACAACTAAAAAGTTAAAATGCTAAGTTTTTGTATTTATTTATTTTGAATATATGAAGTTCATTAAATGGTTATGTATTTCACAATTCATAACCTAATGTATTTTGAGGTTGTACTTACTCATTTACAAAGTATTTTGAAGAAGTATTTAAAATTCTAAATATAAAAGTATTTTGCCAACCCTCACTAATGCATTCTTACAAAAGACATATGGATGGCATAGATCGAGATGATCGAAATGTAATCCTTTTTAGTTGCTCCACAAGTGGAAAAAAGTGGTACATTTCATAACCAATGCAGAGCAAAATACCTGGAATCTTTACAAGCACAATGAAGTCACAGTACATCATCCGACATTTCATCGTCGAATTGACACTGCAAGATGAGTAACAAAAGTGTGACAACTAATCGAGAGCACAACAAGATTCTTAATTTGATGGAAGGGAAGATGTTCGCTGAATTACCAACGGACGAGAACACACAAAGATCTGAAATATCAAATTTGCCCCCATAACACTACTTCAATGTGACTAAAATGTGATGAACCCCTTTGTTTTTGTTGCTTGCATATACAGTAGCATAAAACAAGTTTATAAGATACTTTTTTCATTCACTTGCAACAAATTAATTATTTGTTGTAACTCCAATACTCACTTTTCTTCATGTTCATTTGAAAATATCGATACCCGAATAAGTTACTTGTTTCAAGTGTTTACCTTCACAAAATGTTGCCCTATTGTCCTGACGTCTTTCTGGAAGGACACTCTGTACATAAATACTAAAAACAATTCAAACTCAAAATTGTTTTTATATTCATTCTTATAACCTCATTACAGATTTCTAATATCAGATAACTCAATTTCCAACAAAAAAGATAATCATTTAGATGATCTGGGTTAATCAAAAACTCTTAGTTTGCCAATATTTAGGTACTTCCTTGTTCACTCCTTCATAAGCTTCCACAACGTTGGCAAACTAGGATTCTAATTAATGACCAACAACCATCACCTATTCCTGGAACTATTACTGTGGTCATGAATTCAAGGGCAAGTACTCACACAGGCATTCCAACTATAATCATCGCTCCCATCTATAGGTTCTTCTTTAACCTGCAAGGAACAAAAAAATCTTTTAAAAGTAAGTATATCATTACCATCAGCTGCACTTAGCACAGTACATTACACCTGAGTTAATTCAGTATTTCCTAAATCGTAACCTTAAATCAGAGGCCTTCCTAAATATAGACAATTCACGTTTTAACATAACAGAAACTGCTTACATCTTCTATTTTAATTATGCTTTCTGTTACAATATTAATTTCTTCCGTCATTACCACAGCCAGATAACAAGCGATTTCACTTCTAGTTATTGACGAACGTACGGAGCTCCTGGGAGAAAACAAGCAAGTCAAGAGCCGGTTCACTCAATGTCAAAAAGCGGGGGACAAGGTTTTGTTTCCTCGGTCACTACCATTGCAAAGAAAGCGCTGCTGATGCGTTTCGCGCGCATTTTGAAAAAAAAAAATTGCGTGAAGCAGGTTAAGAGCAGGGGTAGGGAATATACATGGGTATTATCTGCTTTTCTTACATTTTACTACAGAGAAATGTATTATTTAACTTCTTGACGGATGCCGTGTCACAAATTCTCGAAAAATAAACTTATGTGTGAACGATGGTTGAAAAACAAATCGCGAAGATTTAATGGGCAAATTATGTATTCAATCATTAAAAAATTAATAAAATTGTAAGTAGAATGAAGTTAATCAAATATGTACACCTGGATACGATTCGTGAGACAGAACCTCACTTCTATGGAGGGGGTATTTTCTTTAGTAGAAAAGTTCCCCACTCCCCAATAAATGGTGATCTGTAGACCATTAAATAATTTAGTGGTTACATATAACAACTTTTAATTGATATTTGGCACGAATACATAGATGAAAAACTTGGACAGAATGATGGAAAATTCCCATTTATTTGGATTCTGCTGCAACCAAACAACAACACCACAGCTACTACAAAGGTTTAGAGATGTTACACATCCTGACTCTAATGCTTGGTAAATAGAATTTAAGTTTCATTACACAATTATTTTAAAAAATTCACTTAAAAATAACCTTCATTACTTATCATACCTTAACAATAAATTGTCTATCATGGAAGAGTTAATACAAAAAAAGTGTTTTCTAACACTATATTAAGTTATCTTTCTCCGCAACAGTGCAATCAGAATCGTAAATTGTGAAAGCTCTTTATTCCTTCTTAGAAGAAAGTAGAAAACAGTGAATAAAACACTACAATGCTAAAAGTAAATAATTTGTTTGTACACTCAAATGTTGATATAGTCACATTGCTGATTTTTTGTGTTTTTTTAATATCTTGCGTCCAGTGAAAAAAATAACGTTTATAATTTTTAGATTTGAATTTTTTTCATTTCCCCTTCAGAATTTTTGTAATATCACTTTACAACAAATACAACTGACTGATTCTTTGTCAGATTTTTCAATGGTTTTGCTGTGTGGATTTTATATTGCACATCTACATTAATATTTTCACATTTTTTAGTAATTATATTTTTTATAAATGTTTTATATTTATATAATCTTCAGAAAATAAAGAAAACATTATTTTTAGGATAAACTTACTTTCATTCAGAAAACAGGAATAATTTACCTGTTTACAGTGCCTCATTTGCTGAACGGAATTCTGTATAATCTTTTAACAAACAATTTGGAAATAGATGTGGGAAATTTCAAGGAAACTAATTACCTTCATGGCACATCATGACAAAAGGTCTATAACATAAAATATGTTAACAAAATTAATAAGATCATGAGGAAATTGTCTAATGAACATATTGTAACCAACAAAATTTAAAAAATGAGACCAAAAATGATACAACACAGGTTTTTAGTGAATCAATATTGGCATACATAGAATTTATATCTCAAGTAGATGGTAAATTGAAATTTAAATAATTATTTGTTTCCACAATTTCAATTTAATTTCATGTGATAGATTTTTATTCATTTCATAATTTCACATTTATTAATTATTCATGAATTCTACTCTTAATCTGATTGGATCACATCCCACAAATCATTCTTCTTTTTGTTCCTTTAGTTCCTTTCGGAGCATAGGGTCTCGGCAAAGGATCTCCATCTTACTGGATTTTCTGCAATAGGTATGATCTTCTTCCAAGTCATACCAGTCTCCAGGTTCCCTCCTTCCACTGTCCTTCTCCATGATGTCCTCAGCCGACCTTGGCTTCTACTCCCTTGTGGGTTCCAACGTAGTGCTTCTCTCTCAATTGAATTTCGGGGTTTCCTTAAAGTATGTCCTATTCAGTTCCATTTTCTGCGTTTTATTTGCATTGCTATTGATGTTTCATCGGCTTTATTCAGAAGTTCTTCGTTTGTTATAACTTGTGGCCACCTAATGTTTAGGATTCTTCGTAGACATCGGTTTATGAATACTTGTATTATATGTTATTTTCCAAGTTTCTGATCCGAATAAAAGCACAGATTTTACATAAAAAATTCATATTGTTTTTCCTTTTTTTCCGCATTCTAGTCTCTGGCCTTCATGTTAACAAAAGTTATAATGATTACAGGTTTTCAGAAAAATCTAAAGATATGAATTTTATGAGAAAATAATATTAATAAATATAGAGGAAAGAATAAAATATCTCAATTCTCTACCTTACAAAGTGATGTCAAAAAATGGTACACACAGTTGTATTTTATTGGCAACATTTACGCCACTCTCGTAGTGCACACCTCAGGCCGCTAGGGGCAGTACAATCAACTGTCGGTTGTGCCGCCCATGCTGATTGGCCCGAGTTTCCACTATTATCTTCTATACTATTTGGTAATGCCATCTGGTGAGCACACCCTTCTTCAGAACCTAGACTCCCACCCTTGAAGGCTGCCTTGCTGCAGCCTTCGTCCCCCGATACCCATGTGCAGTGAATGCATGACGTCACGCCTCCTCATTTTACACAGGCCTTATGGTGGAATGAAGTGGGAGCGTAACGCTTCTCTCTTCCCTGTCAACAGCTTCAAATGCGTTACGGACGGCCGTTAACGAACCGACAAAGAAAAAGTTTGATATGATTGTTACATAATACAACTCAGAAATCCATTATTAATAAATAATTTTAAACATATTTTTAAATTTCTTTTGGAGGGAGATGTCTCTAGCAGAGGCTCCGCCTGACAGCCATTTATGACGAGCCGTGCCTGATCTTTAATGTTACTTGATTGCAATTACATAATCTTGTTTTTGATGTGTTTGATTCCCACAGCCGCTGTACTTTCTCAATAATTCAGAATTAAATCTATAATTACTTATTTTAATGGTGCCAAAGTTCATTATCAGGTTAGGAAGTACTGTAAGGAAGTATTGTAAGTTAATATTGATAATAATGTTAATGTGTAATATTCATAATAGTGTTAATGTGTAATTTTTTTAAAAATTGCTAATATTTGGCGCCATATTGCCAGAAAAGCACTAAAATTTTCAAAAAAATGTATGGGACTTTAATGAAAGAACCCACTTTGGAGAACAAATTTTATTTGAAGGAAAAATCTCCAACTGCAATTTTGTAATTGTAGGAAGACGCCGAAAAATTACGAACTATTGCAATTTTCGAAAATGTAGAGTTAACCGTGATAATAGGACCTATACCACCTTTAGTGTATTTTACTCTATTCATAGAAGAAATATAAAGAACAAATTTAGAGACTTTTTGAGAAAATTTTGAAAATTTCCGGGGAACTTACTGTAAAGTGCCCGAAATTTTGAAGAAAGTTTTTCAAAATAGCGGCGCCTCGAGCGGAACCAGATCGGCCGGGGAAATATTCAATTTGGAAGAATTCGTACATAAGTACGAATTTGGCTTCTGCAATACGATAATCAAGCCAGACTGACGCACGGACGTTTTGAAAAGAACCACTTCTTCGGTATAAGGGGACCCCAAATCGTTTATTTTCGTTGAAATGTTGAAATTGATTTTTCGCAGCATTACATACTCTCCCTATACTACGTATATTACTTCGTATATGGGAAAGTAAAAAATCCCTAAACATGTGGTGTAGCCAGAATCCCGGTTTTGTGGGTCCTTGATACCGAAAGACAATTGAAAGCAATGTGTGTCCTTCCGGTCTATGTTAACACCACCAGCGCCTACACTACGCGCACGATATTTACTCCGCCATTTTGTAAAACATTAATTTTTGGGTTAATTTACACGAAGCCCTTCGGACATTTCCGAAATTTACTCAAAAAACGGCTCCAAACGCATTCTTTAAATTTGTTGTAAGAATCGAGTAAAATGAACTGATTTTAAGAAAAGTCATAAAGTAGACTAAAATCATGAAACACGATCAGGATATTTTGAACTCAAATAACAAAACAAAATCAATGTGCAATATAGTAAAAAATACGACCAAATCAACTAGAAACCTTGTAGAGAATGTTCTTTTAAAGGATATCGTTAGAGATGTGAACGATCCGGCATTAGTAGCTAGTCTCTTTAACCAATACCTTTCGAGAATCTGCCGATCTCACCAAGGGTTTTCAGCCACAAAATTCAACATCTGACGTCCCCCAAAAAATTTTAGACACAATGTTCGTTTCCGAAACCTCTTCCTATTCTCAAAATAATCGGTAAATTCAAGAATAAATATTCGGCTGGTTTAACCGAATTTCCGGATTGTTTGTTAATGACTTGTGCGCCTGCCATTATATATCCGTCAACTCACATATTTAACGCATCCTTATGCACCGGAATTTTTTCAGATTTTTTAAAACAGCTAAAATAAGAAGCTCTTTAAAAAAGTCAACAAAAATGAAATTCAAAATTATCGGCCAATTTCTCTTTTTCCAGTTTTTTCAAAAATATTATACTTTTTTATGTGCGAATGGAAATCTTTCTCAATAAACACGACGCGTTTTCAGATTGCCAACATGGATTCCGGAAATCAAAATCTACGGAAACAGCCATTTTTTTTTCTTTTCTTAAAGATGTTGCCTCGTTATTGGATAAAAACGAAGCGACTATTGGAATCTTTAGATCTTTCAATAGCTTTTGACGTCATTGATCATAACATTTTACTTTCAAAATTTACCTTCATATGGAATCCTGGTATTGCTCTAGATTGGCTATATTCATACCTTAACGCGTATTTGCCCGGTGTTCCATTATTGGAATAAGCGATAGTGGATTTCTCTTTGACCCTTCCTTATCAGAGTGCATGTGGAGGGTTCTTTATATATATATGGAACTTCAACAGAGGGATCGAATTTTCCGATAGTGCCAAAAATTGATTTTAGTTCTTGTTTTTATATCGAGAAGGTTTATTGAGCCGACGTTTCACTGCAGGAACCATGAATGATAAAAGATACAAAAAATCCTGTTATATTTTCCAAATAAACTTTTTGTTCCTATGAAAATAGTTAATGAAGTTATCTTTTTACCAGTAATATAACAAATCTTGAAAACATTACTATTTAGCTGAGCTGGAAACGATATTTCCAAATGTTCCAATATTGGAACACCAGGCATGAACGGTACCATGAATTAATACTTTGCAATTCATATAACATATCCTTTCTTCTGTCAGATTATTAACAATAGAACAAATAATTGCTGTTCAGGAGCTGAATATTGATAATAGCCGTGCATGCATCTTCATTATGCCTCTAGAGGACGGATGTATTAGTGCTGCGGAGAGCTGTTGCGAAGCCTCTGGTGGCACACTAAACAATCTACCAGGAACCCACCTTAGATCACAACGTGAGGCGTTAATTATGCGATTCAGTGAGACTGAATTACCGACATCAGTCACTGGACTAGAGTAATATTGGCTCTGGACGCCATGATGAGTTCATTCAAGAGAATAATCTCTCTATGCGTGTCTTTTTCCAACGTAAGAAATAAATTAGGAAAAACTGACATACATTCTGAATTTACAAAGTTTTTTTGGGAAAGCTCATTGTCATCGCAAATAACCGGAATCAATGAGGAATTAATTAAAAGATTCTGTGTTATTTTGGAGACATTATCGTGTGGAGGTTCAATTAATTCGAAGGCATTTGGAGAGTTTGCAAAGGTCACGAAGCAAATGTACTTAGATCTTTAGAAGTGGTACGCCATGCCAGCGACTGTGCATAAGGTCCTGGTGCATGGAGAAACAATTATTAAATTTTGTATTTTACTAATAGGTCAGCTCTCGGAAGAGGCTCAAGAAGCGCGAAATAAAGATGCCCGCAATTTCCGAGAGTTTTCACAAGGAAACATTCAAGAGAGGTGACCGATGTAGACCTTCTCCACAGGTTGTTAATATCCTCTGATCTATAGATTTCCAGCCTGGGTAAAGGCCACAAAAGAAATGTATATAGTTTGTCAGAGGTGCAAAATCTTTTAGCTACTCCATCTTTATCTGAGGAACGTGATGACATCTCTGATTCTGACTAACATTAGTGTTGTAAGTTCTAAGATACAAGAGTCTAATATTAAAGCTCAATCAGAATTCTTTAACGAGTGGTAATAGTACTTATATTTATATATCAATTATACTATCAAATAATATTGTAGAAAGTAATATATGTGCATGAAGTAGTAGTCTATTAATTATTTGTCAATTTTTTCAATCCGAATAAAACAGTTCAATTACATGTGGTTCAATTGTAAATGCCATTTCAAAATCTGATAGTTTTATTGGAAAATGTAAAGATACATATTCTATTTTTGAAATACATATTTAAATACTTTGTCAGAATGCGTGCGCAGTTTCATTAAAATCTAACCACAAGTTTTCGAGATTTTGGCCAGCCAGATGCGCCAAACGAAACACCGTGCGCCGCCGGCGAAAGCTCGGTCGTTGCCGTGGGCAGCTCGGCCGCCGCTACGCCCGTCTGATGGGGCTAACGCCTGGACAATGACCCGTGAGGGCACCCACTAAGCCAAGTTCGATTAAGTGGTATTTAAGAATCACTGTGTCGGAGTCAGAAGCTTCACCTCCAGTCATTTAGTCAAATAAATCATGTTTCAAAGCAGTGAAGTGTTTTCCTGACAGCTGCATGATACGAACCGCTCACGCATGCGTCTCTCCGAATTTCAGCCGGAGCGCACGAGGGTCAAACGCCGACGGGAATTCACAAAGGTGAGAGGGTCACCCTGGGATACGCCACTCCCTGGCTTCGGAGAACACCATTCAGCGGAAATTCCGGGGGGTGAGCGTTACAATATCTTCATTAATAAAATTACGGTTATATTATTTTAAACAATTTTAAAAACATTAACAAAAAGTGCACTGGGTTTTTTGGGTTTAATAAAAAATTCTTTTATTTTTTCTCTTTTTTAAACACTTCTTTACATAGAAATAATCATTTAGTCACATATAACATGATTAATTAGATTCCAAACATATTCAATATTGTTTTAAAAACATTCAGCGGTGCAATTTACATTTCGTTCACAGCTAAATGCTTTGCAGCACACACTTTGAAAATAACTCAATTGAGATTTTTTACACGTAAAACGTACACAACAATTTCAATTCGATTTGTAATTCGATTCTCTTCATGAGTGAGTCCACATACGGCACACACATTTACTCAAGACTCATGAGAAGCTGCGAGAGTAGGCAGCAGGCAGCAACAGAAACAATTCACTTTGTGGCGTGAATGCGTTGCCAGTGAGATATCATCGCGGACTTGCTACTAAAGCGAAGCGAGCACGCGTCGCAGCCAATTGGGCGCTCTCCCGTGTGAGTGCGCTTGTGCTCGGCGAAGGAGCCTAAATCTTTAAAAGCTTTTCCGCACACATCGCATGAAAATGGGCGCTCTCCCGTGTGAATGCGCTTATGCACGGCGAGGTTGCTATTCTGATAAAAACCCTTTCCGCACACATCGCACGAAAACGGGCGCTCTCCCGTGTGAATGCGCTTGTGCTTGGCGAAGGAGCCTAAATCTTTAAAACCCTCCCTGCACACATCGCATGAAAACGGGAGCTCTCCCGTGTGAATGCGCTTGTGCCTGGAGAGGGAACCTGATTCTGTAAAAGCCTTACCACACACATCACATGAAAACGGGCGCTCTCCCGTGTGAGTGCGCTTGTGCACGGCGAGGTTGCTATTCTGATTAAAACCCTTCCCGCACACATCGCACGAAAACGGGCGCTCTCCCGTGTGAATGCGCTTGTGCGCGGCGAGCTTGCTTGCCTGATTAAAAGCCTTTTCGCACACATCGCATGAAAACGGGCGCTCTCCCGTGTGAATGCGCTTGTGCGCGGCGAGGTTGCTTGTCTGATTAAAAGCCTTCCCGCACACATCGCATGAAAACAGGCGCTCTCCCGTGTGAATGCGCTTGTGCCTGGAGAGGGAACCTGATTCTGTAAAAGCCTTACCACACACATCACATGAAAACGGGCGCTCTTCCGTGTGAGTGCGCTTGTGCTTGAAAAGGGTGCCTGATTGATTAAAAGCCTTCCCGCACACATCGCATGAAAACGGGCGCTCTCCCGTGTGAGAGCGCTTGTGCTTGGCGAGATTGCCTGACTCATTAAAAGCCTTTCCGCACACATCGCATGAAAAAGGGCGTTCTCCCGTGTGAGAGCGCTTGTGCTCGGCGAGCTTGCTTGCCTGATTAAAAGCCTTTTCGCACACATCGCATGAAAACGGGCGCTCTCCCGTGTGAATGCGCTTGTGCCTGGAGAGGGAACCTGATTCTGTAAAAGCCTTACCACACACATCACATGAAAACGGGCGCTCTTCCGTGTGAGTGCGCTTGTGCTTGAAAAGGGTGCCTGATTGATTAAAAGCCTTCCCGCACACATCGCATGAATATGGGCGCTCTCCCGTGTGAGTGCGCTTGTGCTTTGCGAAGGTGCCTGAATCTTTAAAATCCTTTCCGCGCACGTCGCACTGATATCGGCGCTCCGCTGCGTGCTGCCGCTTGTGAGGAGCGAGGTCGCTGGCGCTGCTAGCAGGCCGCTGCCTCCCTTCCCGCACTGGCATCACCTGGCCCTGTTCCTGGTCCTCGTCCTGTGGCGGTGGACAGTCCTCTGCGTCTGCGAACGTACGTAAAAGTAAATTATCACAAGTAATATCACGAGAAGTGCTGTGATATTTAGTGTGACTATTTCACGAATAAACGCATTACGTGATTTGAAAGGGTCACAGGAATTACGAAAAAGAGAAATATTACTCAAAATTGCTACAGAGATATGTGAAACTTTCATTCAGCTCCGACTTATCACGGCCTTCTGCAATAACTTATAATCAAGTAACATTTGAATAACAGTTTAATGCAGAAAATGATTTCAAATATGTTTCAATATTATGCTAATAAAACGTACGAAAAATAATTATAACAAGGCTACATACAAGAACATTTATTAAAAGCACAATCATTAAAGTTGTAGGATGTTGTTTTCCAAGTCTTGGTCTTCCGTGGAAGTATTTGAAACGGAAGATGTACAAGATGAATTAGCAGCGGAATTCGTCAATTTCGAATGGATTGAACAAACGTGTGTACTCATTAAAGTATTTTCCTGAATAATTTTGGCTGCAACGTTCCACATAGTTTCGATAGCATATTGTTTGTACTCTTCACCATCTAATCTTCGTATATTAATTGCCTAAAATATGAGTAATTTCTTCATTTGTAGTTTGTGCTGTCCATTTGTATTTCCTTTATTCACAACATTCTTGAAAGTGCTTTCACACGCTTTCTGTTCTTTTCACTTTTGTTGGCACTGAATCTTTAATAATAGAGTATATTTCAGAGTTTTAAACATTACCAAAACGACATATTTTAATATTATATTGATGCGTACATGCTATTTTGGAGCTGAAAAAAATTGTTATTTTAAAAAGGTAAATAAAGATTTTACAGCGATAAAAAAGGTAAACAAACTGATGGCGATAAACATCTGAGTTTGTTTAACTTGAATATATCATTGCTTAGCATTGTCTACTTCCGACACGGACAGGCATGACTGAAATAGTCACCACGAAACACCTCCACACCAAAACCGAGAGCAGTCCACAGTTTCGAATTGACAAAACAATATTAAGGGCAAAGCGGGAAGAAATATAATATGTCACAATTACACTTCGGGTTTTCTTTCTTGGCGCACGGAGGTGTCATCAAAATGCAATATCTCAATGTATTTTGCGTCGTTCTCCGTTGTGCCGCCAGGAATCGCCAGCATTGCTCGATACAGTCGCGAGCATTCGACTCCTAGCGACACAACCGAAAACGAGGCGAAATACCGTTAGATATTCCATTTTATTGATACACCCCCGTGCGCCAACAAAGAAAAACCGAAGTATAATATATGGGCGGGGGGCAGAGCATGGCAGCTGAGTACCTTCATTGGTAAGTGAATGACAAATGGTAAAAATATCCCGAAAAAAATGTGAATGGATATTAAACCTCTATCCCACACCTGTAACCAACTGATGCTACTTAGAGAAAGGTGTTAGTCTGTTAAAGAGAAGTCTCTGCCTGAAGGAAGTCTCTGCATCTGTCACTGCGTACGATCTGAACACACCTCCGTCTCCGGAGATCGGCAACCAGTCGCGAGCTATCAACCAGGCGAGTGTCTCGCCGACCATCTCCGACCCGGCTGCCTAGCGCCCTAGCCTGGCATGCGGGCGGCTTGCAAATGAACGGACTGGCCTTCACAATATACGCAAGTACGGCGAGAAACAGAATACGTCACACCAGAGAAACAAGGCTTCTTCCGCTCTCGTTGATTGTGATCCTCGACGTAAGGGCCTCGGGATTCAACATTCACAACTCAAGAAAGGCTTCTTTCGCCCTTCAACGTAGCACAAAATTAAAGTGGAAATATGAAATGTCTTGAATCATTAAATAAATTTGGAGATACAATTACGAAATGATAGAAAAAGATATCACTCACCTGGAACACTAAAAACGCCCTCCTGTTTTAATGAAGCAACGAGAGCACTCTCACAGCCAGGAGCAAGAGGATCCTACAACAAAAGGTGTTTTTATGTTCACTGACGACCAATAATGCACCGAAAAGAAACGGCTCTAGACTTCGCTCTGCGGCTAGGTTTGCTTACTGGAACATTCATCGCTGTTATTTTCTTTTAAATAAAAAGGGATGAAACTGATACAACTTGCTTGTTATTCAAAATACTGTTACCCCTATCCACTCATTAACTTTTTCCAGACAAAACACACTTTAGCCAGACCTGAATCTTGGAGTTATGGATATTCCTAGAACCATGACATGAATATTTAGGAAACAAAAAGACTGAATTCATGGAGTAACTACATGCGATCGATTGGTTGTTGGTGATTCCGGGCGCGTCAACGGCCAAGGTCATTCGTCCTTCAAGAAAGTCCTTTCCTCTCGGGGGCTGTGGTGATCTTCTCCCGCTTAAGGGCCAGATCGGGCGCCGACCTACTAGCGGGGTGTTGGCCGCAGCCGAGACAAAAGCTCCAAGCTACGGACTGGGCTCCGGGTATGTGCGGTGGTGCATGTGCGCAAGGGGCGAGGAGAGAAAGGAGGAGGAATGGTCGGGCGCGGTCCGTTGCATCCAACTGCCTGGAATTAAGTTCAAGAAGTGCAGTTAATTCGGAGCGGGTGATAAGGATCGTCACCAAATTACACAAAAAACAATCATATTTAAAAAAATCAACATGACCTTATTTCGAGATCTCTTTTTGATAAACACATTTCATTAAAAAAGTATCTTTACAATTGTAGTTGAAGGAAGACGGGTTTTTTTTTTCGTAATTTTCGCAATATCAGCATAATCAGGCACCCTTCACTTCAGCGTCCTTTATACTACCTACGGTCTCAATTTAATACAAAAACGTTCTCCCGTTTCTGAGAAAAGCGGTTTGAATAAAATAAAAATTGCCCGTCACAAAATTTCGCAAAAATACTAATTAAAAAATTGAACATGGCATTGTTAGATATGTTTTTCATGAACACATTACATTAAGAAAAAATGTTTTCGTTCATAATTGTATTTGTAGGAAGTTGCCGAAACAATTGTGAATTTTTTCAATTTTCAAAAAATCTGGGTTTTTATCCAATATGAAACCTGCGCCATTCTCTTAAATTTTCTTCACATTATCCAACGGCAAATTGTAATAAAAAACTGTGCAGACATTTGTTTGAAAATACTCCACGGGCTTCACGCAAAGTATCTCCCAAAATTAAAATTTCGGCTTCAAATTCAAGGGTCCGCGACATCATCCAGATCGATTGGGGAATAACTTTTTACGCGAAAACGGCAGAACAGTTTAGCCGCTCGCGTTTACAGACAGACAGGCTTATTTCCGTCAATCGATTTATCGGTACGACGGAGTCACAAAACAGGGATTCTGGCTACAACACTGTTACAGGATCTTTCCCCTCAATTTAACAACTGGATTTATCCACTTTTTCGTCGCTAGGGCCCTGTAATAAGTCTTTCTGCCGAGAATCGGCAGTTTCTTGCATAGCATTATATATCCATTTCCACAGCGGTAGAAAGAAAGTATACTAGCAGCGGTAGAAATAAAACATAAGCTATTAATGTCACAATATTATTGAGTTCGTATTGCATGTCACAAGAATTAGGCCATGATGAGATTTTTGTTGGAATCAGTTATTTTTTCTTTCTATAGAGACATCATACAACGCTGGCTATTTTTCATAACAATTGAAAAGAAAAGACATTTACAAATATACGTTACGGCATTAGCATGTCACGTCAGAAATGTGGAAAAATTCAATGGAAGGTTATGGCAGAACTGTTGGTTTTGCAGAAACTTAACCTTACACACCTCACACCTTGTAGCAGTCGCACGCAGTGAACTTAAGAGTACATGTTGGACCCAACTGTGATTTGTAAAATGTGAGAGCCTGAAATTACTGGATTTGGAATTTAAGACAATTTTATTTAATGAAATTCTCTCCTTCTTCAGTCAGTCAGTTTCAGAGAGAACTTTATTTTGTCTTTTTGGTTCAAAAATGGTTGCAAATTGAAGTGAATAAGCAATATTGGGTTTAGTGTGTATTACACTTGTGACAAATATGTACATATTGTCACGCACCGCACGCGGTCCCCGGCGGCGTGGGAGCGCCGGAAATCCGTGAGGGCGGCCCGGGCCTAGCTCAGTCAATTTTGTTACCTCTCTGAAAATAGGCGGTGATGGAAGGAACTGCAAGGCGCAATATAATGACAATAACAATTTGGGTGACTGGTAAACACAATAGAAAGTTTATTTCCGCCTAATGATAGGCCGGAGAAGTTACACAAGGAATTTTGGAAGAAATGCCCTACCTAGTGAGCTCTGGCTAGGAACAAAAGAAACTTAAATCTAAGAGAAAAGCAAAAAAAAATTCACAATGCAATTATTCTACTGATTACACAAAGGAAACGATCATTCGCCCTCTGAACTGGCGATTACGTGCCTCTGCGCGGCACCGCAATTCACAGAAAAATTCTTTGTACTGTAACACCCGCCCCCCGTACACACGACCACTCATCGGTGTCGGCGGTGTTAATCTCTCTCAGGGCGTGACCCGACTCACCTGTGGATTCCCGTCTGCTGCAGGTTGCCTCATGTGCTCGGCTGGAATCTATTTAGGACGCATGCGTGACCGGGCATATTCATGCACTACACAGTAAAACGCTCTTTCATGATTTCTGAGTTTAATTCAAAGCAATAAATAATCGGGTGAAGCCCCCTACAGTTCTTAATACTATCTTAACCTAACTTATAACTAGCTTAACTTAACAGTCCAACCCTTCCGGGTCATCGCACGGGCGCTCCGTTCCTCCGGGCGTCGGCATCGGCCCGGGTGTCGGGCGGCAGGGCAACGGCGCTCCCCCCGTTTCCTGGGCCGGACGGGCAGCTGGTGGCCGCGGCGGCGGTGTCGCGGCGCGCGGCAGGCCTTGGCTGCGGCGGCGTAGGGCTGCACGCGGGCGGCGTGCGCGACAGCGCAGCGGCGGCGGCGCGGCGCGTGGGCTGGCGCGGCGGCGACGACGGCGTGGCGGCGGCCCGGCGCGCGGCGCTGTTGACTGCGGCGGCGGCGGCCAGGGATCGCCACACCAAAGCGTCTTTTAGCGGCGGCCGGCCCCCAGGCCGCGTCCGAACGCTTCTTCGTTCATTCGAGTATCGGCACTCACACGGTGTTCCGCCTCTCCCATCGGCGGCACCTGAGCGGGCGGTGAGGTGGCGACGATGCGTTGCCGGCGGCGATCTAGCGTCTCGCGGCGGTCGTTGCCATCGGACCCAACACCTCGGTCGTCGCTTACATCGGAAGGTAACACTCGCGGCCGTCGTTCGTATCGGAATGGCCGAGTCTCGCGTTCGCAGCAACCTCCCTTGCTCGCGAGATCACATGTCTCACCCCCGCCTAGTGTTCGACTATTGGCGCAGCCAAACCGCGTGATGCGCGCCGTCCAATTGCCATGGGTCCATCGACGGTTGGAACCCGATTTCGAGTGGGCGTTCACGTCACCACGATTTCCGAGAAGACGCTGGGTGCTCTGACGCAGCGCTCGGAAATACCAGAGGTGTGGCAAACGGTCTTTGAACAAAGGGGGGCGCTCCCCCCGGCGGCCGGCGGCGACCCTTCGCGCACTCAGGTAGCGGAGAAACGCACATTTTCAGCCAGCTACGTTTTCCCGGACTCCCTGTTATATAAAATATTCATCTCGCACACGCCGAAATTAGTTCGTGTGCGACCGTCCCATTACATTCACCCCCTCCACCGCCTAGCTATGAAATCGGAGAGAAAAGATGATTTCATGGCTCAACAGAAAACTAATGGCGACGGGAGCAAACGGAATAATTTAACAAAAAAAACCCTAATCAAAATATAGACGAAATACGCACTAAAACCACACATAATTGAACAAAGTGCTTACAATAGCAAGAAAAATAAAAAACTAAGACAAAAGAAGCGAGGGAAATACTATCGGGAATATCTCATCCACAAACACCAACATCAAAACCAACCCAGTAACGTCCTCGTTATAGGAAATAAGAACTCCAACCCACATCAACAATAAGTAAACCGTCTAACAATTAAGCAATGACAATTAAGTAAAATCTCGGTAAACGAATGAAGAAGACACAGGCAGTCAGTAGAGACTTAAACAAACCACAACAACAATAGCATATAAATTCAACGAAGACTAGCACAAAAAAGACAACTAGAGCACCAATTAATTGACAAACAAAAATACTAAAAATACGACAATAATTAATGAAAAGGACAAAACAGGTCTCATTCGCGAAATGGAATTAAATTAAAAGCATTATATTTTCCTGCCGGTTGCCTATCGTCTGTGACGAGTTCAAAAACATTGGGGTGAGGATTACCTCGAATAGTGAAAGGGCCTGCGAACAATGGAAAAAAAAACTTCGCAAACAGACCTCTCGGCGCGTCAGACGAAGCAGGTGTGCGCAGAAGCACCCTGTCCCCGACTCTGAATTCGTGCGGTCTCTTGACCATCTTCTCTCTCTTTTCAGCTGCTCTATTTAAGTTCGCGTAAACAATGCGGCACCTTTCCTCATAGTTCAATACACTGTGCGTGGCCAGGCGCTCTAAAAGAGGAAAATCGGCTGGTGGCTTCTTTCCGAAATGTATTTCAAAAGGAGATAGGCCCGCGCTCTCGTGAGGTACGCGATTAATCCATTTATTAATGTGGGGCAGTACTTCTGATCCAAACACCTAATAAAATATGCTCCAGAATTTCGGAGACCGAAAGGAGTGCGACACCAAACATAACTCAAACCATCATACAAAAGTCCAGTGAATTTCTGGTCATCGGGGTGAATTGCGATCTGCCAGTAAGAAGAAACAAAATCAATAGCTGAAAAATATTTAGCACCATGGAATTTCCCTAAAGTGACGTCAATTGGCACGACCGAGTCGTGATCTGGAACAGTTACCTGATTTAACCTCCTAGCATCGAGACAAATACGAACTCCACCATCCTTCTTTTTTTTTACTATTACCAGGGGATTGATATACGGCGTAGAAGCTCTTTTAATAATTCCTTCTGCAATCATGTCTGAAATCGTCTTATCTACTTCTGTCCTCAAAGCAAATGGAACAGGATAATTTCTACATTTAAACGGTGAGCGGTCGGTAACTTGAATGCGAAAGAGAAAATCCTTAATGGGTTCTGTCGGCCGAAGAAAAATTTCAAAATTATTGAACAACATGTCCCGTAAAGCGCTATTCTCGGCTGCTGTCAGACAGTGGTTGCGATCAATAGAGTGGGTGATACTTTCTCGTACCTCGTCCCTATTCAAATTGTTGATCCTGAATTCATCAGCAATCAATTCATTATTTTCGCCGGTGAACGGCAGTAAATACGGCGGTTCGAACCTCAACACGTTCTCTTTGAAATCGATACAGACCTGTAACTCACGTAAGAAATCAACGCCTAAAATGAGCTCGTAAGCTAGATTTTTGATGACAAGACATGTAGCATCGAACTGAAAAACTCCGTGGCTAATAGTGACAAAGATTTGTTTAGTAATGGGATGGCTTTTCTTCCTATCCGCTCCAACGACGTAAGTTTTAAGAATGGGAAACTCGGGCAAATTTGAGTGTTCACTCTTTAATTTTAAAATAGAATTGCTCCGAAACGGCTGAAACTTCACTCCTGAATCAATTAAATCTGGACTGGCTTGCCCTCGCACTCTGCGGCGATGATCGGACACCTTCTTGCCCTGGCACGATCGACATCGCGATCCGCTTTCTCCTCAAATATTTCGTCAATAATAACGGTTCTCACTAGTGGCATCTCTACAGTACTTGTATTGCGTCCCAAGCGCTGATGCCTACCTGCTCCGGACGCTTCTAATTTTCCGAGGGTCGGTTCCCTCGCCCCTCGGCGGGTGAATGTCCATCGGGTCGTTCGTCCCGAGGTGGGCCTCGGTCGTGCTGTCCCCTGTTTCTGCCGGCGTCGCCCTCTCGACGCGGCCACCTCTGATTGTTTTGCGGTGGAGGCCTATCATTTTCTGTCTCATTATTCCCCGAAATTCGTGCCTGGTCGAATTTTCCTAATAAATCTTGGAATTCGTGGATATTTTCCAAGCGCGCGCTGTTCAGAGAATTCTGAATTCGCTCCGGGAACTGTGATGTGATGATCCAGATAAGCCGGGTATCACTAATTGAAGGATCGCACAAACGGAATGCTGCAATTTTCCCGACGGCATAATCCAGATATGATATCCCCCATCTTCGGATACCACCTCTTCTCTAATAGTCGGCGCTCATACGTGAATTTGGTTTCTTCCCCCCAAAACCGTTTCAAAAATTTCTCCCTAAATTCCTCGTATGTCTCGGGAAATCGTGACATTGATAAGCTCCACTGGAGTGCGGCTCCAAACAAATACTGTTGAGCGAATTTTGCTTTTAGCCTGTTGGGTACTGCGTTAGATAACGTAAAATAATCTTCCATGCGTCGCAAGAATTCGCACGGATGTTCGTTTTTCGCACCTGAAAAACCGAGATTTTGCGGCGGCGATAAATGAACTCTACTTCCGTGGCCGTCTGAACATACTCCTGCGGGTGTTTGCATTTCGTCGCGCAAACCGTCGACGCTTTCTCGGATTATTTGTTTGAAATCCGCGCCCTGTTTCTGGATTGACGCCTCGGTCGTCGCTTGCAAATTTTTAATATCCCCATCAAGCCTAGCGACTTCCGCGATCACCTTCCCATCTAATCTCGCGATTTTCTTGCAATTCGCGGCGCCCTTTTTTTCAACTTCAATTACGGCGTCCTTCAATCCGTCACAAAACTCCGCGACTTTTCCCTTAGTTTCGTCTACGACAGATTCGACATGCGCGTGCAAGCTACGCATTTTCCCTTCCTGTTCTCTAAGCTTGGCCTCTACCTGCGCCTCACACTCCGCGAGTCGAGCGTTATTTATCTCGATCGACGCATCTAGTCGTTCGGCGACGGCATCGATTCGTTTAGAAATCGCGACTGATTCCTGAGTGTAAGCGGCGATGTGCTCGTCTAAGCGTGCGGTCGCGGCACTCACCTCCGCTCTTACGCGCTCGCCTATTTGGTCGCTGATTCCGTTGAACCGTTCCGTGAAGTGCTCCGTAAGATCGGCAATCTGATTCGCCGTCTGTTCCTGGCTTTCCCCCAATTTACTGCGTAATTCAGCGAACTGATTTTCCTGCATTTCTTTATTTTCCAATAATTTGCATTGAAGCTCAGCAAATTGATTCCCCTGAATTTTAGTAAGATTTGCCATCTGAATTTCGTGATTTTCGGCAAATTTTGCCATCTGATTTTCTATTACCGCCTGCATCATTGCCAACATCTCCGCCCGCTCCTGTGACGCTGATGGCTCACTCTCGTGGTCGGACATCTTGACGTTGAAACGCGCACACGATAAACACTTATCACAGTACACAACACACAAATACAAGAAAAGCAAAAAACACAGAAAATACACAATACATAGCAAAATATCACCCTCGGTGAACAAATTATTACTTTGGCAATTCGCCAGTTTAATTATAGCTACCGCAGTCACGCATGCAAATTTAAGAGACTTTACTGAGGAATCGTAAGTCGGGTCACGTGGGTTCGGGCCATAGATCTGAAATCTACCTCGACATCACAGGTTCGGCGGCACGTCGTCAGTGAATATAGCCAAAATTGGCGACGATTAGCCTCGCCTGATTCGTCGCTTGCCACACGTTGCAAGGCGCCATTTGTAACACCCCGCCCCCGTACACACGACCACTCATCGGTGTCGGCGGTGTTAATCTCTCTCAGGGCGTGACCCGACTCACCTGTGGATTCCCGTCTGCTGCAGGTTGCCTCATGTGCTCGGCTGGAATCTATTTAGGACGCATGCGTGACCGGGCATATTCATGCACTACACAGTAAAACGCTCTTTCATGATTTCTGAGTTTAATTCAAAGCAATAAATAATCGGGTGAAGCCCCCTACAGTTCTTAATACTATCTTAACCTAACTTATAACTAGCTTAACTTAACAGTCCAACCCTTCCGGGTCATCGCACGGGCGCTCCGTTCCTCCGGGCGTCGGCATCGGCCCGGGTGTCGGGCGGCAGGGCAACGGCGCTCCCCCCGTTTCCTGGGCCGGACGGGCAGCTGGTGGCCGCGGCGGCGGTGTCGCGGCGCGCGGCAGGCCTTGGCTGCGGCGGCGTAGGGCTGCACGCGGGCGGCGTGCGCGACAGCGCAGCGGCGGCGGCGCGGCGCGTGGGCTGGCGCGGCGGCGACGACGGCGTGGCGGCGGCCCGGCGCGCGGCGCTGTTGACTGCGGCGGCGGCGGCCAGGGATCGCCACACCAAAGCGTCTTTTAGCGGCGGCCGGCCCCCAGGCCGCGTCCGAACGCTTCTTCGTTCATTCGAGTATCGGCACTCACACGGTGTTCCGCCTCTCCCATCGGCGGCACCTGAGCGGGCGGTGAGGTGGCGACGATGCGTTGCCGGCGGCGATCTAGCGTCTCGCGGCGGTCGTTGCCATCGGACCCAACACCTCGGTCGTCGCTTACATCGGAAGGTAACACTCGCGGCCGTCGTTCGTATCGGAATGGCCGAGTCTCGCGTTCGCAGCAACCTCCCTTGCTCGCGAGATCACATGTCTCACCCCCGCCTAGTGTTCGACTATTGGCGCAGCCAAACCGCGTGATGCGCGCCGTCCAATTGCCATGGGTCCATCGACGGTTGGAACCCGATTTCGAGTGGGCGTTCACGTCACCACGATTTCCGAGAAGACGCTGGGTGCTCTGACGCAGCGCTCGGAAATACCAGAGGTGTGGCAAACGGTCTTTGAACAAAGGGGGGCGCTCCCCCGGCGGCCGGCGGCGACCCTTCGCGCACTCAGGTAGCGGAGAAACGCACATTTTCAGCCAGCTACGTTTTCCCGGACTCCCTGTTATATAAAATATTCATCTCGCACACGCCGAAATTAGTTCGTGTGCGACCGTCCCATTACAGTACGGTCGTTGACCAAATACAATGCCTGATAATGACGGTGCTGAACAGGCATCAAATGGCACCGGTGGTAGCTGGTGGTGGCGACGGCGGCAGGTCGGCCTTCCAAAGCCGAAGGGGCGCTCGCCGGCGCGTGGCCGCGACACGGGGCGGTGGCGGCACGGCGGCGGCGCGGGCTGTGGCGACGGCGGCTTCGTTGGCCCAAATCACGAGCGATCGCGTATCTCACGCACAATGTCACACAGCACGATCTGAGAGTTCCAATATGCTCTATGCGAGCACAAATCTCGAAGAGTATCGGTCAAATAGCCAGTGGTGGCAGAGTTCAAAATTTGATACTCGGAAAGAGTTTCTCCCGGCTATCGAGATTAAGCAAGACAGAAATGGATTGCACGGGGCAATCCCAAATCGCTCCCCAGAGCACGCGATGCCCGAGGTACCTCGACCTCCCTCCTCAGCTCTCGTCACCCAAGTCTCTCGTACCCTCACTTTTGTGTGCTGTTCCTCTGTTTCCCCCCCCCAAATTTTCGCAGATATTTCGAAATCATCCCTTCCCCACAGAATTCTACCCCTGATTGGTTGAGTGTGATGGCGTCTTAACTCTTTTTTTAGCCAACCAGCTCCGGCGATTCTGGGAATTTTCCTTACTGTCTCATTCCAAAAACCCTCTTCGTCTATCGAAGAAAGTAGGTCAAGAAGGGTGTGAGACATGATCGTTGTACCCCCGAAGGTTGCAGTGAATTACAACTTTGAGCTTCCCAGCGCGAGTGAAAGCCAAAAGACCGTGACGGGCACGCGCCGCGAATCTATTCAAATAGTTCTGGGGCGCGCGAGGTCCCGAACAAAAGGTCTCCCCTCGTCCCCCTGGTGCCATAAACATCCGTGGAGGGCGCGTGTCGCGCGCTCGCGGGCGGGGACCGGCGTCAGCGTGGCGCGGTAGCTTCTCTCCACGCACTAGCCTTCTGCATCGGCATTTTATTTATGAAAATAATTCGCAGAAAAACTAGCGTACCGCTACAATATTAAGCACTATTTTACTGCATGCACTTCAATATTGCAGATGTGCCCAAAAATTAACTAGCGGTGCTACAGAATGGCACAGACTTTCCCGTATTAGTTTTCTATTTCCTTGAGTATAGGCTTGCTATTCGGAATTGCTGCATACTCATGCCAGCTGCCATCTATCGCCGCCCAAGTACTGTTTTTTATATTTTCTTGACTTTTCGGTTTCCTATTGGTAGAACGGAAATATTAAGTTTTAAAATACTAAAGAACACTAAAACTTCTTCCTAAATGGCCATTTTCTTTCAAAAAATATTAACCATTAAGAAAATGGCGTATAAGCGGTACTAAAATGCGAAATTTAAAGCTCTTTTTCACAGCAAATTTTTGAGTTTTCAAGAAACTTCATTTGAAGACCATTAACTTACAAATATAATAATGTTTACAATTTGCCGGAAATGTTAACGATGTGAGAGATGCAAAAAAATTGCATTTATGTGCAAAAAATTCTTATTATTGCAAAAAAATCTCCAAATTGAACATTAGGTCATATTAATGAGTGCAATGTTCACTATCCGTTCGAAAACTTTTAAGAAAAATTTGGAACAATTTATGAGAAAATGGCGTTTGAGTGTTTCTGAAAATGCGGAACTTCTAGCTAGTTTCCACAGAAAACGGTCGAGTTCTCGAGAAACTTTACTAGACGTTATTTAAAGCAATGTACTCGTACAATAATGTGAACATTTCGCCACTAATGTAAATATTGCCACAAATGAACATTACTTTAAATACTTTGAAACAGGGAAAGCAATATACTGACTAAATAAAATATTTTAACTACAAACGATTCAAAATTGATGAACGCAAATTATAGTTTTATCATTCATTGTCCCATTTTACGTACGTTTGTCAAATACTTACGTACAAAAAGTACGGTTTCATTTTCTGCACTAACAGTAAGCAAACGATTTCAGTAATACAATACGATGACCCTAATCCATAACACTAATATGTATTATGACTGACACATTCTTTCTAATTTCCAGTGATACATTTTCTATCGTGTTAATTTTCATGAATCGAGAAATAAACACACATTGTTTAATAACAACTTTCCTGTTATGGTCACCAATTTAATTTCAAAATCACTCTCCATTTCCCTTTGTGACCAAATACAACAGGTGGAAAAATCACATCTGCGGGAATATTTACATTAATCCGAAAAATGTAATAAAACAAATATTTAGAAAACTTTTGACGCGATGGTTTACTTTTAGTTTCGATGCAATAGATACTTTTCATTCTGTGTGTGATTAAATAAAACCTACATTTTTCAGCATTATTTTGATTTTTGGGCCCCAAATATCTTGGAAGAAATCAAGCTTCTGGAATATGGGAGGGAAATTAACTCTTTTCCATTGTTGAGAATTTCGGCGAAAAATTCCAATAGTTTTTGAGAAAATTTGGTTCGAAAATTTGCCAATACTGTTCCCTTATTATGGCCCACTTGTGGACATTTCAAAAACCATCATCAGAGATTCTTTGAAACTTATGTGAAAAGAAAAGCACTAAACAATAAAATACATCTATAATGTAAATTTTGACGACGTGAGAGACAAATCAAACTAGTGGCGCTTCCAAATCACATACTTTCTCGGTGTTTCTAAACGGTCCTAAATGCTATTACACTACTTCAGAGTAAAATTATTTTCAACCAGCAAATTGTTTCCGCTCTGCGACACGAACTCAGATCCTCAGAGTCAACCCTTTCCAGCACAAATTATGGGTAACTAACAAACACATTAATTTCCCTATTTATCGCTTCTAAATACCCTCAACAACACACACAAATGAGTTTCTTTAGTTATTTTTGTTACATAGTTGAAATATTTTAGTGGGTGCATATGCACCCAGTGGGAAGATGGGGTAGAACATGTTCATATATACACGTGTAATATACACGGAATTACTCACACTTATGTGTATATGCATATATAAACACATGTGTATATGTATATATAAACACACACACATACGGTATATACATGTATTTGTGTGTATAAACACATATATTGTAATGACCCAGGTTTATTTCTAGGTCGTTTTAAAACATTTTTACTAAAAAGATCTAATGAAGTGGGACTGAATATACCAAAGCAGGGACTATGTACGTCGAACCCAGTATAGAATAAACAAGCGACGGCAGTGTCGCGTATAAACAGTACTTCTATTTACATACACGCTTGGAGAAAATGTATTTAGGCACGAAAATTAGATAGCGCACGATTTAAGAAGTAGTTGAAGTTTATTTTATTAAAATCGGACCACCGGGTACGTTGCTGTAGTAATTTTCGTAAAATGCATATTCGACGATGAATTTCCAATAAACAAACGAATGTTATGAGTTCTGACGTACAAGAATAAGTATTTTTTCCCAAAATTGATAAAACAACACACCAGTAAAATAAACAAAAATGGAAACATATCTTCAAAACAGTCATTACAAAAAAGAAATAAAAATGAGTATAAAAAATGATATTACAAAAATGGAAAACACATCTTCAAAACAATCGGGACATAATAGCGAGTAATACTTAACACAATAAATCCACATTCAGTGATCATTCAATATTTTATTTAAATTCTATTTATATTTTAGCAAAGAAAAACTAAAGTCTAAATCCCACACTCTACTGAATTCATTTAATTTGAAGACATTCGCAAGAGCGGTGAATATTTGTGCGATGTTGTATTTGGTTTATTGAAATATATTTCTCGTCCTCTTAAATTTGATACTCGTGCATTAAATGACAATTGTGACAGCAATTCACTGTTATCTGATAGACCATTAACTATTTTAAATAAAAACAATTGTTAAGCACTTTTCTATTGGCAAGAGTAGTTAGATTGAATTCTTTAACTAAAATAGAATAAGCAATTTCATAAGCAGATTGAACTGTTTGTAATATAAATACCTCGAGAATCGTTTTTTAATCTTTTCAATTTGGTTACTTATACTGCGATTTTTCTAAGGACTCTCAAGATAACTCAAATCCCATCTTCGCGAAGGAATATGTCACGGCATTTCGCGTCTTTCTCAGTCGTTCCGCTAGATTTCGCACAATCGCGACCGTATGAAGCAGTGCTTGCGATCATGCGACTTCTACCGGCAAGACCGAGAAAAGACGCGAAATGCCGTGACATATTCCATCGCGAAGATGGGATTTGAGTTATCTTCAGAGCTCTTCCTACAAAAATTGCAGTAAAGTGATATGCAATGAGGAGACCAAATAACTGAAGCGTATTCCACTCTGGCGCGCACAAGACAATTAAAGAGGAGTTTAAACTTGAGGTATTATTAAAATTCTGGGAATTTCGAATAATAAAGCCAAGTTTTTTTAATGCATCATTAGTTATATTAAATATGTGTTGTGGTACGTCAAATTATGTTGAATAGTAACACCTGAGTCTTTTACAAAATATACAGTTCTAATGATACATTATTCATTGAGTAACTTGTTCTTAGATATGATTTAGAGAATAAGTAATGAAACATTTTTTAATGTTAAAGTACAAGTCATTCTCTACGCTCCATCTGTAGACGTTATTAATATCAGCTGGCGATTTGTTTGAATCATTTTCATTTTCAATTGATTTATAAATTTTCAAATCATCAGCAAAAAGTAAACATTTTGAATTACATTAGGCAAATCATTAATATAAATTAGAAATAATAGAGGTCCAAGATTCGAACCTTGGGGCACTCCAGAATCAGTTTGGGGTCATTCCATGTCAAACTGTCCAAAATTTCCCGACCATCTTCCGATTCGACTGAAATTTTTGAAATCGTTTTAGAAAGACGAAACAACACTGAATGTCTTTTTGGCGTTAAATTTTACTTCCTTTTGATAATTTTGAAATGTGATATTTTGCATTAGTTTTTTTTTTTTTCCCCAACACTCGTTGCGTCTACCTTTCGACGCAACGCGTCCCTAAGCCCCATTTGGGGCGTTGAGCGCTTAGCGCTTTAAACCTCTACTGATGCGCTTTCTGGGAGTAATCCTCCATTACAAGAATCAATTGAAGTCATTGTCACGTCTCGTTAGTCGTCTAGAGGACCGCCAGGTAGCATCTCCGCGTACGCGCCCCTGCGTCACTACCCAGCGGCCAGAATTGGGAAGGAATGAGGATGTGGATAGGTTTTAGGGCACTTCACAGGGGTTGGACTAGCCCTTGTGAAGCAGGTGGACTCGTTTTGTTGGAACAAATTTCACATGAGATCGACGGGAATCGAACCCGGACCTCCTTGGTGAAATGCGAGCGACTTCGCTCTTGAGCCACGAGGCACGAGTTCCAGCCCAGAGGGTATTATCTAAAAACTAGTAAAGCATCTAAAATATCAAACCTGATGTAGTATCTGATGTTGCGAACAGATGGCGCATGCAGCGCCTAGTTGCGAAGCGCGGGACACTCGCGGTAGATGACGGAGAGCAGTTAGGTAGTAGTTATGTACGAGACCCCGAGCAGGTATCACGTTGGTGGCTGTATTTGTGTATAGTTAATAAAGTGTGTGCAATGTCGTAAATACGACACCGGTGTTATCATTATATCACCCTTGGAACATTACACCTGAGAAAAATCTTATACTATACAGATGGAGCAAAAGCTCAACATAAAAATAAGCATAATAATCTTTATCTATGCCTTCATGAAGAATATTTTACAGGAAGAGTTGAGTGGCATTTCGAGCTAGTTGCAAAAAAAGTTTTAAATTTTAGTTTTCAAGAATAATTAGCTGTATTTGGAAATAATACACGATGCCGTACTATGATTTAAATCATCTGATATTATAACAAAATTGATTGAAAAAATGGCTTCTTCGCTTGGCCGCAAATAGCATTTATAGCATGAGCATTGTTCCAATGTACTTTGTGTACGCTGTCTTGAATTGTAAATGCGTAATTCTCTAAAAAGTCGACTACTACAACCGCACAAAACTAAAAATATTACAAACAATATCTTTAAAGCACATTATTTGCCCCATGATCCCGCACTGATGAGCGAAAACTGCTTTTCATGTTGTGAACCGATAAGAAGATATGAGGGTGGCTCACAATTGGTAGGTCACCCGGTATAAACAGAAATTTCTGCCTTCGAAAATATGCTTCAGATACATTTAAAATGTACGAGAATTAATTATTAAATAACGAAAGCAAGCTCTCCAAGTGATAAACGTTTATATATGTATAGTTCTCCTAAGTCCATAAAAAGCAAAAATGAAAATGTAACTTTAACTGGTAATAACTTTAGTAAATTCCCATTTACCATCGAGATTCTTTAACTACTATAAACTTCAATGTTTCCATTTCAATTCGACGACAAAAAGAGGGCAATCCGAGATGGAGTATTTGAGAAAATATAAAGCAAGTTGCAAAGTAATATCAAATTTGAAGATGCTCTACTAGTTTTTAGATAATACACTCAAACTCATGCAAAATATCACATTTCAAAATGTTCAAAAGGAAGTAAAATTTAACGCCAAAAAGACCATATTCAGTGTTGTTTCGTCTTTCTAAAACGATTTAAAAAGTTTCAGTCGAATCGGAAGAGGGTCGGGAAATTTTGGCCGATTTGACATGGAATGATTCTTTTATAAACGTAAGATTTGTGAAGAAGAAATTTAACGTATTGCTCTCTATTTGTTAAATACGAATTCATTTGTTTTGAAAATTCGAAAAAATGCCAGTTTAGATAAGAGTTTTTTGTGATTAATCTTGTCAAAAGCTTTAGAAAAATCTGTGTAAATTGTATCAACCTAAACTCTATGGTCTAAACTGCTTGAAACATACTGAACAAAATTTACAAGATTTGTGGTAGTGGATCTACCAGTAATAAAACCATGTTGGCAATCAGATAAGTCACATTTAACATCGTTAAAATTTTTTACATACATTATTTGTTCAAATACTTTAGCAGGAGAGGAATTTATTGAAATAGGTCTATGATTTTCAATTTTTATATTAGTACCAGACTTAAGTATTGGACATACACAAGTAAATTTCCATTTCTTAGGAAATTTTTCAGATTTTAAAATAAGATTGTAAATAATGTGAAAATGATAGGATAACGCATCATAGCAGCCTTTCAATATAAACGGTGGTAAACCATCAGGACCGCTACACATTTTAGGTTTCAGTTTTTTATAGCAATTCGAATTTCTTCAAATGTGATATTGTTGATGTTAAATGTGTTAGCAGTGCAAAAAAAAGAGAACAATCAAGAATATGGTCATTGATTGCATCATGAGAAACATAAACTGATTTGAAAAAAGTGGCAAAGCTATTAGAAATATCGTCATCACTATTTAATGGAATATTTTTTAATGTCATAACATGAGATCTACGAGAATTTTTAATCTTATTAGATTTAATATAGTTCCAAAATAACTTAGGATTATGGATGAAACCTTTTTCAAGATTTTTAATATATTTTGGATAAGCGACATTGATCATTGACATATTTATTATACGTTGATTACACCATGTAACAAAATAAAAAAAAAAGAACTTTTGCTTAAGTGAATTTTATGTTTGTTTTGGATGAATTACGTCAGAACTAAACTACAATGAATATTCCTTCTTTTATATAATCGTTTCTTTGCTTTTTATACCCAGTTATATGAAATTAAGTGGTTAAAATTATATTTGCTAAGAACACTTTATCTATGAGATGAATAAACGGTTCAACTGTGTGTTATCCGTTTCATATTCATATAATTGATGAATAATGGCATTTTCCGTTGTTGTAAGCGTAATCCAGACTGTTTTTGTTATGAGTGTGGCATCTTACTGGGATCGAAAGCAGAAAAGCACAGAATAGAGGATGCTACTATCTTCTGCTTAGCATACAGTTCATATTTTGGTATGCCTATGGGAAACCAAGACAAGAACTGGGCACCACATGTCGTTTGTGGATGTTGCAGATCCACTCTCGAGGTCTAGCACAGAGGAGAAAACAGAAAAATGAAATTTGGTGTACCAAGTATTTGGAGAGAACCAATAAATCACCTCTCCAAATAAAAACGCCCTCCAACAAAAAAAAAGGGGACTAAGAATATGGAACATGGAAATAGAGAATGCCATAGAGGAAAAGAAAAGACAAAGAATATGTACAAAAGAAAACAGAAGAAAACGTAATTACGCTCGTAAAATAGTAAGACAATCCCACCAACAATCCTGGGACAAATTAATATCCAACATAGAGAACGACATAGGCAAGAAATAGCTTATAAATTTATGAAGCAATTAAATAAAGCAGGAAGAGATACAGTATGTCTCCACACTATCGACACAAAGGAATGGATTAATCACTACACAAATCTCTGGGTAGAACAAGGACCTGAAGCAATAAACAACTCTATACATGAATTTGGTGGTGGTGATCTGTACCGAGGAGATCATATACAACTTGAAGAATTACACGAAGCTATACACCAAATGAAAAACAGAAAATCACCAGGTATAGGTGCAGTAAATACAGAACTGATCAAATTTAGGGGACTTCTCCGAGAATTCAGACTCTTAAATCTGATAAGATGGGTTCTCACTTCCATTTTTCTGGCCCTTATTGAGCAGGAAAATATGCTTAAGCCTCCCCTCCATATTAAACGTGGACTCTCATCTAGCAATTTGTAAAGGCATTAGATATAGCATCAGATGCAATGAAGAACCTCCAGAATGTGTTCCCCAAACTATCAGAAGCTAAGATAAAGAATGGAATTTTTGTGGGCTCCCACGTGAAAAGAATACTTCATGATGACACATTCATTAGTAAGCTTCCACCAGTTCAAAGAAATGCCTGGAAGAGCTTCGGAGATGTTGTGAATAGTTTCCTAGGTAATCACAGAATGGACAATTCAAGGATGTGGTAGATGATGTATTGAATAACTTCAAATCAATGGGGCGCAGAATGTTTCTAAAGTTGCATGTACTCCACTCACATCTGGAGGTTTTCAAGTCCTCATATGAGTGCATATTTAGAGGAACAGGGTGTAAGGTTCCATGAGGACTTACAGTTGTTTGAAAGAAGGTACCAGGGTATACTTTGTGATTATATCCGAGGACTGATCAGAGAGAGTGATGTAATGTACCAGAGGAAATGTAGTAAGATAGTTCATTTTTAAGCACACACTCCATGATATGTAAGCATTTTCATGTACTTTAACACTTTTGTCATACATATTTACTGCATTTACATCTTTTCAAAAGTTATATGTAAGAACTTCTTTTGTTTTGTTTCTTGAGTATATGTAAACAAGCATTCATTGTTTCAAATAAATGTATTTTGCTAAAATTAAAAAAATCGATGTAATTTCCCTAAAAACAATTTCCCACATGAAAAATCGTGTTTACAGTGTTTTAAAACATACTGCATCAGAAACAACAACAAAATTAACTTAAACACATCTTGTTACACGGTGTTATGGTCTTACAGACGTGAGTATTTTTGCACACATTTTTGACAATTCCAAAACAGTATTTTCAAAACACTTAGCATGATAGTTAAAGAATTTTGAACTTCTTTTCAAACCCTCTTTTATTCGCATTTAAATGACATCTAAAATAACACTGTACGGATTTTCCTACCCCAATCTAGAATACTACATTACAATTTATTATTTGTAATATATTGTAATGTAGTATTCTAGATATATCGGACCACAGGATCGAGTCCCACCTCAGCCATGAGTGTATTTGTGTATGGCTATATGAGTGTCCTGTTCTTTCACCCCTCACTATCATCATTTTATCATCCATACCCAAACAGGTTATAACCCTGGGAGATAAAATTAGATTCAGAAAAATGCTGATTACGGGGTAATAATGCTTCATGACCTGCCTCCGAGATAATGTTTCTGAGCCCCAGTAAAGGCAGTATGCATGGACGCATAGTCTGAGTCGGCCTATACGTGAGGGAGGAAGAAGAAGAAAACCAAAGTTATTTTGTTTTACAAAGTTCAATTAGTGTTAGAAAGTGCAATAGGGCTGGATAGCAAATGTTAATAAAAATGCTGAATTTGAATATAAATTGAAGACGACATGAAAAGTGTTTTCATCAAAGTAGCTGATTTTATGATCACTAGGGAGCGGATCTCTATGATTTTGCTTATTTTTGTTCGCTGCTTCAGGACACAGCTAAGTGAAATTTCTCGACGTTTGGTTAGAATATGGTGCAATATAGATTAAGATGTTAGCGCATATTTGGCTGATTTTTCCTGTTGGTGCATATTCGTGTATTTAAAGGCACTGATTTTGCATATTTAGTTCAAATAGAGAAAAAAGTTTCATGTTTTCATAGAATCTATTTATTTGTGAGCATTCATTGATTAGAAAAATGTCAAAATTGTTTTTGTCAAAATTATTTTTGGTTTTCTTTTTACAGGTGATAAAATACTTAGTGCAAATGTAGGATATTTTATGATAAATTTTTTAAACTAGGCAGAAAAATTTAAAGAAGACCTACAATGTACTTCATTAAGGTGCTTATATACTTCAATTATTTCTCCGAGAAGTAAGCAACATTATATTATATTTACGCAATTTTTTTTTTCATTCCAAGCATGATTCTCCTCAATTATATCAAAATAATATCTCAATTATATCAGATTTATATTGGAAATGAAATATTGTTGATTTTAATGGCATACTGAAGGGCATATTCCAGAATTTTTTGGTCATAAATGCATATTTTAAAAAGCATATTTCAAGATTCTTTAGGGCATAAAATTCCGCTCCCTAATGATCACCATTTATAACACAGAGATGCTGCATGCAATATCACTCACATGAACACACTCAAAAATATTTTCTCAACTAGCCACTTCTCAATATGCAGATCACTGCAGATAAATTTAAAATGACAAAAAGCATGTCTTCCAATTCAAATTCTTGACATTTTTAATCAAATTAAGTTTTTGGTTTGGACATGGTTCATTGTGCACTTAAATGCTTAAGATTTTACATCTTTCCAGCGATAACACTTTGCCTTCTCCACAATCTGATGATTCGCATTACTTCAACAACAATTTTGAGGCAGTAAGGTAGTTTCTTTTCGTTACTTAGCTATCAAGTGCAAAAGCCCCTCCAGAATTACCTTTCAAAGCATAAACATCATTACTTAGCTTCACCATACAATTCACACTACTCCTACTGGCACATCGACAAATTATACATTCCCGTGAAACCTTCACTTTTGTCCTGCCCCAATCGGGAACTCAACATGGACACTTAAGCACCAAAAGCACAAAATATCACCATCTCTTGAACTCTTCAATGATGAAAAAATATACACCAACTTTATGGTGGCTACTTCTACTACTACTACATGCCAATTTTTCAACTTTTGATTACCACAAAATAGTGATTGGATTGCACTACTAATGTTATTATAAAAATATTACTATCAAATTATAGGGATAGTTAATGTCTGTTGGTAATTAATCAAAAACTCCTTGTTTTCCAATGATTTGGAAATTCATTGTTCCTGCCTCCAAAAGTTCCAAAATATTTGCAAACTCAGAGTTTATAATTAAACGATCAACAACAATTAAATATTCCTAGAATTAACCCAGCGATGGATGAGGACAAAAATGTACCACAAATGGATGGGTCGGGTCTGAGAGACCCAGTTAAAAAAACAGAATTACATTATAAATAATTTGTTAATATCATTGTTAGAGGACTTCATTATGTTAGTTTGACACAAAAGAAAACATTTTTGTTAATATAGCTTGGATTTTTTATTATCAAAAAAAATTTGGTAAATGTGAGGAGGAGCCAAATGAGGCCTCCTTAATACCATCCTCGTCCTTCTACTACAAATGTCTCATTGCTGACATTATAGTTCAATTGTTGTACGTACTACTACACAAAAACAACATATTACATACATCGCAATAATAAATAATTCCAATAATACTAAGTGCCTACTCGATTACAGTTACGCAAATGAATGGGTTTGGTGAGAGAGACCAAGCAGGAAACATATGACGCATATAATCACGTATGCAAGCTATACGGCAATAACTATCGCACCAGACATTTCATTTGCAAATAAAGAAAAGGTAGAGAGACGAACATGTTTCTGCCATTATTTATACGTGAGTGGCTTACGATTTTCTTACGTCATGGGACTCACAGACCCAACCCATCCATTGTCCGGTTAATTGTGTTGTCATGAATTCAAGGGCCATTACTCACAAAAGCATTCCAACAAAAATCTTCGCTCCCATCCGTAGGTTCTTCTTTAACCTGGCGGCAACACAAAAACATTCATTTAAAAGTATGTCAATCATTAATATAAGCTCCTCTTAGCACGTATATTACAACTGAGTTTTAATACAATGTTCGTACAACATAACCTTAAATCATATGCCTTCGTAAATATTGACAAATCACGTCTTAATATTGAACCAAAACCACAGAAAATGTTTACTTACATCTTCTACTTTAATAATGCTTTCTGCTAAAATATTAATTTCTTCCATCTTTACCACAATCAGGTAACAATTCAGCCACAATTTTACTTCTAGTTGTTGAGAAACCTACGATACGGCAAAGAGTATATCTCACAGGACCTGTTCACTCCTGGGTTCACTGTACGTTGAACAGCGAAGAACAAAGTTTTGTTTCCTCAGTCACTAACATAGCGCAGATAGCACTGCTGTTGCGATTCCGAGCACTTTTAAAATACAATTGCGTGAATGCAGATTATGGTGAGTGTAGGGAACATCCATGGGTATTTTCTGCATTTCTTAGGATTTACTAAAAAGAAAAGTATTATTTAACCTCTTGAAGAATGTCGTATCACAAATTCTCGAAAAATAAACTTATGCATCAACGATGGTTGAAAAACAAATTGCGAAGATTTAATTGGTGAATTATGTATTAAATATAAAAATTAATAAAATAGTAGGTATGTATGAAATCAATGAAATATGTACACCTGGATACGATTTGAGAGATAGAACCTCACTTCTATGGAGAGGATATTTTTTTTTTTTTTTGTTTGTTTGTTTAAGGTCGCATCAACTACTCGGTCATTAGCGACCACTATTGGGAGTAACGTTATGACATGATGATGACACGATATGGTGATGAGAGAGGGTGAAAGGACGAACACATACAACCATGCCCGAGGCGGGACTCGAACCCGCGACCCCACGGTCCGAGACCACTACGGCACTACTGCCTTAGCGGTCTCGGCCACGGGGCCGGCGGAGAGGATATTTTGTATAGTAGAAAATGTACAAACTCCGTAATGAATTCATTTATGTAACTGTAATCTGTAGACCATTAAATAATTTCTTGGTTACATATAACAATTTTTAATGAATATTTGACACGAATACATAAATGAAAAACTTGGACAAAATGATGGAAAATTCCCATTTCATTGCTGGCTTTAATAGTTGGTAAGCGTCATTCAACTTTTATTACACAATCATTTAATATATCTGATGTAGAAATAACATTCATTCCATATCCTACTTTAACAATCAATTATCCATTACGAAAGAGTTAATATAAAAAAAATTGTTTTCTAACACTATATTAAGTTATCTTTCTCCGCAACAAAGCAATCAGGGATCGTCAAATGTGAAAGCTGTCAATTCCGTGTTAGAAGAAACTAGAAAACAGAGAATAAAAGCCTACAATGCTCAAAGTAAATACTTTGTTTGTACACTCAAATGTTTATATAGTCACATTTCTGATTTTTGTTTGTTTCTGTGATTTTTTTAAATAATTTGTGTCAAGTAAAAAAATAACATTTATAATTTTTAAATTGGAAATTTTTTGATCTCCTCTTCAAAATTTTTGTAATATAATTTTACAACTGACACAATGACTGATTCATTGACAGATTTTTCAATTGTTTTGCTGTGTGGAATTTATATTGCACATCTACATTAATATTTTCATATATTTTAGTATTATATTTTATATAAATGTTTTATATTTATATAATCTTCAGAAAAAGAAGAAAACATTATTTTTAGGATAAATACCTCATTGAGAAAAACTAAATAATTCATCTGTTTAAAATGCCTCATTTGCTGAAGGGAATTCAAAATCATCTTTTAACAAAATATTTGGAAATAGATGAGGGAAATTTGAAGGAAACTAAATTACCTTCTTGGCGCATCATAGTTGGCCTAGATGGGAATTCACAAATTCTGCTAAATGCGAAGCCATGCTCTGGGCTTGTTTTATTATCTTAGATTTTAAGTTCATGTACAATTACCTTTTAATTAAATTCAATGAGCTCAAGTAAATTCTTCTCTCACTAACAAATTTTCTTCCTCTTTTCTACAAATTAAACATTAAAATTCGTATTTTAATAGTACCGTTTTATTTTTGTTTTTTCTATCAAGAACGCACTTTAGCCACGTCCATTCCGTTATAGTTAGGGAAGGGATCTTCCAGCTACAGTGCTAGCTGACACCGTAGTAACATTACAATATACTACACCCAAAAGATTACACATAATACTACGTTCAACTTGTGGTGCCAAAGCAGCACGTACTTTCTCGCCAGTATTTTCAAGCAAAAATGCCCGAATACGTATGTATAGTGTAGGTAAAGGTATGTCATGCTGCGCGAAAACACGGAGGATTTTCGGCAGAAAAACTCTTATTACAAGGCCCTGGTAACGAAAAAGTGGATAAATCCAGTTGCTAAATTAAGAACAAAGTGTCCTAACAAGGGGTGCAGCTTGAATCCCTATTTTGTGGGTCCTTCATACCGAAAAACCAATTGAAACCAAAACGTCTCTGTGAACAACGCTAGCCACTAAACCGTTCAGCGAATTTTCTCCAAAATTGATATTTCCCGATCGATCTCAATGATGTCACGGCCCCTTGAATTTGAAACCGATATTTTAACTTTGGGGGATACTCTATATAAAACCCCTGGGACATTATCAAAATTTTCAAAAAAGTTGCGCCAACAATTTTGACAAAATTTTGTTGTTGGATAGTCTGAAGGTCATTTCAGAGAATGGCGTAGGTCTCATGTTGGTTGAAAACTATAATGTTTCGAAAACTGAAAAAAATTTCAATGTTTTTGGCATCTTCCTACAACTTCAATTATGAAGATATAATTTATCTTAATGAAATGTGTTCATAAAGAAAGGTCTTTAAACAAGGTTATGTTCAATTTTTTAAAAACATAAGTATTTTTTCGAAAAATTTATTTTCTATAAACAATTTTTTCTTAAAATCCACACTTTTTTTATTAAATTGGGACCTGAGATAGCATAAAGAAATCTTAAGAGAATGGTGCAAGTTTCATGTTCGTTGAAATGCCTGATTTGGCAAACATTTTTAAAAATTAAAAAAAAAATTGGCGTCTTTCTACAACTACAATTGTGAACACGCGATTATTTTTTTTAATGAAAAATGCTCATCAAAACATCTTCAAATAAAGTCACGTTGAATGTTTTAAAAATAAGAGTGGTTTTTCTATAATTTCCTGACAAACATAATGACCCCCTCGGAATTGACTGCGCTTCGTTTTCGTCATTTTCTTACAACTACAATTTTAAAAATACAATTTTTTCTCAATTAAATGTATTTAGCGAAACTACATCTTCAAATAAGATCATGCTTAATTTTTTCAAAGAAAGAGTAGTTTTTCTATAATTTTGTGACAAACATAATAGCCCGCTGTAAATTTACTGTGCTTCGGACAGCTGGATGCATCGTAAATTAGAATTTGCAATTTTGTATATTATTTCTTTGTTCGTTTCTTACATTCGACCTTGTAATACATTTACACATTAATATTTTAGAAATTGTTTAGTTTGAAATATTTGGAAAAAAATAATAGCTCTCAGAATAGCGACAATGCAGGGTCTGCAACAATAGAACTCACTTTGTGCTGAGGAATATCTGTGACTTACGTGCAAATGTTGTGAACTGATGGAGCTGTATGAAAATTAGTTATAATTGTCTAATTTATGTTGATATTTGCCTGAAAATATGCAGTTTTCGCACCAAATGCTGTACCATTTGTAGTGAGTAGAGTATTTGTTGTATGGTTTTAAAATACTCTTCTCTAATCATGGCCCTACGGAATGCATTTCTATATTGTCCAGGGTTTCAGGCTTCTTTTTCCAATACAGGTTTACAAAACTTTTGTATTCTTTTGTGCAGTTGTAGAATTCACGTAGTTCTGACAACACTGCGATGGAAACAGTGAGTTTTTCGCTTCTTGGTTGAATTGAACGTTTTCAAATAATAGCTGAAATGTTAGTAGCGTATAAAGTGCAATATTTCAGTGCTACGTAGCTGTTTCCAATAACGCGGGAAAGTATGTGCCGTTGTAGCAACACTAGTTTTTTAACTCAGTCATCTTATTTGCTCCTAAGGAAAACGGTGCGACTGTCCGTATCTCTTCAGAAACGTTCAGAAATAGTAAGGAGAATGACAAAGTTTAACGAGAAAAAATAAACAAAACTCTGTATTTATATTTTTGTCATATTTTATAAATAATTTTCTTTGGACTGTTCAGCTTTTAAAATTAAGAGTACCATATTCTCAATTACAAACATAGATGTGAAATTGTAAGTTGCTTTAAAGTACGTAATATTGAAAATTATATATTAGGCCACTTTTATGTTTATTAATAATAAAGTAAAATTTATTATTTTAAATCATTGTAGATTTTAGTTTAAAATAACTTCCAAATAATGTGATTACTACTTGGCACAACGTATCCTCAATGTGGAAATTAAGTCTCATTTTTCGTAAGTTTTCAATTAAAAAAAAACTTTGAGTTAATTCTACTAAATATACTAAATTTTAGTAATATTTAGTATACTAAATCGAATGCTTACTGCATGTCGTTCACACGTCAACGAAATCACTCCACACACAATAAATTGGAAGAACTCTTGGGCACGATGAACAGGGAGCGAATTTCTATGAACTTGCATATTGTTGTCCGTTACTTCAGTGCATAGCTAAGTGAAATTCTTGTCATTTAATTAGAATACGATGCTATATAGATTAATATGTTAGTGCATATTTGGCCGATATTTCCTGTAGGTGCATTCTCCTGTAATTAATGGCGCATAGTTTGTATCTTTCGTTAACATAGAGACTTGTCTATAACTTTTTTCTTTTCATAGAATCTATTTATTTGTGAGGGTTCATTGATTCGAAGGACCTTGTCACAGTTTGAGTTTTTATAAAGATGAAAAAATACTTGTGCAAATTTAGGATATTTCTTGATAACTTATTTTGTAAACCAGTCAGAAGAAATACAAGACATATATTGTGTTTTACTAAGGTGAATATTTACTTCAATTATTTCTCTCACGAAGAACGCCAAATTATATTATGTTTGCACAAAAATTGTATATCTTTTCGTTCCAAACATGCCTCATATTTTTAATAGTATGTATCGTTTTTTTTGTGCAAGAAAATCCTCTCCCTAATGATGAGTAAAAAATGTCCTTAAGAAATATCTGGCCTCTCACTGGCTAAATTCAGTCGAAAGATTGTGCAGGCAAAAGTGTTCAGAATGCGATATAAACACCGTCCGCCTGCGCGATGCATACGGAAATCGCGAGGAAAACTTTCATATTTTGCGTTATTACATTAACTTTCACACGAATGTTCACCAGCAACGGGAAGACAACAAAGGAGAAGATACCTCGAGAAAGGAAGAATTCTAGCAGCTCCAATATGAATTGATTTCCAAGATAAGTGATGTCACCCATCACTCAATCGTCGTTCTGAGGGAACAATATACTCAGAATGTTGAACTAAAACAAACCCCTAAATTCCTCCCTCTACAGTTTAATTCTGTGTAACAAAATACACGCCACATATGAACGTTATTTGTAAATGTCTATATATCTTGGAAGATTTTCAAACAATGACCAAAATTTGGCACAATAATTAATCCGATCAATTGTAGGGCCTAATACAACATTATTTGTTTGGCTCAATGATAGAAAGCTTTCTTCCGGAACCTTAGGCAGCGTAATCGAAACCGGTGAAAGACGCATTGCTTAGCCGTGATTTTTTAACTCAAATTAATTTATTGTAGTACTCTCTTCTTTGCGTAAATAAATGTTTACGCATTACTAATAAGGAAATAAAAAAAAACATCTCCGAGACAAAGAGGGTCTCTCTCCCACTAATGCGATAACTGGCACTCGTGTGGCATGATGACCCAGTCAAAAAATTGAATACGGAGAATAAAGTTTCGTTTGCTTGCCTATGAGTGAAAATATAGATTTTTCTTTGTGGCAACGCTGCGTTCTTATCTCATTCTGACCAGGAATCGAACCTGCAACTGACATCCTGTTACTTAGAAAGAGAGAAAATCGATGTCTCTTAACAAATAAGACGAGATTATTCAACTCTCCTGAACTATAAAATTGTAGCAAGCAGAAAGTCATGGTCGTATAACAATACTATAAGCAGTCGTATTTTACATTAATTTTTGATAGAAATTGTTTTATTAACCTCCTCCGACCCAAGGGCTGGTCCATAAAATTTGAGTTTTAGGTTTCCGCAAGGTAGCGGCGTATCTATTATTGCCATGTAATCCAGTTCTGAATAAAATAATTTTTTAACTCCAAAAAACGATGTAATGTATACAGGCGCGGATCCAGACTTCTCTTTTGGGAGGGGTCACGTTAAGACTCAAGTGCATTTATTTCGGAAACAGGGGAGAGTACAGAATGTAATAACACTTATTTGAAGTATATTATACGTATATCAGATTGACTTTATTACACCATAAATATATTAGAAATTCAATATTCCCATAATCACATATCAGATATCAATCAGCTTACTATTGTTACGATCCTCACCCTATCCCCTGTGGGTGAGTCAGGTGTAACTTTGGAATTTTTAATGGAAACCCCCAATTTTCGTTGCAGATTCCAATTCTGCCTACAAAAATATGTCAATTTTATTCGGTACATTTATTTTTTTAAAATTAAAATTTATAAAGTTCTTAACAATTATTTTCAAATTAGCAAAAATAACTTTCATGTGATGCAACATGAAACAATTTGTGATGAAACTTATTTGAGAGAAACATGTATATGCGTGTAATGAAAAAAAACATAATAAATTATTATAATTAATAAATACATGCATATAATAAATAAATAAACTAAATTATACTTTTATTTCTTCCCATAATTATTTTTCTCATTTTCATTTTTACTTTCTTTCGTATATAGTGCTTTTTTGTATATTAATACATTTGCACCACATTTGAATCTCCTTCAATGGCGATTCTTCTATAACAATGTTGCAAACTTCATTATAATTTTGGGGACAACTTCAATGAGACATGGAAACATCTAATAATTTAATTTAATGCAACATTTAATATATTGCAAATAAGTGATCTGATTTCTTTTGCATTGCCAAGGTGCTTTGTATAATTAAAACCCAAATAAAGTAACATCATTGCAATACTGTTCATCAAGAATGAGAGCTGTCAAGAGGTCCTTTTGATACAGGATTCGGACTCAACGACAGCAAAACATTCAAATAAGATATTTTAGGCGTCAGACTCTATCCTCGCTCATCAGCCGAACTAAAATTCTCTCACCGGATTCGGGCCCAGCGACAGCAAAATATTCGTATAAGGTCTTTCAGCAGTGGCGAAGCTGAAGGGTAATCTGAGAGCCTTATAATACCCAAATTATTTTTCAATAACATCTGTCGTTGCTTGCCATTTTTCAATATTTTGTTACTGAATCTTGAAGAAAATTAAATGTGTTCAAACTTTTTTTCTCCGTTTACGCGCAAGGGAATTATCAGAGCTGCTAAACTCTTGGGGCCACTAACTGAGCAAGGCCAGTGGGTAGACACCGGCTGGCTCTATCTATACGCACAAGAGAGCGTGCACTATCTTCCTTTCACTTGCATTCACTAGGCAGAGACCCCAGCTGTAGCCTAGGCTCTCGGTAGACACGGACTTCTACAGCGATGCGCGTCCACTTCTCGACCAGGCAAATTCAACTCATCACCTGACGTTGTGGGAAAGTAGAGTTGTTTGTGTGTTTTTTGTTGGTGTTTTCTTGACGAAACAATTAATGAAGCTAAGGATATAGTGTTGTAGACAATGTCCCACTGACTATGTGCCTGTCCACGGCCGTCTCTAGAGATGGCCGTGGCCAGTCTCATAACTTCTAAACGTTCACGATATCGAAATTCAGTTTTCGCTCAACAATGTGGAATCATGAGTCAAGTAATACGCCACAGAGATAGAAATAGTAGCAATACGTAGTAATATACCGTGTTAGATATGCAAAGACTATTGAAATCTGCATCAATGTAGTCATGACTATGAATGAACTGTCAGGGCGAGATTTATTTGAAAGGTACAAAAATTGTATCTTTTAAAATTATTGATACAGTAGTGACTCAGATGGACTACAGGTTTCAAGATTTCGAAAACTTTCATTTTATTGAATTTCTTGACGAAAAGCACCTTTTCACTAACAAAGTGTCCTTTTGTTCAGAAAAGGTTTTTCTTAATAAAACAATATCCATTCCTTGACAGTGAGCGACCTCAAAATGAACTGACAATGTATACATTAATAATGCAAAATACATACCCGCAGTTGTTTTTGTATTTGCAGTAGTATTTGTTAGACAAATTGATCTAGAAAAAAATATCAAGAGACGTTCGGTTGATACAACTGAATCTAACTGTTCATTATATAGTGCAGCATTATGTGAAGGGAATGTGATTACATTAAAGAGTTAAGACATTGGTGAGAATTCCACGGGAAATTAACTGTGTAGAAACGAAAGCTTTAAAGAACAAACTAGCGTACCCGTGCGAGAACTCTCGCATGTTGAACCCCACCCTTTACCTATCCATTTGTATATCCTTTCCATTAATAAGGAACGGTATTAATAAAACGTGTTTATTTGTTTAAAAATGTAATAAATGTACTCCTAATGTACTTATAGAATATCAAACAAAAATGCAATGGCAATTGATGTTGGAAACACATGTTCAAATAAAAGTTTATTCAGCACTATAGAGAGATGTTCTTGAATAATTTCACACTTCTTTAAAAACAACATTTGAGAAAAACGATTCAATCTCACTTGAAAGTTAGCTTTCCTTGAAACTCACAAAATAAAAAAAAAAGTTTTACTCTTGAGAAAGCAAAGTAAAGTAGAGTGCGAAAATACCGGATCGGGCAAGTCACTCCTACTCTTTGCAATATAGTTAACTTTCCTTGGATTTGTTATGAGGAACATATTGTCTTTTTATTTTCAGAAAGCTACATGTCTGAACCCGCTGATTTCAAAATTTCATCGAATGATAACGAAAATACTGGTACAGCTAAAACACAGACACAGTCTACACCCACTTCCGTTGATCACGATCAGGATATTTTGAACTCAAATAACAAACAAAATCAATGTGGGATATAGTAAAAAATGCGACCAAACCAACTAGAAACCTTGTAGAGAATGTTGTTTTAAAAGATAACGATAGAGATGTGAACGATCCGGCAACAGTGGCTAGTCTCTTTAACCAACACTTTTCGAGAATTGCTGTCGATCTCACTAAGGGTTTTCAGCCACAAAATTCAACATCTGACGTTTCCCTAAAAATCTTAGACACTATGTTCGTTTCCGAAACCTCTTCCTATGAAATTCTCAAAATAATCGGTAAATTAAAAAATAAATATTCGGCCGGTTTAGATGAATTTCCGGACTGTTTGTTAAAGACGTGCGCGCCAGCCATTATACACCCGTTAACTCACATATTTAATGCATCCTTATGCACCGGAATTTTTCCAGATATTTTTAAAACAGCTAAGATTAAGCCGCTCTTCAAAAAAGGCAACAAAAATGAAGTTCAAAATTATCGGCCAATTTCTCTTTTGTCAGTTTTTTTCAAAAATATTAGAGAGACTTTTTTATGTGCGAATGGAAACCTTTCTCAATAAACACGACGCGTTTTCAAATTGCCAACATGGATTCCGGAAATCAAAATCTACGGAAACAGCCATTTTTTTCTTTTCTTAAGGATGTTGCCTCATCATTGGATCAAAACGAAGCAACTATTGGAATATTTTTAGATCTTTCAAAAGCTTTTGACGTCATTGATCATAACATTTTACTTTCAAAATTACCTTCGTATGGAATCCGTGGTATTGCTCTAGATTGGCTATGTTCGTACCTTAAACAACGATCTCAGAGAGTAGAAATACCTTACTGGAATGATGGAACTTTATATACACACCTTTCCAGTTCTTTGCCAATTGCACGTGGAGTCCCACAAGGATCAATTTTAGGCCCTATTCTCTTCCTATTATACGTAAATGACATGCCCTTAGCGATTCGAAACGGAAGAACAGTTCTCTTTGCGGATGATACAAATATTCTTTGCAACAAAGAAACCGTAAATAGTACAATATCAGACGTTTCAAATTGGTTCCGTAATAACAAATTAAAAGTAAATGAAAAGAAAACTGTTTCAATGCAGTTTTCCATATCAAATAAAAAATTCTGTACTCCATTGAAAATGAACGGTGTGCCATTGACTGATGTTAATGTAACAAAATTTTAGGTCTATCAATTCAGTCAAACCTCAAATGGAATGCCCACTTAAATGAATTGAACACAAAATTAAGTTCATTAT
>JAHLJT010002630.1:122047467-122157138 GCA_031308135.1 Acheta domesticus
ATCATTTCCTACAAAGTTTCTCGAGAACTTACCGGTTTTCTGCTGCGGCAAATGTACAAAAACTGTTCAATTGAAATAAGTCAATTGCTAATTGAATAATTGAAATAAATAATTTACAATGACAGATAATTGAAATAAATAACAAAACGCAGAACCCCAAGGAATCAGGTGGCCGAACGGTCCCACCCCTGCTTATCAATCTACAGATTTTACATTCGCGTCTTACGAATAATTTTTGTTTTATTCTGAGGCTGTGGGTCATTTTGTGTCACGTTTAGAAAAAAATATACAAAACCAGTAAATGTAAACCAGTAAATAAAACTTTGGGTGTGTTTTGTTTATGACAATCATCTATTAAGAAGCTATGCCCGCCAAGGTCACCATGCCCACTCAGTGCACATTATATGCCGTATGTGCATTGCGGGTTGCATAACGATTTTGTTTGTAGATATCACTTCCTTCTCACCCACTCCTCTAGGGTGTCTTCTCCCCAGTTTATTCTTTTTCTCATTGAAATCGCCCAGTAATAAATTATACAAAGTTTTGTTGAAATTACATTGTTGCCACGTTGAGAAGTCAGCTGGAACACGCACTCACCCGTATACATATCCATCTTTTTTAATTTTTTAAATATTAATATTTTGGCAATGGGTACATTTATGAGACTGTTTATACAGACGATAAGATAAATTATAGTGTTACAAATAATTACTGTTATATTTATTGTAGGTTCCCTCACAAAAATCTGTATGTTTACACACATTTTTGAGAATTGAAAAAATATCGTTTTTTTTTCGAAAATCTTGAGCTCGCTTGGTAATTGATTTCGAAAAAAGAATTTATACAACAGTTGTAAGAAACTTGATTTGATTTAAAATTCATTTGAAACATTTTTCTACACGACTTAATGTTAAAGATCTATAGAGAAAGGGCCGAAACAAGTCAGAAAAATTCCAATTTTTCGGGGCTCCCGGAGTTAGCACAGGGTCTGAGAGGTCAAAAACTTGGAGTTTTAATACAACACACTCAAAGAAAAAGTGTTTATGACCTTTTTCCAGGTACCCCCCCCTTTTCAGCACCTACCCACTGGATTATTTGTGAACTGCGATTTTTCTAATTCTTCCTCTTAAGCCCTTATGGCCACAATGGAATATCACACGGCATATCTTTATCAGTCGTTCAGCTAGAAGTCCCATGATCGCAAGCACTGCTTGATACGGTCGCGATCATGCGATATCTAACGGCACGAGTGAGAAAGACGCGAAATAACGTGACATATTCCATCGTGAAGTCGGGCCTTGAGAAGCAAAGTTTAAAAAAATCGCAGTACAGTATGTGGACGCAGTCTCGCCGGCCTCTTTTCTCATTTCTCGTCGCACATTTCTCGCAACGCATTCCTCGGCGAGGTCTGTTGCAGGCAACGAGTTAGAGAAACTACAGTGGCAATATCACCGCCATCTTTGAAACAGTAGAGTCACTGTCCGCCATGTTAAAAGGTGTCAACCTTTTCGCGGGATTTCAAAATTTCTTCGTATGCAGTCCACTGACATGAATGCAGCACTGCAGCGTACGTTCATTGAAATTGAAAAAAAAAGTTATTCAAACATTTAAATTTTATTTTCAAAATTAAAGAAACAAAATTTAATTTATGTATCGATTACAATACATTTTAGTTATGTATACACAAGTGAAAAAAGTGAACACTAATTAATTTAATTTCTCTATATTTTAATTGAATAATTTTAGGTTGATTCTTGGTTAGAGGAGTCTGCTGTAGCAATTAACACATCAGAAAGTATTCTTTTCACTGAAATAAAAATTGGTATTGTGGGGAATATTTACACAGAAATGTTTCACATAAATTGCAGGATATTAATAACAATAGGGCCAATAAAAGAGAAAATAATTATATTTTTATTAATGTTCAGAATGAAAAGTTTTCATTAGTTTACATTGGCATACACAGTTTATTGACCTTTAAATAAAATTAATTTTGTTAACATCTGTCGCACATTCTTTCCTTTTATTTCTGCAGATCTCTTCCTACAAACATAATGAATTCTGCAAGTAAAATAATGTTTCAAAATTAATTTTGCAACAGAAGCAAAATGAGAGACTTCATCTGTTCCCGTAGCTGTGAACATATGTTCACAATCATATAATGAGCGATCTGATAATGTAGACACCCCTTCAGTCTGAAATTTTAGTAATCTATTCTTATGATTTCCTCCCACAGTTGCCTCATTTCTTCTGAAAACTTGTTCAGCAATCTTACAAAGTTTTACCACTCCCTGTGAGGGGTTCACGAGGGAATCATTGACATCTTTCAATGCAATTAATTCTGATCTACTCTCTCTTTTGTTTTCAAACAGAGCATCACAGCACATTTAAGTTTTCTTGAAATTCCATTCACTACACTTCCTGCGATGTATTCAACAACATTTTCTACATAAAGACTAAGGGTCTCATACCCTGGATTGCAATAGTCGTGGTCATCTACTACTACGCAAGTGTTCACTTTTTCATTAGTCTGACCTTCTTCAGAAAGCATTTCACTATCAAACAACATACAGTTGCCTTTCTCAGATGGAATGACCCGTGCAATCAAACATTTCCTATATGCTGCTTGGAACTGAACAGCATTTGGATTATTTCTGTGACCACCTCTTGTTCGTAAAGAACTAAAAAATAATTCCAGATGGTCTTGGCTAAGCCTACGAGTTAACAGATACTTTAGTTTTGGATTATCATCCACACATAAGTTTCTGCACTACATTTTATGCTTAAAAGGTCATTGACAAACCCATACAAGGGCATCTTTCTGGCAGATGTCCACACATATGATCCATCTGCAAATTTTAAATTTGTAAATAAGCAATACACTCATCAATTTGATTACACACTGCATCTCTATTTCTAATAGAAATGGAAGATTTTGTCCCTTTACCCATTGGATGACAACTGTTTAGCAAGTGAAATATTAATCAATTGTTTTTATGAATTTTACTGTGCTTTCACAATCCTGGAATTCATTCATCCCAATATTTTTGCAAAACAACATTGCTTTAGCCACTGACAGACCGAGAGCCTGAGCTGCTAAACCAACTTTCATTTTCAGTGTTTCATACAGTAGATTCTGTCTTCTTAATTTATTTGCAGCATGCAATCCTTCTTTCTCTTGCACACTGGTCAACTTCTCAAAATACTCCCACTTAACTTCACTGAAATTTTGTGCAGTACCATCAATCAGCACTTTTTTCTCTGCCAGAAGATTGCGAGTTAACTTGAGCATGTGGGCAGCATCAAAAATACAGAAAAGTTTTGAGTTTTATCAACTGGATGCCAAAACCAAGATTCTAATTTGTCAGCATTGATACCCAGATGATTCACTGCTGACCTGTTGGTCGTTAGCCCCTCACACACAACACCTACAATGCGTAAACCTGTCTCGTGCAATTTTCTAAGGTACTACTCAATTAGATCTTTAAATAGGAGCAGTCATACTATTAATAAGGCAATACCCCACAGGTCTTTTCCAACTTCTGTTCAATGCCGTCGCCATAAACACAAGGGCTTCTGAAGCTACTGGACATTCGTCATTTTCAATAGATCCCTGACCTAAATCAACATATCCACATACGTTCTTGCCATCCCACATAATATCATTTTTAATCATCATTTTACCAAACATAAGACAAGCAATGATTGCTTCGGAACTTGCCTCAACTTTTGCCTTAATTTGATAAAACTTTCTTCAGTAAATCCTGGCTGTCCATCCATGACAGATGCCCACTGACGAAGCGTTCATGGATGAGGAAGCTTGACTGATTTTCTTAAATATCTATAAGCTTGCGCTGAATAAAAATGAAGCGTCAGAGCAAATATTCTCATCTGCTGTGTATTGGTGCACCTGACCACCTTGCAATTCTAGATCTATTAGTTCTTTCAACACTCCAGTAAATTTATTTAAAAGTTCTGACCCTGATTCTCCAATTAAATTATTTATAGTTTTTTGATACTTGTCTATCTGATTTTGTTTTTGAATAATTTTCACTTGAGCAGTTCTCAATTGGCTTTTAGTTAGACAATATGTAATTAATTTAATTTGCTTAGGTGCACGAGTTACGTTTCCATTCTGGAGGTGATATTCGAGTTGCAGTATGATGTGATGGCAAGATATAAGAAACGTTGACTTCACCAACGCTAGAAAATGGAACTTCACCAACAGTGTTTCCTACAAGCCCATTGCTCTTTTCAAAGAACATTCAAAGAAGATCCTATTACTAAGTGTGTCAGTGCAAATTTTTTCTCCCTTGAAGCTGTAGTGCTGCGAGTCTGAATGAAATTATAGACAAGTATATTATTTTGGTAACATATAAATCAAATAATATTTGCCTTGTTTAGAAAAACTTGATTAACAAGTACTGGAAAAGTATTAAATAAATAATGAAACCAATTTAGAATTTGTGAACAATTAAGATAACCTTGGTTTTAGAATGTGTAATTAAAGACCTGAGTGTAATAAATAATATACTCTCATTATCTAAAGTTTATTTTGCAAATTTGTAAATATTAAGGGCACTGTCCAAATTAGGGAAATATTTTTGTATATTTCACATACTTCAGTGTTACAAGAGGTTAATATGATGATTTTTTAATTAAATGAAGCCAAATTTGAATTGGTAAATGAATCATCTGAATAAATCCTGTATCAATAATATTATTGTTAGTTACAGGAAAAATCTATTCCAATTTTACTGAATATACTGTCAAAAGTAAGTCACCAGAAACAATTCAGTATTGTTCTGCTTATCTGTAGATTTCAATGATAGTTTATGTGTGAACATGGTGTAAATATAGTCATGAGGAGCTCAGATGTGCAGTAACCAATCAGATTGCTATAGAAAATGAAAAATCTCACATTGTAGCCTAAACAGAAGAAAATGGTGCAATTTTTAAAAAGAAAAAACAAATGAATAACTCTGCAGTTAATAAAAGAATGAAGTAATAATTTAATTTTGGAAATGATTCTTTACAAGTCTTGCAGTTGAAATGTTTTTAAAAATTACTTTGCCATAAAATCAGGTGAATTGATTCAAAAAATGCTTCTTTGGGGTTGAATTTCAGGGATCATCTCAGGCGTCTCTACTTCATATGTTCCTGTTTCACGTGTTTCTTCATGTGGCTGGGAAAACAAATTTTTGAAAAGGAAACAGCAAGTTCCTTCTGTTTTGTCACAATTCTCAATAGTTTGGCATGATTCATGTTAACAATAAAAATGTCCTGTGTGATGAAAAAGTTATTGAGGAGTGGAGTTCAAATTAGATCCCATTGTAATTTCCGATAGAGCAAATAAAATTCTTAGGGGCCCTAATTCACATTCCTGTTTGTAAACTGGCTGACTCCAAGTTTGGTTAATTTATGTCTTAATGAGAGGAAACCATCAATTGTGAAGATCCAATTCAATAAGGATCGGAACGTTTTCCTCTTTGTTAGTGGTTGGGTTCACAAATCTCATTTGTTAATTTTTTGCTTTCATGTAAAAAGGTTTATGAGGGCTACTATTTGATCCAGCTGATGATCAATTGAGACCTTCTGCTTTCCCATTGCATGAATTTAATAAATCGTTTAAAAACATTTAAAACCTCTGCTGTTACCTAGATCTTCTTTATTAGGAATTTTTAAAGTTCCAGATGAAGTTTCAAATACAACTCAAAAAAATGGTAATTATACACATCCTAAAATATTTTTGCACAACTTTTATATATGTGAATGTACCATGCAAACACAAGCACTTAAAAAATATTGGACCCTCTATTCTTGACTTGATGAAATTGCATCTTAATTTATGTTGTAACTCCATACAATATTAAACGTCATTCAAGTATTTGTGGGATGTGATCCAATTAATTTAAGAGTAGAATTCAAGAATAATTAATAAATGTGAAATTATGAAATGAATAATAATCTTGTGTATGAAATGAAATTGAAATTGTGAAAGCAAAGAATTATTTAAATTTATATTTAGCATCTATTTGAGATATAAATTCCATGTTTGCCAACACTGTTTCTCTAAAAACCTGAATGGTATATTTATCTCTCATTTTTTTCATTTTGTTGGTTACAAGTATGTTCATTGGACAATTTCCTCATGGCCTTATTAATTTGTGTTTTCATATTTAAGAGGGTTATAGACTTTTCATATGATGTGCCATGAAGCTAATTTAGTTTCCTTCAAATTTCCTACATCTATTCCGAAGTTTTAGTTAAAAGATTATTTTCGAATTCCTTCAGCAATTGAGGTGCGTTAAACAGGTGAATTATTTCTGTTTTGTCAATGAGTTAAGTTATTCCTAAAATATGTTTTCTTTATTTTCTGAAGATTGGATAAATATATAAATAACATTTATATAAAATATAATACTAAAAATAATGTGAAAATATTAATGTAGATGTACAATATAAATTCCACACAGCAAAACACTTGTAAAACCTGTTAATGAATTTTTTTTCACTAGACGCAAATTATTACAAAAATCCACAAAAACGCATAGAAAAAAATGAGAAACGTGACTATAAACATTGAATGTACAAACAAAATATTTACTTTGAGCATTGTTGGCTTTTATTCTGTTTTCTAGTTTTTTCTAACAAGGAATTAACAACTTTCACATTTGATGATCCCTGATTGCACGGTTGCGGAAAAAGAAAAACTTACTATAATGTTAGAAAACAATATATTTTGTACTTACTCTTTCATAATGGGCAATTAATTGTTGAGTAGGATATGTAATGAAAAGTTATTTTACATCAATTAGTTTAAATAATTGTGTAATGAAAGTTAAATGACATTTACCAGCAATATGAAAGCCAGCACCTGTAACCTCTCTAATGCATACAACATAGTAGCTGGGATGTTGATGTTTGGTTGCAACTGAAACCAAATGAATTGGGAATTTTCCACCATTTTTTCCGAGTTTTTCATCTATGTATTCGTGTCAAATAGGCATTAAAAATTGTTATTGTAAGCAAGAAATTATTTAATTGTCTGCAGATCCCAATTCATTGGGGGTATTGTAAATTTTCTACTATAGAAAATACTCTAGCCTTAGAAGCTTATTTGATTGGTGCTTATTTGATTATTTCATTCGTACATACAATTTATAATTTTTCAAATATTAAATACATAGTTTTAACCAATTAAATTCTTCGCGATTTGTTTTTTCAACCATCGTTGAGGCCTATGTTTATTTTCGGGAATTTGTGATATGGCATCCTTCAAGAGGTTACATAATAATTTATTTGTAGTAAAACGTAAGAAAAGCAGGTAATACCCATGGATATTCCCAACACTCACCATAACCTGCATTCGCGAAACTTTATTTTCAAAATGCGCGCGAAAACGCAACAGCAGCGCTTTCTTCGCTATGTTAATGACCGTGAAACTAAAACTTTGTCCCCCGCATTTTAACATTGAGTGAACCAGCCCTGAAGTAGGCTTCGTGTATACATTTGTTTACATTTTGTTTGACACGGCTGTGTGGTTCCCTTAGTGATGTTAATGAGTGATTGGATGAATCAACGATTCTTTCCCGCCATTTCAACCGTTGGAATCGGTTGCAATCGGTTTACCAACCATTACTTTGGTAGTTCGCTCTCCTCCCGTACACGACTATACAGCGCTAATGTGTCAATGTTTTTACGTGTGTTTAGATAGCAAGATAGTCGTTCTTTTTCGGTGTTTAATTTGTTTTTCATTCATTTGTTTTCGTTCATTTTGGCGGTATGTTGAGTTACACTTGACAGTGAAGTTAAATTAGCTACGAAGTAACTGCGTTCAATAGGAAGGTGTCTGCATTTATTTTACAACTTATATGTAGTTGTGATGATGGTGAAATATTCCGTTCGTAGTTACTTTTCGCTATGCAAACTTTTCAGACCTTTATATTTTTGTGAATTAAGATTTTTTTCATTACAAGAGTAAATCGTTAAATAGTGTTTCTCAAATATATAAAAGTGCTGTTGTAATACGTGAACAGCATTTAAAAACCTTTCTTTAGAAAAATCAACAATTAGATGGGATATCGGTTTTAATGAATTAAGGGGGAGGTGGTACAAATTGGAAATGCTAAAAGAAATGTTGCATATTAAGGAAGAATTTACTACTTTCAGAATAAAAGTACATATTGCTGTTGAAAACAAGAATTGTACTTCTTTTACAAGTTGTAAAAGGAAATGAAAAAATTAACATCAAATTCTTTAGGATTTTATTAAAATCAAACAATCTCCAATAATTTGCATAGTATTACATCCTTAGAATTTTTATTGGAGGAAGATTAACAATAATATATTCCCAGAAATCATATGTAAACTTCATTGCTGTTAAATATTCACACAACATAATTTCCTAATGAAGTCCCAAAACTTTTGGCAATGACTACTTTCCAATTACTGAAACACTATCTGGGATCTTATGCAGTCACCATTTTTTTTGTTTTTAGAAAATTCTATTCTTAGAAAGTAAATTAGTAAAGAATATCATCTCCTCCAAATAAAGAAAGATGACAAAAGTATTCTTTTTTGCAAGATTTTTTTAACATTCAATGGGGCCTGAAGAACTAGTTTCTTTTCTGTACTGAAGATGTGACACAAAAAAATTCTTATGTGCTTGGCAATAGTAGATAAATTTGAAAAATGGCTAAAGCTTGTAAATGTTAATGTGCCCTCCATAAAATAAACGTTATGTTGTCATATTAATGTAAGTGTTTTAATATTAATTTTTTTCTACATTGCAGAGGTTATGCTTTATTACAATATTTATTATGATATTATACACATTTTATTATGAGGTACTGTAGATTGCTCAAGCTTAAGACCTCTTCAGGTTAACCAGGACCTAATAATAAGAAAACAGATAACATTATTTCATAAAAATAAAGAAAATAAAAATGAAAATAAATAAATAAATAAATAAATGCATTTAAAAAGAAATAACTTACATTAAGAAAATTGTAAAGGCAGGCTGGCATTCTCATTGATGCACAAGTGGGATACCCACCTCTCCCTTTCATCTTCATCCCATCAGTGCTCATCTTCTACTCTCAAATTTTTCCTGTGTGATACAAGTTACAAAGTTATTTTAAAAATAGACTGGACTTCATGGGCATTTTATTACTTATAAGAAATAATTTACTTCACCAATAAATCTAATAATCTAGTTAATTTTGAGTAAATTTTTCATTCATGAGGGTGAAGAACAATTATTTGAATTTTGAAGAAACTTCTGAATATTGTTTATGCAATGAATGTTATTGAGACAAATATATTCAACATTGGTAGAAACATTATTCGTCATGTGTGCATAAAAAGACACATTTTTCTGATAAAAGTGGGTTTATGAAGACAAGGCATCTTTGTTTCGAGCATTTTAATAGAAAGAAAATGTCTTCTTATATCATTAAAATTGTTAAAAGAATTGGCCGGCCTGACCAGGACTCGAACCCGGGCTTTCTCTTTTACTCCCAGCTGCTCTGACCACTAAGCTACCGAGTCAACCAACCCTTGAAGGTTTTCACGAGCGCCTTATCACTCCCCTCCTTACCGTTCAGCAGACGTACAATCGAAGAACTACATGGACGAGAAGCCAATTTACTCGGTTGAATCGGTCCAACTGTACCAATCGTCGATTGAAAACGCGGGAAAATGCGGAGGCAATGTGGGCGGAGGCCCAATGGGGTTCCTTTGGGAACATGGCGCCAGTTTCAAACTTTATCATATGTGTATTGCCAAGACAACACGTACTTAGGTAAGGTTAATGACAATTGAAATAATTATGGTATTAAGTTTATTGATAATTTAATCTGAAATAGCTATAAGTAAATAACTAGTGGACTTTCTTGTATAATGTATAATGGTTATGTAAATATGTAATGAATATATACGTAGCTAATAGTGTAGGCCTACCTTTAATATTTCAGATATAAGTAGATATAATTGTCACATTTTGCGTCACCTATTGGAAAACTATTGCGCTCGGAGAATATGTTCCGCAGTCGTATAGAATTCAAATTGTGACCTTGCTACTAAGTAACAATGCGATTTTTAATAATTAAATTTGTTCAAAAAAAATGGTCGACCCGACAGGGATTCGAACCCGGGCCTTCTGATTTACGCCTAGCTGCTTTGACCACTAAGCTACTGAGTCAACCAACCCTTTGAATGGTTTTCATGAGCTTCTTATCACTCCTCTCCTTACCGTTCAAAGGTTTGGTTGACTCAGTAGCTTAGTGGTCAAAGCAGCTAGGCGTAAATCAGAAGGCCCGGGTTCGAATCCCTGTCGGGTCGACCATTTTTTTGAACAAATTTAATTATTAAAAACGCATTGTTACTTAGTAGCAAGGTCACAATTTGGATTCTATTGACTGCGGAACATATTCTCCGAGCGTAATAGGTTTCCAACATGTGACGGGAAAGGTGACAATTATATCTACTTATATCTGAAATATTAAAGGTAGGCCTACATTATTAGCTACGTATATATTCATTACATATTTACATAACCATTACCCATTATACAAGAAAGTCCACTAGTTATTTACTTATAGCTATTGCAGATTAAATTATCAATAAACGTAATACCTTAATTATTTCAATTGTCATTAACCTTACATAAGTACGTGTTGTCTTGGCGATACACATATGACAAATTTTGAAACTGGCGCCATGTTCCCAAAGGAACCCTATTGGGCCTCCGCCCACATTGCCTCCGCATTTTCCCGCGTTTTCAACCGACGATTGGTACAGTTGCACCGATTCAACCGAGTAAATTGGCTTCTCGTCCACGTAGTTCTTCGATTGTACGTCTGCTTTGTGGTGGCGCTAGTGGATAGTGAATCGACTTCGTGACTCACGAATCGTGAAAGCGGGCTTCTTCGAAGAATCATTCTGGTAACGTTCCTAATCTGTTGTTTATTGAAAAATTAATCTACAAACCATGGTTTTCCATTATTTAATGTACATTGAAAACTTATAAATCACAAATAACTGCAGTTACTTAAAAGAAACACTCACTCCATAAATATCCATAAGTATGATACTTCTACCATGCATTTATATTTATAATTCGGTTTTTCTTTCTTGGCGCACGGGGGGGATGTCAATAAAATGGAAAAATATTTCATATTTTACATCGTTTCTTAATGTGCCGCTAGAAGTATGGCATGATCGCGAGTGTATTGAGCAGTGCTGGCGACGCCTGGTGGCAAAACGGAGAAAAACGACGCAAAATCCGTGAGATATTCCATTTATTGACACCCCCAATGCGCCAAGAACGAAAATAACGATGTTATGATGATGGTGAAATATTCCGTTCGTATGCTTCGTTGTGTCTTTCTTGACGCACGGGGTGTGGGTCAATAAAATGGAGTATCTCACGGTATTTCGCGTCGTTTACGACGGTTGTGCGGCTAGGAGCCCAGGATCGCGACTATCGAGCAGTGCTGGCGATCGTGCGACTCCTGGCGGCAGAATGGAGAACGATGTCAAATACCGTGAGATATTCTATTTTGAAGACACCCCCCCGTACGCCCAGAAAATAAAACCGAAATATAGTTACTTTTCGTATGAACACTTCTCAAACATTTGTATTTTTCTGAATTAATTTTGTTTCATTACAAGAGTAAATCGTTAAATAGTGTTTCTCAAATATATAAGAGTGCTATTGTAATACGTGAACAGCATTTAAAAACCATTCTTTAGAAACATTAACAATTAGATAGGATATCGGTTTTAATGAATGAAGGGGGAAGTGGTACAAATTGGAAAAGCTAAAAGAAATGTTGCATATTAAGGAAGAATTTACTACTTTCAGAATAAAAGTACATATTGCTGTTGAAGACAAGAACTGTAATTCTTTTACAAGTTGTGAAAGGAAATGAAAAAAAAATTAAGATAAAATACTTTAGGATTTTATTAAAATCAAACAAACACGAGTAATTTGCATGGTGTTACATCCTTAGAATTTTTATTGGTGAAGATTAACAATAATATATTCCCAGAAATCATGTAAACTTCATTGCTGTTAAATATTCACACAACATAATTTCCTAATGAAATACCAAATATCCCAGAACTTTTGGCAATGACTACTTTCCAATTACTGAAACACTATCTAGGATCTTATGCAGTCACCATTTTTTTGTTTTTAGAAAATTCTATTCTTAGAAAGTAATTATGTAAAGAATATCATCTCCTCCAAATAAAGAAAGATGACAAATGTATTCTTTTTTGCAAGACATTTTTAACATTCAATGGGGCCTGAAGAACTAGTTTCTTTTCTGTACAGAATACGTGACCAAAAAAAATTCTTATGTGCTTGGCAAAAGTAGATAAAGTTAAAAAATGGCTAACTTGTAAATGTCAATGTGCACTCCATAAAATAACATTATGTTTTGCATATTAATGTAAGTGTTTTAATATTAATTTTTTTCTACATTGCAGAGGTTATGCGTTATACAATATTTATTATGATAGCATATAAATTTTATTATGAGGTACTGTAGATTGCTCAAGCTTAAACCCTCTTCAGGTTAAACCGGACCTAATAATAAGAAAGCTACCGAGTCAAACCAACCCTTTGAACGGAAGGAGGGGAGTGATAAGAAGTTCATGAAAAACCTTTCAATGGCTTGGTTGACTTCAATGTTGGAGTGATAAGAAGTTCATGAAAACTTTCATGGTACTTAGTGGTCAGAGCAGCTGGGCGTAAATCGGAAGGCCCGGGTTCGAATCCCTGTCGGGTCGACCTTTTTTTTTTTAACAAATTTATTATTAAAAATCGCATTGTTACTTAGGGCAAGGTCACAATTATGAATTCTATACGATGCGGAACATATTCTACGAGCGCAATAGTTTTCTCTAATGGGTGATGCAAAGGTGACAATTATATCTACTTTATATCTGAAATATAAAGGTAGGCCTACACTATTAGCTACGTATATATTCATTACATATTTACATAACCATTATACATTATGCAAGAAAGTCCACTAGTTATTTACTTATAGCTATTTCAGATTAAATTATCAATAACTTAATACCTTAATTATTTCAATTGTCATTAACCTTACATAAGTACGTGTTTGTCTTGGCATACACATATGACAAATTTTGAAACTGGCGCCATGTTCCAAAGGAACCCCATTGGGCCCCGCCCACATTGCCTCCGCATTTTCCCGCGTTTTAATCGACGATTGGTACAGTTGCAGACCGATCCAACCGAGTAAATTGGCTTCTCGTCCATATAGTTCTTCGATTGTACGTCTACTTTGTGGTGGCGCTAGTGAATAGTGAATCGACTTCGAGAGATTCTTTTTTTTTATACAAGAATTAATCGTTGATAAAGTGTTTCTCAAATATAGAAAAGTGCTATTGTATACTGTGAACAGTATTTAAAAACCTTTCTTTAGAAAATTAACATTTAGATGGGTATCGTTTTAATGAATGAAGGGGGGAGTGGTACAAATTGGAAATGCTAAAAGAAATGTTGTGCATATGAAAGAAGAATTTACTACTTTCAGAATAAAAATACATATTGCTGCTGAAAACAAGAATTGTAATTCTTTTCCAAGTTGTAATAGGAAAAGGCAAAAAAAAAAAAAAAAAAAAAGATAACATCAAATTCTTTAGGATTTTAATAAAATCAACAACTCAATAATTTAAATAGTATTACATCCTTAGAATAATTATTGGAGGAAAATTAACAATAAATATATTCCCAAAATCACATATGTGTAAACTTCATTGCTATTTCCTAAAGAAATACCAAAATCCAGAACATTTGGGCAATGATTACTTTACAATTACTGAAACACTATCTGGTATTTTATGCAGTCATACATTTTTTTGTTTTTAGAAAATTATTACAATATTTATTATGATAGCACATACATTTTATTATGAGGGCACTGTAGATTGTTCAAACTTAAGACTCCTTCAGGTTAATCATGACCTAATAATAAAAAATAGGGATAACATTTCATAAAAATAAATGTGGAAAATAGAAGAAAACTAAAATATTGCAAAAAATAAATAAATTCATTCAAAAGAAAACACTTACATTATGTAAATTGAAAGTGCAGGCTTTCCATTCACAGTGATGCACAAATGGGATACCCACCCCTCCCTTTCATCTTCATCCATCAGTGCTCATCTTCTACCCTCAAATTCTTCCTGTGTGATACAAGTTACAAAGATATTTTAAAAACAGACTGGACTTCATGGGCATTTATTACGAGAAATAATTTACTTCCACCTGTAACAATATTATATGTTAAAATAAAATCTAATAGAAATAAAAGCAGTTTAAAAAAGTTTGAATGTAGGATTTTCTAACATACCTCACTGTAATGTTTGTCACAGATGGCTGTAATTGTCAGAAAAGTGCATAAGTCACTTTTTGTTTGATGCTAATCTGGTGCTAAAACAGAAAAATATTAGTTTGTATGTTTATTTTTTTCTAATTTTATTATTGTTATTATTATTATTATGTTATTATTATGTAACAATTTCTCTTGAAAGTGAATTTAGGGCGATTGTCATTGATGGAAAGCCCTATTGCATTTAAAATACTAACATGAGTGTCAAAATATTCTGCATCTCTCATTCAAATACTGCAACACAATCTAACTCTTTGAATATTTTTCTTGAAAAAAAGAAATCAGTTTTCTGTCTCCTTAAATCTTTTTCGGAGACAAATGAACAAAGCAGATCTTACTGGAAACAAAAGGAGGCCGGAGCATATACATTGGAGAAATTTTTGAGAGTATAATCCTCTGCACGGTGATATGTAGGTAGGTGCGAGATCTCACCATCCACGGGGAGGATCATTGCCACCAGCCACGTATCCAGCCACAAGTACTCCTATATCACTAAGGAATTAATTACCATAGTAGTTGAAGAGTCCCTATATATCAGTCTCCATTCCATTGCTCCTCTACTATCGGTTCCAGAATTCTTTCTATAAGACAAAGACAAAAAGTAAAGGCTGGCACTCACAGACATTTTACTAATTAAAATAATTTACATTACCTATTAATTTATTTTAAAATTCACTGCTTGCCCATGAAAGTTGATCTATCACACAATACTTATATTTTCTGAATGTTCAGTCCGAGCTAGTAAAGGATTATTCTGGAAAAGGAATATTTATACCCCTTCCATCTAGAGAAAAGTGTCTGACAACTGTAGCAATAAAAAGTAAGAATTATCTGTGCAATTATGCCAATGCAGGATTTTCTAACATAACCCACCTGTAGGTCTTTTTCTTGGTTGATAGATTTAATTGCAGAAAGTGCAGAAGTCTTCTCTGCATCCACCACATTTCAGCTGTAGGTGTACTTGCTGAAATCAAAAAATATTTATAATGTATTTTAATATCTTTTTTGTTTACATTTTATTATTAACACTATGTAACTATTTCTGTTGTTAGTGATTTCAGTGACTGTCACAATGACGTAAGCACAGTCTAAATTGCATGAATGTACCAAAGGAGATGTGGTTATGCTTTAGAATCAATTTAAAAAAACGAAATATTAACTCTTAGAATCTTTCTTGGAGTAGAGAAATCAATATGACCTGTCTCCATTAAACTAATTTCTGTAGAGCAGAACTCTCAGCATAACAAAAATTGGCGAGAGAGGGCAGTTCCTGTCATCAGCCAGGAGCCAAAGTGATAGAGTTTTTCTCCAAATTTAACAAAAACTATTCTACCTATTAAACCACAATTTTGATAAATTACTTACTCGGCTAAACTATGTAAAGTAGATGATATACTTTAATCAATGTACTTCCTTTGTTTTCTTTATGTGTGTAAATATGGCATAAATTTGAAAATAACATTATGGATGAGGAGAAAATGGTCATATTACTATAGACAAGTTGATCTTCTGTAAAAGAATCAGCGAACATTACTAGTTCATACCCCAACAAATTTAAAAATTCTTGACAGTTATCAGAGAAAAATGGCAATATTATGGATATTTCCTTTTTGTGGGGAATGAGCCCTTATTTGTGGGGAATGAGCCCTTATTTGTGGGGAATGAACCCTTACCTTGAACGAAGGCAATGAGAGGTTTCAAAAAATTTCTTAGAGAAACTCTCTCATTGCCTTTGATGAACATCAAAGCAGAAGCTTTGCTAGGTGACAAGTTGCTTCTCCTGTCAGTAATAATGAGGCCCAGCTTCAGAGAAATCCTTTCACATGGAACAGAAGTAGTAGCCGTTATAACAGTGTACTCCTGAGCCATGTCCTTCAGGCCTTTCTCTCTTTCTCCCTCCCAGAATTCAATGGGATCCGTGGTGAGGGAACTGGGGAGTTTCTGTATACTGCCTCAACTGCAATATAGCACTGGACGTGGCTGTTGCATGATCCTCCTCCTCTATGTGGAATCTAAATATTTCAGGCCCCATCCAGTGCTTGTTGAGGCTTCCGCTCCCCTGGCCGATGACAAGGCTTGGTTTTTCTGCTTTCTTCGGCGTTAAGTATAGCAGTCACCTAAGATTGTAGACATTAATATAAAGAGTACACTAGTAATTTGAAGAATTTCACAAATAATATAGTTTAACTTTGCACAGTCACAACTGTTTGTCTACTTTGTCAGTGAATCATACAAAATAACCATTGTGTGTGTTGTACCCCCACAATAATATAACTAACTGTACTCTCTCAACTTAACATTGGCCTCTGTAATGATATTATTCATTGTAAAACAGTTTCAATTATAGTTTCATAAAATATTTAAGTGTTTCATTACTAAATATTCTAGTTTCAAAATTAGAAATGGTATCAAATGGTACTCCTGGCTTTTCATCAAAATTATTTATTGTAGGTAGTACTCATTTTTACAAAGAAACAGTATCAAACTGGGTGACTATATTCTTTTGTTTTGATGATATGCTGTGCGTGACATTCCGAGAGCAAAAAAAAAAAAAACTCTTTACGGTTCAAGTGAGTTTAAGAAGACGAGGCATCTTTGTTTCAGCATTTTAATAAAGAGAATTTTTTACTTATATCTGAAATATATTAGGTAGGCTACAATTATTAGCTGCGTAATATATTCTGTACATATTTACATAACCATTATACATTTAGAAAAAATACAAGAAAGTCCACTAGTTATTTACTTATAGCTATTTCAGATTAAATTATCAATAAACTTAATACCTTAATTATTTCATATTGTCATTACCTTACATAAGTACGTGTTGTCATGGCAATACTCATATGACAAATTTTGAAACTGGCGCCATGCTCCAAAGGACCCCCTCGTTGGGGGGGGCCCACTTATTATTTTTTTACTTTTTGACGGGTTTTTCAATGCTTGGACCGTATCTGCCCACATTGCCTCCGCATTTTCCCGCGTTTTCTGAGACGATTGGTACAGTTGCAGCCGATTCACGGTGGGCGAGTAAATTGGTTTCTCATCCATGTAGTTCTTCGATTGTACGTCTGCTTTGTGGTTGCGCTAGTGAATAGTGAATCGACTTCGTGACTCACGAATCGTGAAAGCGTACCACAGGCTTCTACGAAGAAATCATTCTTATAACTTCATAATCTGTTGTTTATTGAAAAATTAATCTATAAACCATGGTTCCATTACTTAATGTACATTGAAAAGTTATAAATTACAAATAACTGCAGTTGCGTCAAAGTATCAATTCACTTCATTAATATTCCATGAGTAATTATACTTCTTCCATGCATTTATATTTATAATTCGGTTTTTCTTCCTTGGCGCACGGGGGGTGTGTCAATAAAATTAAATATCTCATATTTTACGTCGTTCTTAAGTGTGCCGCTAGAAGCATGGCATGATCGCGACCGGTATCAAACAGTGCTGGCGATCATGCGACTGCTGGCGGCACAACGCAGAACGACGCAAAATACGTGAGATATTCCATTTTATTGGCACACCCCCGTGCGCCAAGAAAGAAAAACCGAGGCTGTTTGACGTAAAAGATAATTATATTGATTTAAATGATTCATAAGGCATATTATGTTCGTTATTTCGAAGAGCACTGAAAGTTCTGTGATCTATGAAATGTTAATTACAGTATTCATGAATATCCGTTTTCTGGAGATTTTGAAAGAGCCGCCTCGAGAGCTTCCAATCCACCAATCACAGCGAAGATTCCGCGACAGTAGGTGAACGATTTCAACGACTCATTTGGATTGAACGGCTCGTTAGGAAAAGTAATCGGACTACCGATTCAATCAACAGTTGGAGAACCTCCGGATAACATTACTAGTTCCCACGAAGTCTAGACCATAGACAAACTAAGATAGATGGAGCACTCATATAGGCCAGGGCGGACGAGGTAAAACGATACCCTTACCCACCAGGCGCGGTGCGAGCGTATTCGTCGTACACTCCGTGAAAGATAGGAAGTCTGTGGAGCAGTTTTCAAAGGGAGGAATTTCATGTTTGTATGTATTTCATGTTTTTCATGTTTTTTCATCTTTGTATTCATCTGGTGATACAGGTGTTTTTGCTTCTCGTGCTACATTAACACATTCAAAATATGGCTAATATTTCACGAAAGAAAATTAAATGTGCCGTATTGAATTACGGTGATCATTTTAGTACGAGATATGGCTTTCCTCGAAGTGACTAAGAATTGTTCGCGAGTTGGATTAATGCTTCCGGTAATCCAGTGATTTCGAATATAACACCGCAAGAGGCGCAATCAAATGTATGTCTATGATCGGCATTTCTCTGAAGGAAGTAAATGCCGGGAATTACTTCTGGGGCTAAAAAAAAACGCTGTCCCTATACTTTTTTTGCCAGGTAAGAAATTTTTAATAATGAGCCGCTTCACATCATTGTTCAAAATTATTGTGGAAGTTAATACTTAATGAGAAATTTTCATTTTTATGTTGTATGTAAATATTCTGTTGTTCCAGATAAAACCGTGCATGAAGGGGGCTTTGATGGAGATGGAGAGAATTTTGAATGTAAGTTAAATAGTGGTGGTATTTTTATTAAGTGTTTCTTTCAACTCATTTTCAACACAATCTTTTATGAATTTTTCCTTGGTTCCAGAAATTCAAACCTCTTCTAAGGAAGATGCCCTGTGTGAGTCATCAAATAAAAGAAAGCTGATAAGGCATTTGGAGGTATGTTGAAATTTATTATTTGTGCTTTATTTCTCTTTATTTTTGTTTCATAACTATTTTACTTATTTAGGTGATGTGTACCACTAAGAAAAGTGCAAGATGTCAGTTGTTGTCCTTAGGTGGGGTAGAATTTAATTGCTGGGTATGTTTGTTGGGAAATAAATACAGCAGATTACGGTAGTGTTTTCTTTTTGAAGGTTCCAATTCACGTGGATTTGGATTACGCTCTGTATGCATTACCAGAGACAAATTCCTTACACCACGCTGCAGAAACTTTGCCAGACAATGCCTTCTGCTGCAGAAGAGGTTTTGCAGGACGCAAGGGCGTGTACGTTCTTTTTGCAGAGACATGCAAGGTGCCATAACAGCATGAAACAGCAATGAATTTGCATGGCTGTCTAAAAATTTAACTTCTCTTTCATTTCAGTTTGTTATGTGCTGCTCTGAAACCAAAAGCGACAGAAATGTGAGTGTCTTCTATTAGTAGTTGTAGAAGTAAACTTCTTGTACTAGTTCAGAAGGTCTTCTGAATTTCAGTGGGAAATATAGTTATTCAAATTATCGTTTTCCATATTTTGCGGCAAGAAGTATTATTCTTTCATGAAGAACGTGATGAGGGTTAAGGGCACAAATTTATAGCTAATTTACATTTGAAAATATATTTTACTATAAAGGAGTGAATATTTTGTTGACAAAACTTGGAAAAAGGATGCTCTTTTTTCTGTATCCAAAATTCTATTAGAATATGGTTTAGGATTGAGATCACAGAATTATGAAAACGTGCACAAATTTCACTTCTCCCTATAGCTCGTCACACAGTTTCAAACTGTTTTTGACGTAAATAAATATAAATAAAAAGTTGTAAAAAAATCTCTTTCATTTATGTTTTATAATATGTATTTCATTAATTTCTCTGTTCAGTAGTAATGATACAAATCAGGTTTTTGTATTATGTTCATTTGTAAAATTGTCAATTGTAACCAATGTGTAGTTTTCATTTAATTCATATTCTGTGACAAGTAATTCAATAATTTGACTATATTCAGTACTATTTTCATGAAAGTAATTCTTTTTGTTTTATGTCAATTTCTAAAATTACCGATTGTAACTAATGTATACATTTCATTTAATTTTTTTAATAAGTAATTCAATAATTTTTGTATTCACTAATTTCATGCAATTCAGTTTGGGTATTAATTTAAAATTGTATTATTATTAATTAGGTTTGGCCACATTCATTCTCAACCTTTCATTTATATTTAAGTTCGAATTGATTGGTTTATCCTTATTTCATTAGTTTTTAGAAGTGTAATTAAGACTTGCTTAGTATTTCATAGGAGAGTCTGTTTGTAATTGCCTAGTTATTGCTGCTGTCTTAAGTTTCTGTATTGATGTTGCTAGTTCAGATCTGATGAAAATATTGTAAAAGTTGAACCAGTAATGTGTATAATCATGTGTGAAAACTAAAGTTAATTCTGATTGTGTGTTGATTGTTCATATGAAATTTAATTAGTTGTGTTCCTTTAATAACATTCAATGTGTTCAGTTTATTGGATTGTTGTATGGTGAATATTTTTATGTAATGGAAAGTAATTGTTTTATTTTGATGGCTTTTGGAAATCACATTTTTGGAAAAAAACATTTTTCAAATATCTTTATTTTTCTAAAATAATTATTTTCTAAATTAATTTTTTCGTTTTTTTTTTTTTTTTTTTTTTTTTTTTTAAATAAAATTCTGGCCCTCAAGAAAATGTGCGCAGATAAATTTCTTTCCCCACACGTCATATACAGTTTTTACTGTTTTTTGACTAAATAAATAAATAAATAAATCAGTTTTTTTCAACTAGGATGTCACCATTTGTTTGAAAATTCTTGTATAAGAAAAGTGCTGAAATTTTGCTTTTGTTAAATTCTTAATAGTAATGGATCAAATGACTTCATGTGTAAAGCAAATATATTCATTGCAAAAACTTCTTGTCAATGCACACAATGCTATTTCTGTAATTAAACATAGTTATCTAATGTCTTTCATTGGTTTGATTTGCTGTTAACCTATTTGCACTTTTGGAGTAAATGTGTTTTAGTAATAATTGTTCTGTATAATTATGATTGTCCCATATTCCTAGCTCATGTCATTTATGATTAAGAACCCTCTAGATACCTATTCCTACAAATTCAATGCTTTTGGGATTTAAGTAAAGAAAACATATAGCGACTCCTTAAATAAGTAGGCACAATAAGAGAGTCAATTACGTAATTAGAGTTAAGTAAATGCTGTAAATTTTTAATATGGCTGTAAGGAAGGCCGGAAAAAATAATTTAATTTTGAACTCCCGCTTACGAGCTGACAGTAAGGTGATTGGAACACATCACATGGGGGGGCGGAGTGGGGTGACGCCTTTTGATTGGTACATGTAATGGAGTGGGTGGAATTCTGGAGAGGGGAGAGGAGTGGGGAGTCGACGGTGCTGCGCCCGGTGTCCCTGGGAAGCGTTTACTCGTCCGCTCTCTTAGCATGGGAGTGGGCGCTCTATGCTTTGGTGCTCTGTGGTCTAGACTAAGTGATCGTTCCAGCGCTTTATTCTGCTTCATCTGCTTACTTTTTTCAGAAAGATTGTATTGATTTGTATCTTACGTTTGTGAAAAACAGGAAATACAATTTTTCATTTGTGATCTGGTTGTGGTAGTGATGGAAGAGATCAATATATTAACGGAAAGCATTATTAAAATAGAACCTGTAAGCATTTTCCCAATTTTTGGCATAAAGTTAATGCATGATTTGTCACTTTTTGAATACTGACATCGTATGATTTAAGGTATAGAGTTACAAACACATAATTAGTAAAGCTCAGTTGTAATGTGACTTGTAACTGTAGCATACTTTATGTTAATGGCATGCATTCTTGTAAATGATGGTTTTTGTGTTACCTCTAGGTTAAAGAAGAATCAGAAGAAGTGAATGAAGATAACTCCTGGAATGCCTTTGTGAGTAATATTAGTATTTGTGGCATAATGTAATCACAGTGTTTTGTACTAAATGGAATGTAATTGATGATATGACATGTTGGCGGTAGAAGAATTTATAAGAACGGTCTACTATCATGAAAGTATACATGTACCCAGCAATGTTGAGTGCTGAAAGATAGGTGCTAATTTGTGTTAGGTCTCAGTTTTCAAGTATCCAGGTTGAATTCTTGTTTAGAGCAGGAGAAAATTGAAGGGTCCACAGAAATGTCTAATTTGTTGTTGTGCCAGAAGAAGAACTGAATTTTAGAGTGAATCTGACTAAATGGTGTTAATACTTGAGGGGCTTTAGCACTTAATATCTTGGTAGGGAATCTACCTTACTGCATCCAAATTGTCGTGGCTATCGTGCCAATCATTGGGTATGGAGATAAAAAAAGCAAAGAAAGGTGTTACCATCACTGGAGTGATGACTAGTTTTCATTAAAAACACCATTTACCAAATCCTAAGTGAAAAGTTGATTTGATTTGATTTGATATTTCAAGATATTGGATTGAAAGTATTGCTTATTGCTATTGTAAATTTGACTGCATTCATGGGTAATGAGTTATGACGTACATATTAGAGCACAAACTCAGTTGTCAAGTATGTTCAAACCACAGCATATATTAATAGCATGCATGCTTCTAAAGGATTGATTTGTGTTACCTCTAGGTTAAGGAAGAATCAGTAGAAGTGAAGGAAGATAATTCCTGGAATGACTTTGTGAGTAATATCAGCATTAGTGACATAATCTAATCACAGTGTTTTGAGATAAACGGAAAGTAGTTGATAATTTGACATGTTTGGAATTCGAAGTTCCCGCCATTATGAAGGTGCAGATTTTTTCAGCATTGATGAGTGCTAAGAGATGTGTATGACAAGATGTTAATTTAAATGAACCAAGAACCATCTGCATAGTGATAACTTCATTTAATTAGAAATTTGAAGTCGATTCTCATTTGATTTGAATCGGAAATTCTTCATTTTACATTTTTAAATTTAACCACTTTTATTTATTTATAAAGAAGCGTCTAGTAGAGAAAATATTATTTAGAGTGTCTCTTTTAGAGAATTTGCATGTTGCATTTCAGTGATTTGAATGTTATTTTTAAAATATGTTTCTATGAAGATAACTTATTTTTCATTATCCGTGATTTATTTGGAAGTTGAGCCTTGTTTACAGCCGTGTGACAATAGCACATTTTAACACTAATTTGAAACCCAAGATCATTAGAACATGTTTAAAAAAAAACAAAGAAATACAAAATAAAAGGTAGCAAATCCTTATTTTTTTAATTGTTCAAAAAAATAATAAATGCAGATCATGTAATGTATTCACATCAACATTTTTCACAAGTATCAAGTTAGATAGGTGTAATAAAAACCAATTCAGGTGTTTCTATGAATTTAGTCCGTTTCCCTGGACGTTATCTGGCAAATGGCTAAATAGATGTTGATGAGCTGTTGCTGTTACAGAGCGTTTTGGAAGGCATAAGGGCTATTGTTTCAATTTTTTATTTTCTATTACATAAAGAACAATTTTTATTTGTTTTTGTACTGAAAACTAGGTATATGATCTCATTGAAATGTTGTACAGCTGCTAACCAAACCAATGCAAATGTTACTACAAACATGAAATATTGTAGAACTACCCCTATCTTATGTTTTACCCTTGAAGCAAAATTCACGTGTCCACTCTTACAGTTTGTGATAAATTGCTCAAAAACACAAATCTAACAAGATTATTCAATGTTCATGAAAACCAATAAAATTCCCTTCTAAGGGCATTTCCATGCAAATGCAGTATTTATGTAAATTCATGTTTTTAGATGAGCTTCGTAGAGATTTCAAAGTTTGTTTCAATGTTTCATGAAAACTCTGTTGAAAAATGCATACTTTTTCTGTGTATGTTTGCATAGTTTTGTAGATTTTTAAAGAAATTCATGCATAATGGATGTTTTTTAAATTAATACTGCATACTTCTATCCAGCATATTAAGTTCTTATTATTTCTCTTCATAATTTGTGAATATTAAAACTGTTGGATATTTTGTATAAATAGTATTTCGATCTTAGATCCTGATAGTACGTAGTTGTCTTTGATATTTATTGTTATACTATGTATTTTAACCTTCCGGTACACTACTGGGATTTGCGATATGAGTACACGTGCAGGGAGCAGCGATCGCCAAATGAATTATCAACACCATATGTTAATGAAACACTGCAAAGGAGACAGAAAAAAACACGAAGGAAAAACCCTCTGTTCTTTGACAACTGACAATGGGAGAGGAAAATCAAGAGCAGTGAGTCAGAGCATTCGGTCTTCTTGCATACAACAGAGGATTAATACAAGTTTCTGATTTGTGAAGTTAAGTATAAAATGGCTTCTAAAGGGTTGTTTGCAACACTTCTCACAATAATGATTGGAAACAATTTTCTGGAGCAGAGATGGAAATTTAATTTATTGCACTGGCTGTAATAAAGTAAATTGACTGTTTTGTAAAAGTTGATCATTAAAAAAAATATATCTACTAGTGGTGTTTTTGTAAGGAAAATGTTTAGTGCTCAAGTCTAATATTGCTGCAGAAATTATATAATTTGAAATACTTGAAACTCATAAAAGGAGAAAAAGTCAATGAAATAGATATGAAACGAAAAAACAGCACTTTAATTTTTATTGAAGTGAAAATAATTATTATACTATTAATAATTTTTTAGCAGTTTTGAGATTTTTCTGAGATTCAATAAATTGGTTTGTAGAAACTGTGCAGCATATTGTTTTTAAATAATTATTGTATGAAGAGTATGCATATTCTTTCCAAACTTATTTCTTGAGTTTCAAAATTTTAATTTACTTTTTGATGTTCTTGAAAACAATTATAAATCCTGGAGTATTTTATATTTTTTCTTTTAATTTCATTAGAAGTGCTAGTAGCATCACTGTGTCTGTAAAATTAATTTCATCAACAAGAGAAAATAGTTAGGACAAAGCAAATACATGGTAAACCTGTTTTCTAGATGCAAATCTCAAATTCGTGCCTGTATAATTTCTACCCAGATTGTTTGAACCTGAACATGGTAGCTAAATTCACTTTAGTAAAGTATGCTTGTTTTAAATTGAATCTGACATATTCATGTAGAAATATGTAGCTCTACATAAATTGAATTTTAAATGTTCTAAAATGTTTCCAGTAGCCCAGCGCTGCATAGTGCATCTACTTCTCATTGGGTCAAAGCTAGAGAAATGAAAGAAACTGTCACATCTAGTGCAAACTTCTGTTACTGAGACTACAATGAAGCCTGTAACATTCATTTTTAATGGAAATGCACGATGCTTTAATCAGGGAAAATGTACTGTTTAAAATTGTAGGAAATCCTACAATTAAAGAATTTCTAAATGAATGTACAAGGCAGGAACATCCTTAATCCATACACATGAAGAAAAAATTATCTTCCTTATATTCAGAAATTGGAATTAGTAAGTCTTCCTCTAGTGGAGTGATTAAAAATTGTTTACTACTTTAAAGTGTCTGGAATTAATATTTGGAGATATTGGTGAGACTGCTATGGTGAAATTACATAAACTGTTAATCCAGATCGTGTCTTCAATTTTTTTCAAAATGTAAAAAGCCTTATTTTTGGTGAAAAATCAGAAAATTCAGAATTTGACCTGGCACTGGCTTAGAATTCGCCTCTGAAAGTTTTCTTCAGGTATATCTTGAGCTTCAAAAGGGTTATTTTCTGCATTCAAAAATATTTTTTTCTGGCAAAAGCATTTGACATAGAACAATTTAGAAAAATGGTTAATTGTTCACTTTTACAAAAAGCAATATATCTAAAAATATAGTAAAATAAAATTTGATTGTGCATGTTTTGTCCAATTTACCCTTCATGGTGCATAGTACGTGTTTGCATGCATATTTTAGCATTTGATAGTGCATGGAAATCCTGACTCTAATAAGGCTCAAAATTGTTACTGGGGCTTTGCTGGGATTAATCAGCAGTTCGTGTGTTTACAGCTGCCCACAGCAACATAATTGTAGCAAAACAAAGAAGTGTAATAAGTGAAGGAGGGTCAGGGTGGGATGAAGCAAGATGGAATTCATGAGGTTGAGAGCAGAGAATTGTAGGGCATGGGTAACTCAATTACAGAATTCGTTGTTCTTGTCTACTAGACAATTGGAAATAAATATGTAAGCAAAGCAAGAGACTTGTGCTAGTAGTAGCTAATTTATAAGTGTGTATGCAAATACAAAAAATGCAATTACATAAGCATAATTGAAGGGATGAAAAAAAGGGGTTTATGTTTTGTGATGATAGGTTAAAGATTTCTGGGTCTCTAAACCCAGAACTTTGATAACTTTAGCATGCCTATTTCTAAGAGAAAATATCTATTTTATTAAGTATAATAGATAATATAAATATCTACCTAGTTTATTACATTCTTGTTCCTAAATATTTGAATCTATTTTAGGAGTGTCTGATTTATGAAGTAAGAATTTTGCGTTGCTCTGTAGGATCATCCTAGTGGTAGTATCTTTGTTTTCCTGATCAATTCAATGGGTTTAATTTGTTCCGAATATAAATCATGTACAAATATCTGTTGGAGATTCAACAATTTAAAGATCAAATTTTGGATTTGATAAGGTTAAGTTATATCCTTGGCTAAATTCCACTAGTGTAAAAAATAGGTTTAAATCACATTGTGTGTGGTAAATAACTCATCAGTGTGTTCCTTTTTATATTAGCAATAAATAATTCCTTAACGGCTTTGACCCGAATGCATAGATTCCCGCAGAAAGAGTTTTTTGTAATTTTCCAATGTCATTCCAGTCTGTATGCCATAGAAACTTAGTGCTCATTTGGAAGATTCATGTCACTGTTGTAGACTCAGGAGGATATTAACGTCATCTGGAAACAAGCAAGTTCACTGCAATATTGTGAATTGGCTGTGAGGCCTAAATTCTAACAGTCTAATTGGTTATTTGTATTTGAAATTTTATGATTAAATATTTTACCTGGAACTGTTTGTTCAAGAACTGTTTGCTTTTTATTCTATTATGATTGTTTCACATTTATTATATGTTTTTCTTATAGCTGTTTTGTAAATATTAATATAGAATTAAGATTCTAGAAACACTGAACACATTAATGGAACTGATGAGCAAAACCGTGAACTTATCCCGTCTTTTAAGTGTTATTTTGTACATTTTCCTGGAACGAGTTAAAATCCTTGATGTGGTCTCTCTTCCTGGAAAATTGTGGGATAGAAATTTGGCAGTGCTTCCAGGAAAAGCATCAAGAATGTGTTTACAGTATTAGATAATGCTCTCAGTCAACAGAATTTTTGGAGTTTGATGTGCTGTGGATGTACAACCAGTAGATGTTGAAAGGATAATTATCAAAATTTCTGTTGTACATTTGTACAGACAGGGAAGAAAAGATTATCGTCACGACTTTTGTGATAATGCTGGTGTTGAGTATCACCGCATTTTAGGCGATTGCATGTGAGATGTCTTGCCTTAAACGCCGGCATTAGAAGCGATTTGAAGACTGCACCAACCATTGAAGCCGCCAGCAGTGGCAAATTAATATAATTCTTAATGGGGCCTCTATGCGATTGCATCTGACTTCACCCCCCACCCGCATTCATAATTAAAATTAAAATTGATGGTACAAAATGGGATTTGGAAAAATTATCCAGGGGTATTTCAATTGGACTGATTTTAGGAAGACAGGCTGTGACAGAGATGCAGAGAGGGAAATAAACAGGGAGAGGACAAGAGACAGATTGAGACAGGACAGAGAGGGAGAGGGAGATGGTGAGAAAGACTGAGAGGAAGGGAAAAGGAAGGAGGAGAAGGGAGATGGAGGGCAGGACAGAGTCAGCTGGGTTCAGATAGTAGTAGATGTATAGCATATATATAAACACCCCCCCACCCTTAGAAGAAAACTTACAACTAATTTTTATAAACAAGATCACTTGATGTTATCCTATTTCTCTTAATGAGCTTATGACAATGTATCCCACAATACTACCACAACATTTTTTTAAATTCTGGCCCTAAAGAAAGATGTGCGCAGATAAATCTTTCCCCACACATTATATACAGTTTTTACTGTTTTTTTGACAAATAAATAGCTAAATAAACATAAGAAATACAAATTCAAGACAAAGAACTTGTGGCCTTGAAAACAAGGCAAAACAACACTTCCAATCTAGGGTTAGTCCATGTCTCTAAGAGCATTACACTATTATAACTTGTAATAGAAATATTGAATCAAGTTGAATCATTTAGTTTGTTCTTTGTAAATAACGTTTCGAAAATCACTTTTTGTGAGGTTCAGTAGTTAAATTGTAGCTTCTTTCAAATCAAATTCGTGTTGTTGTACCATTTGTGTCTAGGTATTTAGTCAAAGACATCAGCAATAACATGCATTACCACTGTACGTAAATTTTGAGAAAACGGAAAGTAAAGGTTTAGACAATGGATTCTACACGTTGGGATTAGAAAGAATTTGTGAATTACACTACCATTTTGAGGAATCTTTAAAATGAAAACCTAACACCTCGTCATATCTATTTGGTGTCTAAATACACTAATGTCCCAATTTCATCATAAATGTGGCATAGCATGTTATTGCCCAAGGGCTTCAATTATACTGACCTTTCTTTTTTTATATATATATTAGTCTGATGTTCTTGATTTTTTTACACTGTGTTTAGTTGATCAACTTAAACAACTACATCTTTTAATTTGTTGATAAATCTGCTTTGATTTACGATTTTACTTCTGACATTATATACTTTTTATATGTTTAAATGTGTTTACATCTAACAGGTTTAAATTTAGCCTGATGATGACAAGTACTGGCTCCTGATTGTGCCTGCAAATATTTGTAATGAAGGAGAAACTGATTGTTTTAATAAAAATTAGTGCCAAAACAAAAATATCCAAAACAATATATAATGAATGATATTTAATTTCTCAAAAGTTTTCTCCTTGTGTGCAGACCTACAGAAAAATACAAATTATTTTATTTTTAATTATTTCATGTTGTATCCAAAAATGAGAATTACAAAGAATATGCAAAAATAAAGATTACGGGGGTAGCTACAGTTAAAACATAATAATATTTTGGAAATTTAAAATTTTACTTTCTCCAATACTGTTAATTCTTTCTTAACCAAATTTCGCTAGTATAAAGATTTTCACACTCTTATTCCAAAAATTGATCTATCAAACAAAAATTCAATTTTTAAATATGTTAATTTGCCGTACAAAATGGTGATTGCAAAATGTGGAGGCACTTACTGCTTTAATGATTGATAACACAATTTTCAAAATTTTGCTAAAATTCTTATTTATATATGTAGAAATATACTTGGGCTACAACTTGTAATCAAAATAGCAATGATTGTAAATGAATTTTAATTGTTTGTTTTGTTTTATTTCTGACAGATGGAATTTTATATATTTTTCGCCTATAATTAATTAATTATTTCTGAAATGTGAAGAGTGACAATGTTGAAAATAGTTGAATCTGTAGCTATGGGTAGCTGTAAGAGATCCTGAAAATTTGAGAGAAATCACATTAGAAACAAAGTTATTTTTAAAAGCAATTAAAAAATGTACTTTTACAGATAATTAAGTTTGAAGATTTAGTAGCATGTGTTGCGGAAATGAGCAGTGCATAAGTTAAACTCTTGTAACTTCTAAACTAAAGGAGGTATAAATATACTTTTGTACTGAAATTAAGATCAAAATATGCCCTTTTCAAGCAAATGAAAAACAAAAATTCGATTTTTTTGAACCCAGATAATTGTAGCTACCCCCTTAAGTAAAGATTTCAATAAAAATTCTAATGATTTCAAATGCAAAATTGCATATTACCACACCAAGCTTCTAAAAATTCAATTAATATTTATGTGGAAGAGGGCTTCAGTATTAGTTTCCTCCACATCAATCGGCCATTTTCTGATGTGTGTTAGGTCTCTTCAAAGGTATATTTTTCAATTCTGTTCTCATGTTATCATGAACTTGCCCACTTACTATTTTAGGGTTCCTCTCATTAGTTCTTTATTAAATCTAATTGGAGTGACTTACACCAGCCTTCTTCCACTTCTTTAACTTGCATACTCATTCTGAATCTGCCCCTAGTTTCTTGCACAAATGCTGATTTTAGATAAAATTTTATATTTGTAATAACAGCTTCCTTGTAATGAAATTCTGATGAATATTTCTACATGTTTTTCAAAAATTACCTTAACTAATCTTTTCTGATTGTCAGATAATAGTTTTAGGGTTTTGTCATGTGCTCCACCTCAAGAGATATCATCATAAGTGGCTAATGCCCAGGAGACTTAGTGCGTCATTAGAAAACTTTAAAAACTGATAATGGGTCTTAGTTTATAAAATATGGTTATCGAAGCTCATAAGTTTAACAAAGTTTGAACAATATGAGTGTCCCATTTAAGATGTGCATCTATATGTATGCCCTGATATTTTGCAACTAAAACTACTCAGTACTTCATTTAAGGCATTTGCAAACTGTCAAAACTTAATTTCGAAGTTTACTGTGATGCGATCATCTCTCATGAGTAATGAAGACTGTTTGTGTTTTGTTTAAAATCAAAAATTTCCCTTTCAACCTGTTGGCTATAAATTTAATTTTTGATTCAGCTCTCAGCAGAAGTTATGTCCAAGATGTCCCTTTTACAATGTGTTGTCGGCTAATGATAGGATTGCAAGGAGAAAGTTGTGTAAATTAAAAGGAGCATTGGAGGTAAAATTATTCCTCATTGGAACCCTCATTCCATTCCTTCATTGATTCTTTGCTGTTGATTTTGCCTATTTCGACTATTTGTTTCCAGTGAGAGAGGTAGCTTTCAAACAATTTGTTTGCTGTTCTTCAGAATTTAGTTTGTACATTTTTTTCATTAATGTCGAGTGTTGGCTCTTGTGACAAGTACTAGCCTACAACTACTGGAGTTGTAGGCTACTCCCAATAGTACTACTCCCAGTTTTGCTGTAAATGCAGGAATCATTGTGTTGATATGTGATCATTAAAATTTAATATTTTGTAATTCAGTATCTCATTCAAGTTTGCACAGTAAATTTCAAAATTTCATTGTGTATTAATATATCAGGTTTAATGCTCAAAGAATTTATAACTAATAATAAATTTTTAAAAAATGTATTAACAATGTATTGACATTGTTAATACATGATATAAATATCATGATATTTATATAGTAGTATCACTACTATATAAATCCTCTATTATCACTCATATCCTCTAGTATCATTCATCAAGATTTCCAGATTACCAATATTCTCACACATAATGGTATTGACCTTGGGATATCGCTCTAGATATTCTACGTTTAACTATATGTATACACACAAAATAAAGAACCTGTTGATTTGGCCTCAAACCTAAAAGTTGAAAATTTTACTGAAGTTTGGTATGACAGTGGTCTAGCAAGTTTGCAATTGTCAGATTTTTAATTGGTTCCCGAACAGAGATACTGCAGTTCAAATTTGGAAAAACTCCACAATTTCTATTTTTAAGAGGATGTAATTTTCATGTGGTTCGTTGCATACCAATGATATTTTTAAAATGGGAACTATACTATTGAGTGTGAAAGCAAAGAAAAATAAGGCTGTGATTTTAATCCTTCTTTGAGAAATCACACTCTGAAAATTGGATTTTCTTTCATTCACGTTCCATTGATATTTCCCCAATATTTCCCCAATAAAAACATAGAAGATAGGTAAATGATATTTCGATTTGCAGGCCAGTGTATACTGATTCGAAAGCTTTTTCTTCTAGAGCGCTAGAACCACCTTGTGGTAAGCAATTTAGAAAATTGAAATGTCCACAAACGCGAAAAATGGCACACGGCAGAAAACAAATGGCCGCCATTTGTAAACCAGGTGCAGTAAATAAAAAAGATAAGTATATTTTTGAACAGTAAAAACATCAGGAAATTATGTACGAAATATGATTTTTTTTCCAGATGGACCACTTAAAATGGATTGACCCTTTTTTGACGTCTCCCACGTCGTTAATATTTACATTACTAGCGATTTGAATTCATAATTGCATTTATGTGTGCGTGTGCTTCAAATGATGACTTATAAAGTTTCTTGAAAACTCAGAAGTCTTTGAAAATGAACTCGAAATACAGCATTTCCAAAAACGTTCAAACGCTGTTTCCTTGTAAACGGCTCCAAATTCTTTCTTTAAATTCGTTCAATAGATGGTGCTTAATCGACTAAACAAGCCATTTTGAAAGTATGCAAGTTTAAAATAAGTATCTCTCAAGCCGTTACTATGCATATTTCCAGCGATTTGTATACATTATTGCATTTGCGGATGGAAGTATTTGAAAATTGTTTTCAATGAAGTGTCTGTTAAACTCCGTTTTCTGAGAAACAGAGCTTCAAATTTCGCATTTACAGTCACTTATACGACGTTTTCTTAAAAGCGGCTCCAAGTCTTTCCTTTTCAAAAGTCAAGTCTTTCAACGAAAGTATTAATTGAGAACGAGGTTTTACACTTCCATAATATTCATGAAGTAATATTTCTGCTGTACCATTGGGAAACCGAAAAATCGGGAAAGTTTGAAAGTGTACTTTGGGCGGTGATAGATGGTAGCTGGCAAGAGGATGGAGGAAAACCGAAAAGCCTGTTCTGATGAAAGAATTTAGAAAACTGACTACTAATACGAGAAAGACGGTGTCATCCTGTAGCACCTCTAGTTGACATTGCGACCCAAATATATTCACAATATTGGCTATGATGTGTTCTTGATTGGACTTCATGCTCCTTGTAGAATTTCATGTTAAGTTCGTCGGGATATTTTCTTACATTATTGTGGGTTACTGGATGATAAGTTGGCTAATGTTAAAAATCATATGGTCGTAATAATTCACAAATTTTCGTATTTTATGGGGTACACGCATCGACCATTTGAATCAGGGAAACCAATACCTTTGATTGAAAATTTTGTTATGTGCAGGAGGAGTTGCAGCCTCCAATAGCTGTGTTTGTTGGGCCACGCGAGGAGCAAGAGACGGCTTGTGGAGACGAAGAGAAGGTAAGAATAACAGGTTACATTCGCAGTCCCCATTTCGGTGTCTGAAGTGCTCTTCGTGTGGTTTCTGTGCGATTGTCTCAGATTCCTAGTGTTTTCTCGATAGTGTTACTCGAAATAAATGTGTATATCAATATAACTCTAGAGGAAAGGAAAACTATCATAGGGTATACTCGGCAAAATCCCTCTCAAAGAAGGATCGTTATAGACATGCTGCGTTGCTCTTCAATAAAGTACCTAACCATAATAAGTTAAGCAAAACTAAATTCAAAAAAGCTCTAAAAAAGTACTGAATTGAAACTTGCCCTTAAAAACTAAAGGAATTATCATAGACAAAGAGAGCAATGCTACAATAATTATATATTTCCTACTATACGATAAGTCATTTATGTCTTCAGGACAAGAAATTTAAACGTAAGTTTGAGTAACTTGAGTTTATTATTATGATTTAATTATTATTGCGGTTAGTGCTAATTGTTTTTATCCAAGAACAATGGCATTGTTTGAAACTTGTAATCCAAGTATTATAAACAATAAATAAAAATTAATTTTCAGTTGAGTAGAGTTTGTTATTCAGTTTTTTCGCGTAAACATTTGTGGATCGTGTGCCGTTATGACACTTTCTGAAAGAATGAGACAGTACATAACGTCGATCGTCTAACTAACTTCTGTTTTTGATAAACACTTTTCATTAATTAAAAAGATCAAGCGTTTTAGGGAAGATGGTACCTGCAGTATTCTCTTAAGCGACCAATTAAGGTGGTTAGAGCCAGATACGTGTTATGTTTAACATACCTTTTTTATGGCATTAATCGAAAGATGAGAGGTTCTTCTGGGAAAGTTTGAATCGATTTGACCGTCTAGTTTTCGCGTAACAAGACCATAAGTTTGTTTTAACACGGGAACTTATGGTGGCCTGACAGATCGGTGAAGAAATTTTAAAATTGTGAGAAAATTAACTGTTAAAAATATTTTTTAAAACTTTTTTAGGTAGCTAGCATCTCGAAGAATCAATATGCTCAATTTGAGAGACATCTACCGTCTCAAATGGGAGAATTTGCAAAATTATAAGCCTATTTAAATCAGTCCACGGGGAGACGTTCGCGCGCTTTCTAGTGTCTGGGACTGTGACGCGCAACTCGGCAACACCGTGCGCGCCGCGCGCTTCATTCAAATCGAGTGACAAGTCCTCTTGTAGAGTTCGTACATTCCCCGGGGTCTTCTGGGCGCAATTAAAAGATCCGAAAGGTGCATATTCCATTTTTTATTATTCAAGATACACAATTGATTGTCATTGCCTTCTACACTATAGTTGCAAGATACCTTGCACAGAACTCAAAGCACCAATCTTTAGTGTAGATCAATCAGAAGAGTTACTGGGTTCAATGCACAAAGGTATTAGAAATAGACTTTTTAGTGGCATCAGATGTGTTGCAATGATAAAATACTTTTTTTTGCTGGTGCTAATATCAGCCATTGAAGGTTGATGCAGTAAATGTAGAGCTGAATTTTTCTACTAGTAAAATAAAAAGGCTTGGGACTCCCGTCCTTGTACCCAGATTTTTTAAAATAAATATTAAACTCTTCATAAAATGTTTTATCTGAATAATAATCATCAATCAAATAGTTTACTGAACTAGAATACCTGATTTTAAAAATAAATTGAATGGAACAATAAGAAACTAAACTTGTATTTGTAAATGAGAAATTTAAAAAGCAATTTGTTAATTTACATCTATATTTGTACAAGTATTTATTTATTGCTTGATTGATAAATAACCCAATACTAATGACATATACAACACAAATACAATTTTAACACACAATAATTGTTCGTTATTGCACAATTATTGCACTATTGAATAGTACAATAATTATTCCCTTACAATTGGTATGTAACTAGCCATAAACCCACTTTCTCTATAAATGCTCTGAGCCCATTATTTTATTTCCTCTGGTATTTTGTTTTATAAAATTCGATTATTAAATACTGATTTTAATGACATATTCTTACATGTTTTTGGTAGAATTTATTTGCTTGTCTCATTAAATAATTATGTACATCTGAGTTTTTTCTTACCAAATATTCTGGGAGTAATTTATTTTGTAATCTGTATATAAATGTTAATATCTCTTTTAATCTCCCTTTCCAGAAACAAATAGCCCAACTCTCTTAACATTGAACTAATATTTTCACTATGCCCTTTATTCAATATTGCTTTCATTCCTCAATTGTGGTTTCATTGTAAACTTGCTATTTCCTTTTTATATGCCACAGTGAGTACTGTAGAACAGTACTTAATATGGGGTACCAAAATTAATTTACATAATAACTCCTTTTTTTTCTTTGAAATAATTTTTCTTAGTTTGTTTAATAAATTAAATTTCTTTGTTAATTTATTGTAATAATAATAGTGACTTTATTGGCCCGCTCTTCTGCCTAACCACGTCATACATACATATAGATAAAAATTGAACAGTACATTTAGTAAATTAAGTAAAATACAACTTAGATATGTCTTGCCCCTGGGCTCACCAGGGATTACTTTATTGTTTATGTGTTTAACATGGTCTTTAAAAATTTAAGCCATTATCTATTATCTGTCATAATTAAAGCTTTTTAATTAATCAAATATTTTTCTGAAGGAATACCCAATATAGTTGGCACTTGAAGGCCTACAGTATGTAAATCCATCCATGGGCAAATGTAATTAAAATCGTAAGAGGAATGATAAATTCAGTCTTTGGTAGTATTAGTTTTTTAATAGAAACCCCTTTTCTCTACCGCACTTTATTTTATCTAATTGTTTCCATTTCCTGAACAGTCTCATGCCTTTTTTTTCCAAAACATTTAAGTGCATTTTGAGTGCAACATCAAGACAAACGAGTACAAAAGACCATGCCACTTAGAAATCTCTTTTGAAGATTTTTTTTATCTCCAACAATGTTATAATTTTATTATTGATTGTCTAAATAATACAGCTCTTATGATGCAGTAATTTCATTTTATCAGCTTAAGTTTGATTTGTACTTTACACAATAATCTTCATCTAAATCAATATCATAACATGATATAAAATTATGCCGAAAACATTGGAACCAGCAAATAGCTTCTATGAATTACCTAATCCCACCGCTGTAAATAAAATGGCAATTGCAATTGCAAAAACAGTTTCAAAATTTCAATCAAAACTATTGAAACATACAATTTGGTCATGCAGTTTAATTATCTAAGCAGACCTAAACATAAAACAGGTGAATGACTGAAAAACACATTTTATTGGGAAAAGGATAATAAGGAGCAGTAGGAGTCAATAATTAGGATTTTTGTCAAATTACAATGTAAAGCTTTATATAATGTTGCCGAGAACCAAACTACTGCTCTTGTTGTTAAGTAATACAATAATCTAATGTTTATCCTAGCATTAGCACAGGTAATTCAAGAAATATAAATTAGAGAGAAACAAACATTGGAAAAAAAAAAACTTGAAAACTTTTTATTAATTACTGTTCTCTTGATGTTGTAATTATTTCGTCTTCTCAAATTCCGCTTTGGAAACAAATCTTCCGCCAATTCGTTCGGTAGTGATATTTACCACGTGTAGACCAGGCAACAAACAGTATTCAGTCATTGAAAACAACGAAACTTTGAAGCAACACGAGCCTTGAGCCGACGTGCCAATCTCAAAAACATTACGGCGTTGCCCAATTTACCAAAGGCTTTTCGCTCGTCTCAAACGTGGAAATTTTTGCCATTGTTAGCGGTCACTGTACAAAAATATGCAGATGTATGTCTATAATGCTTCTTTTTATGATTTTGCTCGTACTAATTGTGTAATAGTGCTTTTTTACATTTAATCTTATGCCTAAATTTTTCATTCCTCGGCCACGCGATCGGTTGGTACTAGTTAAGAAACTAGTCAACGGTAGGTCTTTATGTGGTATTAAAATATTTTTATTTTCCATCTATGAAACAAAATTAATTCTTATAATAAAATAAGACTCAGCATAAGAGTCCCTATTTCGTTTATGTAGGTCTCACAATACCCACTTAAATCGCAAATATTTTTGAACGTAATATGGACTCTCTACAGTGGATTTCACCAACACTCGTCAAATCTCTCTTGACGATCGTCATTTTTGACGAACGTCAAAATCTTGACGCATCGTTACGTTTCACCAACGCTTTTCTGTTAGAATTGACGCCCCCGTTAACTTTGACGATTCGTCAAGGATCGTGTGTCGATTTTTTTCTCCTCGTACAGAGGTTGGCTATTATGTCGGGTTACAACGCGGTTCCGCATTGGCTATTGAACCTGTTGACTACTGAAGACGAACTATTATATTCGGTAGGTTGGCACGACGTCCACAGTAGATTTCGTGGTTCGCACATGAAGAAAATCACATATTTGCACACTAAGGAAGAAATACATTTTTTATTTCTGAATTGTTCTAATTCAATTCCCCTGAAGACAAAATTTGCACATGTGTGCAGTCTGTCATCGCTGTATCTCCAGAAATGTTCGCTATTATAAAAAAAATGTGTTTTTGGTTAGGGTTCGGCACCCCATGGAAATACCACATTCTATGGGCATAGAGAAGGATTTGCGAAAGAAACAATCTTTCTATTTACGCAATCGCTCTCTGTGATGACAAAATTCCATTGCAATGGCCGGAGGAAATGTCATGCAACATAAAATATTAAAGATATTTACTGGGCATGGGCGTTTATTTGTTTGAGGGATATTCAAAACGCAGTTTTATTTCTTCTAAATTCTTCAGTAACACCGTTTTCGACATTCTCTCGATATGAATTGAAGATCTTCCAATTATTAAAAAGTATATATTTTTGAATAATTGCTTGTTCTAGATCCATGATTTGTAATTATGCAAAAGTTAAGCATCAAAATTATCTCCCATGATATCACACATGCCCCACTTGCACAGCAAAAAAGTAAAATAACTAGTTTAATGAAACACAATGCACGCGTTTGATTCACCCTAACCTCACAACAGCAGTTTAACGAATCGTCAAAGACGTTGATGGCGGAGTGCCGGTCCATCAAAATTTGACGAATACATTGACGATCGTCAGGCGAAAAGACCTTGATGAAACGTAAATAAGGCGTTTGACGCGCCGTCAATGGTTTGACGTCCGTCAAAGCTGCTGATCAGCGTTGGTGAAATCGACCGTCTGTCTTACGAGGGAATATTTCGCCCTAACCACAATTTTTTGCATGTTTTAAGAAAAATGCTGTAAAGAAAATAAAAATTGCATATGTTTGACACAAAATTTCGCAAAAATGTTCATGTTTTTGAAAAATTGAACATTACATTATTTTTAGAGGTTTATGAAAACTTTTCGTTAGGAAAAGTATTTGAAACCATGGTGAAACCTCTTTTCGAAACCAAACGAAGGCGTTGCCAGATGTGCCAAGGAGCTGGCCCTTTGACTTCGACCGATGTACAAAATGTGAAGTACACCTTTGATGTTTTTAAAGTAGTAATTGTTTTCGTCAGTATATTTGTAATAGTTCTATGTTTGTACAAAGCTTGTGTTGTCTCTCTGTTCAGTATTATAGTTTCCGTTGCCGCCCGTTGTGTCCCCTGTGGTACAATACATAAGCCTGAAACTAATTCGTATACACTAAAATGTCTTTGCCGGAATCGATCGGAAGACAAACAATTCCGATTTAGGAAGGTTTCCGTTTTATGCCAGGTTATCAATTTTATAACACTGCGATATTGATATTTCTGCTCCGAAAGTAGTTGGTCTAAATTACATGACTTCATTCATTTTATTTTTCATTGTATTTTTTAATACAATAACATATACGTGTTTCTGGAAGAAATCTTCAATAAATGAGTATTAAACACCTTTCATTGACAGCTTTTGAGTCGAAAAATACACGCCTTACTGCCCAGTGGCTGCGTGGGGACTGCTTGCTGACTAAACGCCCATTCCGTCGCATCCGTTGCAGCAATGGCCGAAGGGCTATGGTTTTCAACGCCGGGCGGGGAGACGCGTGAATAGAAACCATGCCCACACAACCTCCCACGCACGGAGAGTCGGGAGGGAGGGAATTCCCCTACGGCCTGTGCCTTGAGAGGCAAGGGACCCCAAGGTCGAATGCTATACTGCGGTTTCTATAACTTTGTCCATCAAGGCAACTCAAATCCCATCTTCGCGATGGAATATGTCACGGCATTTCGCGTCTTTCTCGGTCTTGCCGGTAGAAGTCGCATGATCGCAAGCATTGCTTTATGCGGTCGCGATCGTGCGAAATCTAGCGGAACGACTGAGAAAGACGCGAAATGCCGTGACATATTCCATCGCGAAGATGGGATTTGAGTTGCCTTGAGGGACAAAGTTAGAGAAATCGCAGTATAGGCTGAAAGCTGAATCCCCTTTCCTTCAATGTCTGGCTGGCTTGCTTAAATCGCATGTCACGGGGTAGAGTATTTAAAACACGCTTGCAGATGCATTCATTTCATTAAGAACATCTCGCGTCTCTCTGCCAATTGCATTAAATTCACAGGAATTTCGTATTATAAAGATTGTTATCATGTAGGACATGAAAAACCATTGCGTTTCCGCGTTGGAGAGATTCAGTTTCATGCTATGTAAAATGCCATTTAACCAATGATGTATATATACACCTCTAGATGGATGACTGTCGCCTTGGCGGTGAGGCCACCCAAGGCGCCATTTTGCACGGCAAAAACCTTGTTCGTATTGCCGAAAGCGGTGTGTTGTAGTGCGTTTCCTCTTGAGTGATTAGTGAAACATTTTTTGTTTTGATTTTTTAAATGTTTTAATTTTGATCTTTACTTAATGTAATTGTTATTTTCAAAATTGGCCCTGTAAATCAATTATTTTTTGCCTTTGTTTTATCCACTATAAGGTGGGTTTCACAACAATATCGTGAAGTGGAATCTCAGTCTTAAGGGTTCATGTTTTGAACATGTATTTTAATCTATTCATTTATTCTCTAAATGTACGTTTTGTTCTATTTCCTGTTATGTAAAATTAAAAGAAACATTATTTATTATTTGAGTATTTTCTTTCACTGGTGAAAGGTATCATTTGAGTGTTTGTTCCTGCAAAAAGTTTTGTATTCATATGTGAATAAATATGTCTGCCCATAAAAAGTACATATGTACTATATTTCTCTACGTGTTTTCATTTTTAATCTCTCTGCAACCTCCCAAATTCAGCAGTTATTTACAACCATCCATTATGAGAGAAAAAAGGGTTATTTGGAGTGAAACTTTTCACAAATCCACAACAAAGATGTAAACTAACTAAAATCCAAAGAATATCTGTTGTAAAAAGTTGTTTAAAATTAATATTGCAATTTCCTTGTAGACATAGAAGTGTCCTGTACATCCCACATTAAAATAGTCAATCCAACAAGTAAATTTTAAATGCACTGTAATTATAACGTACTGATCATAATTTAATTTCACTCCCTAGTATGTGGTGGGGCACTTAAAGTATTCATTATGATTGAGCCTAACACCTTCAATATGATCAGAAGGTTTTACCTGAAACATCAAATTTAAAGTTAATCATGAAATATTTTTAATAATATGGTGAATAGTAATTCTTCTCTTTATCTCATGGATAAACATTAAAAATATTAACTAAAAGGAAGGTGGAAACAGATGGGCAACACTACATGATACCAAACACTACATGATAATGAATTCAAAAATTTAAACAATTCTTTTTTTCTCCAAATTAATATTTAATAAAACATTAAAGATGAATGTGTACAGATAGTTAAGTTTATCATTGGCATTAAGTAATACAACATAATCATCAATCAGGTAAATCATTATCAACAGTTGTGTAAAATAAGTAATCTGAATATTGCACAAGTTTAGCCCCTGCTGAACATTACAAACCCAAGATTACTTATTTCATTCAACTGTCCAGCAGCTAAATTCATACAATTTATTGTTACACATGTATAGCTGATTATTGTAGTCTAAACTTAATAAAATTTGGGTGATGGTCTTTGTTATTTTGTTATCTTTTTATAAACGTTTGTGTGTCATGATTAGGTTAGCTTACTGTCTGTTAATGTGCAATAATTTGATTATCATTCGAAATTACAATTCACACTTCGCAGTTGAAAATTCAGCTCTAAACTCTGATATTAACCAACTCTCATAAACCTCACAAATATTCCCACCACTACTTCTGTCAGAACCCATTTTTCGAATGCACCGCAGTCCAGCTGTTTGTCTGTCAAAGAGTATGTGTCTCAGAGAGATATGTCTGCTTGCGTTTCGTGCGCCGCCTCACTGTCCAATCAGAAAGCTCTAAAACAACTCTTATGCAAAGGTCTAGTACAAGATCAAAACATGCGGCCAGGCCAGGCACTCACCAACAGTGAAGGCGGTGGGACACGAGAACTTCTGTAGAGGATGAGACACGCGTTACACAGCGTTTGAACAGGCGAGAGGACAACTAGTCTTTGGCACGCCCCTTAAACTCAATGAATATCAAACATTTCTGCCAAACCGTACATGATAGCCTAAAATGATTTGTTTTCGATTTAGCAAAAAAAAAAAAAGATTCTAGATCTCATTGTTTGTTGGGGCGAAATGCCTAATTGTCTAGTGGAGTTTAAGGTGCAGGGATACAATTCGTTTATGGTCAACATGGATTAGTAGCCCTTAAATATAACACTTATTTAATTATCCGTAAATATAACGGTGGGGTCTGTTAGACCCCAATTTTGAAGTATGTATATTTTTACCTGAAGGTTTTCGAAAATTCTGTAAATATTTTTTAATTATACTTTTAAGTCTTCGTAGTAGAGCTAACACTGTTTTGAGGGAAATTAATGTTATTTTATTGAGATATGAGCACCATTCATAAAAGTTACACCATTTTAGACAAATGTGTATAGATTGGGATGAATACTTTTGTTTGTTTTTAAAACAAAATATCACTGTTAAACTTTATATTTTATTAAAGGCCATAAAAAGTATTGTAACCCAATATTATCATTATCTTAAAAATGTAAATAGTTTTTCTTATAATACCTTAGCAAGTGAGATGTAATATAGATTAAAAAACAACTAAATACTTCATTAGAGATTTAATTGAAATAAATTTTAACTGAAAAATGAAAACAAATTAAATTTTAACTACTATTTTAAATTTACACACTTAAAAATAACATTTGTGTAAATCATAAATTAAAACTATTGAAAATCGTGTTCTAAAACAAAATCCGAGTGATGAACAAAGCTCTCAGATGTTTATCACTATCATCTAGTAAATCTCGTATTAGTTGTGAATTGTCTTTGATTTTTTCTGTTATTTTCTTTAGAAAACGTCTTAAAACAAAAAACTAAATTGCAACTTTAAAAAAGACATACGTAAATATAACAGTGGGGTCCCACAAACCCCAAAGACACTTCCGCACTCTACAGCGAGGTTAGTAGGGGACTATTAGAAGGCGGCGACTGTGCAAACCCTTCCCATATGTACTAACTGAATTTACGTGGGATTAAAATATCACAAATATTTATTTTGCAATTAAACTTATATAAAGAAATTTGGTTGGGGTCCAATAGACCCCAGGGTTATATTTAAAGGTCAGAATTATTCAAAGTTACTTTTCCAAATGAAATTTCAATATTTCCATCTAAATATCTTACTGCACGGAGAGATTGTTTATTTGTCTTTTTTCTGTAGGATCCTCTTGCGTCCTGCAGTGGTAGTGCTTCTATTGCTACAATCAAAGGAGAAATCACTTCGTGTTCCTCAGGTAAGTGGGCATAATTTTTTTGATTTTCTCGCGCATAAGAGGGAACTTATTAAGAAGAGAAAGTTATGTAATGCTGCGCGGAAAAACGGCGGATTTTCGGCAGAAAACCCTTATTACAGGTCTCTGGTAATGAAAAACTGGATAAATCAAGTCGCTAAATTTAGAGAAAAATCCTTTAACACGTGGTGCAGGCAGAATCCTTGCTTTTTATGGCTCCTTGATACCGAAAAATCGATTGGCGGCAAAAAGTCAGTCTGTGAACAACGCTGGCGACGAAGCCGTTCTGTCGATTTTCTCCAAAAGTGAAATTCCCCGATCGATCTGGCTGATGTGGACCTTTGAATTTGAAACCGATATTTTAATTTTGGGGGCTACTGTACGTGAAGCCCCTAGGACATTTGTATCCTTTTTGGAAAAAAAAAATGGCGCCAACAAGTTTGATGAAATGTTGGATAGTCTAAAGAGCGTTTAAGGGGACCTATGACAAATTTGGCGATTTTCGTAAAAAAATTACAATTTTTTTATTATTTGTGTAAAATGTTGTCCTATTCTTCCTCTATTAGAAAATATGTTCATTTTTGTGTTCCGCCATCTTTAAAGGCCGTGCGGCCGTTTAAAAGTCTTGGCCGCGCTGGATTTTAACCAGCTGGGCCACGTCCTTTTCCTAGAGTAACGCGGTATCGTCGTTTTTTCATATTACTTACATTATTTTGAATCTGGCGCTCAATTTAGACCGAATGGCTCATACGCTTCATAGTTGTCAACTGTTTACTACGTATTCAACATAAAAACTAAACACAAAACGAAATTTACTTCTTCCTTTGCACTCAAGACTACGTATTATCTAAAAAATAATCTGTGACATTTTGAAGTTTGTTTGAATGATCTTTTCAATATTTACTTTGAAAATTGAAGGTGAATTATTTGTGTTTTGTTTCACATAGTATCCATGTGCTTTTGTTTACGTTCATTGTTTTGCTGCTTGTGTTCACCTCGTGTTTTGTGCTTCGAAATCGTTTTGTGTTGTTCGAAGTAAGTTTCGACACTGACAGTCAGAATGGAGACACCACGAAGTAAACGTAAAGTTTCAAAAAAAGCGTCCGTTCAAAAAGAAGTCGAGTGGGGAAGCTTAATTATGCTAAAAGGAAGAGCAGGGAAGCAGAGTTTCTAGCACCTGTTGAACCATCATGTGAAAATGAATATATGATGTCTGAATTAATTTCCAGCAATTCTCCTCCAGCAGAGGAAGAAAAATCTGCTACTGAGAAGAAACTGAATGCATTCTCTCAGTTTATGCCCAGCCATAATATATGTGAAAATAATATTTTGCATGAAGCAACTTACTTATTAGTCCATGCCAGTGTGTGGAAAGAAATAACAAAAAATGTTTTATGTCCAGAGTGTCATGCACAAACAGTTGTGGAGGAATTGATTTTCCACTAAACTAGTAGTGAAGTGCAAAACTTGTGACAGTGTGGTAGCAAGTATGTATTCTTCACATCGTGTGAAAAGTGACACATCCCAACGACCTCCTTTCCATGTCAATAAATGTATGGTTGAAGCTTTTGGAAACATAGGTAAAGGACATAGTGCAATGATTAAATTTTCTGAAAGCATGGGCAGGCATAGTTTTGGAACAAGACCTTATGCAAAACATATGCAATGCTTATTTGAAGAAGGAAAAATGTTAAAACAATCAGTTCTTTCTATGTCTGAAGAAGCAGTAAGGAGGGCACATGCAGTTGGAGAAAAAGAAATCTTTGATTTGGCTGTATCGATATGATGCTTCATGGCACAAAAGAGGTCACACATCTAATTATGGTGTGGGATTTGTGATTGATGTAGAGACAGGAATTGTACTTGATTACGAAGTACTTTCCAAGTATTGTGGTGATTGCAAGTCTACAGAAAAATGTTTGGGCAAAGAATCTCCAGAATTTAATATATGGTATGAAGGTCATAAAAGTTTATGCCAGAAGAATTATAGTGGTTCTTCCAATGCCATGGAAAAAGATATTGGAGAGATCCTTTGGAAGAGATCTTTGAGTGACAGGGGAATGCGATACTCTGTAATGTTATCTGATGGAGATGCTAAAACTCACACACATCTCAATGCAATTCAAGTGTATGGATCAAACATGACAATTGAAAGAGAGGAATGTGTTAACCATGTGGCCAAGAGATTAGGAAGTGGGCTACGAAATGTGGTGAAAGAATGGCGCACCAAAGGTGTGACATTAGGAGGGCGTAACGAAGGCAGCCTGAAAGAGACCACTATAAATAAACTAACCAATTTTTATAGACATGCCATTGTTAGTAATGCTCCTGATACTGAAAAAATGAAAAGAGCAATTTATGCCACACTCAGACATTGCATGTCCACTGATGAAAATCCTCAACATTCAACTTGCCCAAAAGGAAAAGATTCTTGGTGTTTTTTCAATCGTCAGACTGCTAACAGTATTGTGCCTGATAGCCATAAATCAATGTCTTGTAAATTGTCTCCTCGAATAGTTTCAAAAATTTTTCCTGTGTACCAAAGGCTAGCATCTGAACAATTGTTAGAACGATGTACAAAAGCCAGGACTCAAAATTCAAACGAATCCCTTCATAGTGTAGTATGGATCTATTGTCCTAAAGAAATTTTTATTTCTAAGAATAAATTAGAATTAGGAGTGCTAAGAGCAGTAATGACTTTTAATATGGGATGCTCAAAAACTTTAGAAACAATGAAGAAAATTAGGGAAGAACATGTCTCATTATCTTCATTGATTGCAAGTGAGCAGCGAGATTACAAACGTTGCACACAGAGTGTAAAAAGGAAAAGAGAGGAAGAAAAGAAGAAAAGAAAGGTCCAAAAGTGGAAGAAAATATCAGAAGAAGAGAAGAAGAAAAAATCTGAGGGACATACATATGGTGCAGGCATGTTTTGAGGTATGTATGTATACTGAAATCTTTAAATGTTGTTTTCTCAGGTTTCAATTTTCAAGCGCTTTCATGAAATTAAAAACTTCCTTGCAGAGCAATTTTTACCAGATTGCCATGAAACTTTCAGGAAATATGATAAAATAAAAGTGTAACAAAATGTACTAATGCAGGATTTTGTCAGAAGTGTGTAAACAAAAATATAGGGAATTGAAACTGAATATGAATTTTTAATTTCCGAAAATTAGCTTTATGGAACTGAAAAATTTGTAACATTCAGAACTCTTAAGACAAAGCAAATTTTTTTAGTACAAACTGTTTAAATACATGTAGGGATGATGTTAAAAAATTTTTGTGAAGAAAAAATAAAAATTGTTATGCAAGAAGCTTCTTATGTTTTGCGATGCAAAATTTTACAAATTTATTAATAACAAAAAAATTAGTAGACATACATTGTTCAAACTTTGCACAGTACATCATATTATATTCATAATAGCACTGTAAAAATTTGATTAATGTAGGTTCAAAAATGTACAAGTTGAAAAAATCAGTCATAGGTCCCCTTAAGAAAATGGTGCAGGTCTCATGTTGGTTGAAAACCCCGAATTTTCGAAAACTGAAAAAATCAATTCTTTTCGGCGACTTACAACTACAATTTTGAAGATAAATTTTTTTCTAAATGAATTGTTCACTTAAAAGGAGATCTTTAAGAAAGGTCATGTTCAATTTTAAAAAAGTGTATTTTTTGCGAAATTTTATGTCAAACACAGGCAGCATTTATTTACTTTACACAATTATTTCTTAAAACCGCACACTTTTTTATTGAATTGGGACCTGAAATAGCATAAAGACGCTTAAGAGAATGGTGCAGATCTCATGTTTGTTAAAATGCCTGATTTTGCGAATATATAAAAAAATTAAATTTTTTCGACGTCTTCCTACAAACTAAATGTGAAGATACAATTTTTTCTCAATAAAATTCTTCTTCTTGCCGTTTTTTCTTAACCGCTACTTCGGTCTTCCGGCGCCTAATCTTCTTCTCCAGTCTTCTCTGTTCTTCCAGGCATCAGGAGGTAATTTCCACTTCTCGATTATCTTTCTGATCTGGTCGTTCCACCCTGGTCTTGGTCTTCCTCGTTTTCTCCTTTCACTTGGTTGCCATTCTAAAGATCTTTTGGGGAGTCTTTTCTCCTCCATTCGCTGTACATGTCCAAACCAAGTGAGTTGTTTCTTTTCAATTTCCTCTATAATATCATGATTCAAATTCATTATTTCCTTAACCCTTTCATTTCTTATTTTCTCCATTCTAGATATTGCTGCAGCTCGTCTGAGGAAATCCATTTCCAGGGCTCTCAATTTTCTTTTCTGTTGTTCTGGAAGTTGCCATATTTCTGCTCCGTATAATGCAACACTTTCAATCATACTTTTATATATTCTAAATTTCGTTTTTCTGCTTATATTTGGATCCCAGATCACTGGATTCAGGGCTCCTAAAATTTTCCTTCCTTTAATTATTCGAGTTTCACATTCCTTTTCATAAAAACCTTGTTTCCCTATTGTTGTTCCCAAGTACTTTATGTCCTCTGCTGTTCTTATTATTTCTCCAGTTTCCATAGTCAATACATCATGTGTACTGCCTAGTGTCCAATACACTGTTTTCTCTAGATTGAGGCTTAGTCCCCATTTCTCATAATCTTGTTTTATCTTCCTAGTCATATATTCAATATCTTCCTGGTCTTGTGCCATCAGTACCTGATCATCAGCGAATTGTAGGGTATAAAGTGTTATGTTATCATCAAGTGGTATTCCCATCCCAGCGCATTTTCTTTTCCATACCTGTAATACCGCATTAACATATATTTTAAAGAGGGTAGGTGACAGACAACATCCTTGCCGTAGTCCTTTTGATATAGGAAATGCTTTGGTCATCTGTTTTCCAACTTTCACCTTTCCTTTTTGATCTATGTACAATTCCTTCACCGCATTTATTAAAATTTTATTTATATTACTTTCATTCATAACTTCCCATAACTTTATGACTGGCACACTATCATAGGCCTTTGCTAAATCAAGGAAGACCATATGGAGTTCTCTCCCTGTTTGCCATTTCTTTTGCATCACCTGGGACAAACAAAACAGGTTATCAATGCAAGAACGACCTGCTCTAAAACCACTTTGTTCTTCTTCTTCGTACTCCTTGTATCCCTCTTCTATTAATTCTCTTAACATTCTTCCATATACCTTACTGAACGTGTTTGTCACTGCTATCCCTCTATAATTTTCACATATATCTTTTCTTCCTTTCTTATATATTGGTGTTATATAAGCCATTTTCCAGTCTTCGGGTATATCGCCTTTATTGATACAGCTATTAATTAGCTTCGTCATCATCCGTACTAGCTTTGGTGTTCCATTCTTTATCAATTCGCTGGGGATTTCTCCTGGACCCGGAGCCTTACCACCTTTCATTTCTTTGATACATCTCTTGACCCTATCTTCTGTTACTGTAATTTCTCTGGCCGGAGATATCTTTTCCCTTTCTGTAGTTCCAAGAAAATCTGATCTTCCTTCATTCAATAATGTTCTAAAATAGTCTTCCCATTTACTTACAGGTATACTTTGTATGCGAACTTTTTCCATTTGGGGAGATTGGACCTGTTTTATGAACTTCCAAATCTCGCTTGTTTTTGTCCCACCTATGTACATTTCTACTTCTTGGCATTTACGCTCCCATGATTGTTGTTTTTCTTTTCTTATCATGTTTCTAACTCTAATTTCGTTGGATGTTATATTCCTTCCTGTTTTCCGCTTTCTTGGTACTCAACCATTTTTCATACAGTCTCTTCTTCTCCTCTATTTCCCGCTCCAGGTCTTGAGTTATCCAATAGCTCCTCCCTCTCCTTTTCTTATTTAAAGGTATTTCTCCAAGTGCTTCTTTAGCCGCTTGATGCAGACTACCTTTGAGGTGTTCGTATATCTCCTTATTTGATCCAACTACGTTTTCATTAAGTAAATTATCCAATCTATTTTGAAATAAATATTTTATACTTGGTTGTGATAGACCCTCTATATTATATTTCCTAGCTTTACTATTTTCATTTTTGTCTCCCTTATGTTCTCTGATCTCCATTTCTTTTTGTCTTATGGGTGGAAACATAATTTTGGCCTTTACTAGATAATGGTTGGATCTACATTCCGGGCCTCTGTGTACCCTGACGTCCATTACTTTCTCAGTTAAATACTGTCTAGTGATTACGTAATCGATCACAGATCTCCTTCCTCTTACCTTATCTTCCCAAGTGAACATATGCTTATCTTTATGTTGGAAGTGACCGTTTCTAATTATAAGTTCATGTTGTTCACACAGTTGAATCAATCTTCTTCCATTTGAATTTTCCACCTCTTCTCCATGTTGTCCAACGACTTTTGAGTTCCGAGATTTTCCCACTCTTGCATTAAAATCTCCCAATAAAATTAGTTCTCTATTTACCCCACATTCACTGATTACCCCATCCAGTTTTGAATAAAATTGATCCAAAATATTAGTATCTTCATTTTCATTTGGAGCATACACTCCAAGAATCGTCATTTTGTATCTAAAACTTTCCAAATTTACTTTAATCAGCCTCTCATCTATAGCTTCCCAACTTTTAATGTGGTTTCTAAATTTATTTTTTATGACTATGGAAATCCCTTTACTACCCCTCTGATCTTTTTGTACTCCACTCCAAATATGAACATAGGGTCCAATCTCTTCTATACCGGAGCCCTTTTTCTTTGTCTCACTTAAGCTTGCAATATCCATATTTAAATCTTGAAGTTCCTTAATTACCTCCTGTACCTTATTTCCCAGACCTTGAGTATTCCATGTTCCAATATTCATTATCCATTTCCTTTGCCTAGTTCGTCTCCGGTTACCGTCCGTTTTCTCATGATTAGGCCTTTTAGCATTTCATAGTTTTTACATGGACGATGAGCTGGCCCATCGTCCTAACCCCCTACCAGGAGGACCAGGATTTTTGTTTAGGGTTTACTCCCCTAGGAGGTTGGCATCACCATGCCTTTGAGCTCCTCCTGCCCAGATCTCTTTAGGAATCTCCTAGTTCCATTGGCGAGATCATACCAGTATCTTTCGTCCCTAGATCGAAATGAAGGCTAGGATTTCCGCCTAAATCTTCGAGGTAATATTCGTCGTTTCGAGATCCTCTTCTGCGCGCTGTCCTCTTCTCTTCTTGCGCCCCAGTCCTCTTCTGGAGTACTTTTTCGTCTGACCCCTCCCTCTCGACCTCTCCGGCAAGGGAGGCCCTACCAGTAGCTACGCTACCGCCGGCATAGCTCTCAAGATCATGGGGGTACTCAAGCTCCACCACCAACGTCAAGGTCATGTACTCCCTAGGTGTCTCAATAAAATATGTTCATAAAAAGCATCTTCAAATGAGATCACGTATAATTTTTTAAAATATCAGTTTTCTTTATAATTTCATGGAAAGCAAAGTAGCCTGGTCCCAACTGAGCTTTGTGAACGTTATAGAGGTAATTCCAGAGGTATGCTACGTAAGTTAGAATTTGTGTATTATTTCATATTTCTTTGTTCGTTTCTTACATTCGAGCTTTTGTTATACTTTTACACATTAATTTTCCTTTAAATCTATTTGAAATACTGCTACCTTTCAGAGAAGATCAGATTGGAATGCTACAATGGCTACGTACATGGCTATCCGGGAGACGGCCCAGGTGCCAACGTTTCGGCCTCCATGCTGCGACCTTCTTCAGGGCGCAGTAATGCATTACGTGGACGCGGCGTCTTCCGGATAGCCATGCGAATAGTGACTCCGGCCGCGGAAGCCCGCGCTCTAACAATGACTCTTGTGCTAATTTTTGTGAATTGCGTCTTATTGTTGGGACATGATTTATCTGTATGAAAAGCAGTTTTCATTGTTAATTTGTGTTGATATTTGCTTGAAAGTGTTTAGGTTTTGCACCAAATGTACGTTTTGTAATGATCTATGTTGCGCAGTATTTAAATACTTGTATTTTAAATACATTTTGTATTTGAAAAACTGAATTTTCGAGGTTTTTGAGTGCATATATTTCAGATGGGTTTAAATATATAAAAGTAAGCATTTAAAAAAAGAAGTACTTAAAATACAGACGAAGAACATAGTGTAAACGAGTTTGTTTTGTTTGATTCCACTAGTGAATTCATCTCATTGAACCAAAATTAAAAGTCCCTTTCAGCTTATTGAATTTGGATTCTCTTCATTTATAAGTGATAAATTTAAATCTTTAAAAATGGTGGACAATTAACTGGCAATAAAGAAAGCGTTTATTCGTTATAACATTAGTTTTTGTTCATCCACGTCAGTGAAATGACTGTCTTCATTTACAGGTTTTATACATTCGACAACTAGGGGTGTATTGCGTGATGAGTTGTTTGAACCCAGAGGTGCTACAACAGCACGCACTTTCTCGCCCGTATTTTCACGCAAAATTACACGAAAAGTATTCAAATTTTCGAAAAACTGTAAACAACATTATTTCAAAAATCTGTTTTTAACGAACAGATTTTATTAAGGGAAAAATCTCAGTCTTCATGATTGTAGTTGTAGGAAGACGCCAGAAAAATGTTGAACTTTCGCAATTTAAAAATATCAGAATTTTGAACAAACATGAGACCTGTAACATTCACTTAAACGTCTTCATCATTTCAATCGTCTTCATCAATTCATCGAGAATTTCTCAGGTGCGCCATGTACAGTATCCTTTAAAATCGAAATATCAGTTTCAAATCCAAGGGGCCACTAATTAGCCAGATCGTGTGGGGAATGTCAAGTTTCGAAGAAAATCACCTCAACAGTTTAACCGCTAGAGTCGTTCCCAGGCGGGCAGACAGACGTTTTGCCTCCATTCAGTTTATTGGTGGCAATTTTTGACGTAGCTACACCACTTGATAGAGAATTTTTTCTAAATTAAGCACTTTTTCGTTACCAGGGCCCTGTAATAAGAGGTTTTCCGCCGAAAATTCACCGTTTTTCCGCGCAGCATTTCAAACCTTTCTCTCTACTCCGTAGCGAGAAATCAAAAATCAGTCGTTTTAAAAGGAAAATCCCTTTCTTTATGCTATACATATCTTTTATATAATTTTATATTTTTAAATGTTTTGACATATAGTTACAATATATTACTATAGTTATTGTTCAAAAATTTGTATGACTATCAATTACCAATTTACTGCATTTGACTATATTGTTGCAGTAAAATATATTATACAAAATTATTATATATTTACAGTATTTCGAATGAGTTTTACAGAAAATTATCACGGATGTAATTATTCGGAGAGAAATTGTGGTATAAGTAGTATTGCATAACGTTACCAAAGGCGAGAAAATGCGCGCTATTTTAGCCCTACTCGTTAATATACATTTTCGGGTTGGAATTTTTCATATGTACAATTACCGGTAATAAAAATTAATATACACACTACACATTACTCTGTCGACCATCTTTCCATTCGCAACAACATTACATCTCGAATACGAGCGGTAAAAAATGGAAACAAAAGGAAACGTGACAAGTGACGAAACGGGAATATCTCAAAACCAAAGCTTGCTCCGTTCAGATTTTTAATTGAAAACTGCCTTTTCAGAGTTACCAGAAGGTTCTTGTCGCAAGAACAGCGCAGAGCTCAAGTCACGATCTTCGTTCTAATCCTCAACCTTCTGCTTTTCTCTACGAACTACATTACGGCGTAAGAAAATATAAAAACAAACTCCTTTTTTTTCATAATCAGAAGTTGTATATATTCAAAGTGAAAATTGCAAATTTAAAATATTAATTCAAAGGTTTCTTGTATCTCTTTTGGCCAGTGCGCCTTCCTTCGCGTTCCATAATATTCCACATACTTTGGTCATGGTCATTGTGTCAAATGTTTCATTGTTGTTAAGCATCGCACATTTGTTGTTACTAGTGTGCCACTGCACTTGTCTAATACAAACGTTTTTTTGTTGATAGATGGTGGGAGTTTTTGGTCAGAGAAAGCCAATCCACTCCATTCACAACAGAGCCAAAGTACGGACGTGGATTGTATCCGTAAGAGTAGCTTCAACTACGACCTCAAGCACTGGCAATCAAACAGGAGCAACCACAGTGAAACAAGTTTTAAATGTTCCATGTGTGAGAAAAAGTTCAGCAAAAAGGACCTATTGCTTGTTCACATGTGCACCCACACTGGTGAGAAACCTTTCCAGTGTTCGATCTGTGAGAAGACATTCACTGAAAAGGAACCCTTGAATAGACACATGCGCACCCACACTGGCGAGAAACCTTTCCAGTGTTCGATCTGTGAGATGACGTTCGCAAAAAAATCACATTTGGATAGTCACGTGCGCACCCACACTGGTGAGAAACCTTTCCAGTGTTCGATCTGTGAGAAGACGTTCACTAATAAGGGACCCTTGAATAGACACATGCGCACCCACACTGGTGAGAAACCTTTCCAGTGTTCGATCTGTGAGAAGACATTCACTGAAAAGGATCCCTTGAATAGACACATGCGCACCCACACTGGCGAGAAACCTTTCCAGTGTTCGATCTGTGAGAAGACATTCACTGATAAGGAACACTTGAAGGCACACATGCGCACCCACACTGGCGAGAAACCTTTCCAATGTTCGATCTGTGAGATGACGTTCGCTCGAAAATCACATTTGGATATACACGTGCGCACCCACACTGGCGAGAAACCTTTCCAGTGTTCGATCTGTGAGAAGACGTTCGCACACAAATTAAGTTTGGAGACGCACATGCGCACCCACTCTGGCGAAAAACCTTTCCAGTGTTCGATCTGTGAGAAGACGTTCGCTCACAAATCAAGTTTGGAGGCGCACATGCGCACCCACACTGGCGAGAAACCTTTCCAGTGTTCGATCTGTGATATGATGTTTGCTCAAAAATCATATTTGGATAGGCACGTGCGCAGTCACACTGGCGAGAAACCTTTTCAGTGTTCGATCTGTGCGAAGACGTTCTCTGATAAGGGAGTCTTAAATAGACACATGCTCACCCACACTGGCGAGAAACCTTTCCAGTGTTCGATATGTGAGAAGAGGTTTACTGAGAAAGGAAATTTGAGTAAACACATGCGCACCCACACTGGCGAGAAACCTTTCCAGTGTTGGATCTGTGAGATGACGTTCGCTCAAAAATCACATTTGGATAGGCACGTGCGCACCCACACTGGATAGAAACCGTTCCAGTGTTCGATCTGTGAGATGACGTTTGCTCAAAAATCACATTTGGATAGGCACGTGCGCACCCACACTGGCGAGAAACCTAGTGTTTGAGCTGTGAGGAGACCTTTATTCGGAGGCGGGCGTTGCGTTTGCACATGCTCGTCCACGCTGTTGATAAACAATTACGTTTTCTATGTAAGAAGACGCAGTAAGAAGGTCCATTTGATTCATTACATGCCCACTCACACTGACGTTCCAGTGTTTGACCTGTGAGATGACATTCATTCACTAAGGGAATTTGAGTTGTTGAAAACGATTATCATTAATGGTGAATACGATTTCTCGATATTTGGAACGTGAAATTACTTTTTTGGCTTTTCTAGTCGATTAGAAAGATTTGTATCGCTCATTGTGATGGTTGTTCAGAATGCTGAATTTATTTATAAGTTGCTCTGATGTGATTAATTTGCGTCAAAATGTTGGTTTGCCAGCAGCTTCACGTGAAAGATCATTTTCAAAGTCGTTGAATGTCGTAGTAAAGAGGTACTCTTGGATATCATTAAGGATTACACCAAGATGAAATCTATTGTGATTATGAATTAATGGAAAACTTATAATTGTATTAATGAATGTTTCCCGCATTTGAGGGTTAATCATTGTGTTATGTTCAAGCACTATAAAGGTTGATTCCGTACAAATTCTACTGAAGGGACATGTTCGAACAAGCAAGCAAATCTAATTAATTACATCATATACAGGGCGTCCGGGAGGAAACGTCGAAACTTGGAAAATAAGCTCTTACGACAATTCTAAGCATATTTTGTCTAATAAAGTACGTGGATATTCCGAATGGTTGAGCCGCTACAAGCACTCAAAAGTTGGTGTCAAAAATTGATTTCTAGACAAAAATTTGCATTGTAGAAGCATAGAAACACGCAAGAAAAATGTAAATTGTTTATATATTTATAAAAAAATTAATATAATACTTCAGAAAGAAAAATTAAGCGAGAAATAAAAATGCACCCAAATTCGCCTGCTCTTTTATATCTTGCTTAGTTTTTCTGTCTGAGCAATTATATATTCATTTCTTTTATAAATAAACAATTTACGTTACAAAACAGCAACCGAAGCCCGGCCGTTCGCTGAATTCACCGCCGCCGTCGCCCGGACTCTTATTCGCAGAACTTACTGTAACAAATCCGAATTGTACGCAGTTTTGCATTTATTATAAATTTAACTGCGCAACACACATTGTAATTCCAAATTTTTAATAACTTGCATTTTCATGTGATCCATATAATTAATAATCCAAAACTTAACTCTCCTTGCAATAGAACAAGCGTCTTGATTGGCTCCCTTCAAAACTGGCGCGAATCCCGCATCGTGCTACAGCCGACGCGTTCTCGAATCTTCGGTCGCACAAAAGCAGTCACGCTGAGCACACCCCGTGCCTTTATACCCAACGTATAATCTGTACGCCTGTGAAATATCACAGTTTTTGTAACTATTCAATGTCCTAAGAGAGTTATCACGAGTGCTACAACAATCACTTCGTACTGTGCACCATCAGTATCAAGTGTGTGAACTGCTGACTTGCTTTGTCTTACACGTAATGTACATTACGAACACGTGTATAGAACCTTCAGTATCATGTGTATTATTGAGCTTATATGACAAGAAGTTCAACATTATTTCAGCCATGACAAATAGAACTATTACACATTAACACTATTAATAACAATAGTGTAATTCTGCCTCGCATATTTAATTCCTACAAGTGGTTGTAGTGATGTATTGGTGTCAACACTCGCTCTGCAGTGCTACGAGGCCAGTGCATCACCAGTGACTGCGTGATGCCCGTGTGCTGCCTGCGCAGAGATGCACAAATTGGGTCCCGTGACGTCACAGCCGTGGGCCTGCCACCACTCCCCAACTTCAGTGCGGGTGAGCGCTTCATGTTCACAACATCGTACAATCACTTCGTAACCATTGTCATCTTACATTCATTTGAGCTCAATTAACAATTAAATCCTTGTAAGGTTTATGAAACAAGTCTGTACCTTACCTTTTAGTGTAATTAAATATGTTCATTCGAAGACTTCTAATCTAATTGTGATAATGATAGCACCAGAAATTAATTTCAGCGACGCAGGACTGGTGGCCTGTACCGTAAGTATTATTTTACCAGTGGTCCTCCATGCAGCAACCAGAGTATGTAGAAATTGGTGTAAAACATTACCACATACAAGTCACTGGTCACAACACACTGATTCTACAGGACATTTAGTGTAATTAACTGGGAAATTCCACTCCACAAAGTTGAAAGTAATTTTGACATCTACCTCTGAATTACACGTGTGGTAGAAAGTGAAGAAAGAATTAGCAAAAATTCATTCATATTCTAGAAATGATTAAAAAATTCATAATTTGGACGAATACGCGAGTGTTTTTAGTTTTTCTATACAAATACCGCTATATTATGTAGTATTTGTTTAAAAATAGAAGTTTTTTATGAAGTGACACTTGTATTAAAATGGAGGATTTGAGAGGATTCCCAGTAAAAACCTAAGTAGCATGTGTTTGTGAAATAGAATTTATTTTCAATATATTTATTTTGTTAGCATCATGAACTTTACTAGTTTTTTATTTCTTCATTTATTAAGCTCCAGTTCGTAAATGTATGCAAATTGATTTCTAGATATAAGGAGATTTGGTGCTACTCATTGAAGTTTTTCGTGTGGTAGGAATGTAATTAGTGCAGACACTACACTAATTTCAAGTATTACTATAGTAGTGGTAATACTATTAAATTTGTATAATTTCAACGATTATGAGAGTTGATATTTTCTTTTTTCTATTAATATACTACTATCTTTAACATATTAAGTAGAATTTGTGTAAATCATAGTTGATTTATTAGAATTAAAAAGGGTGTTTTAGAGGCGAAAGTCCCCCAATAACAAAAGTGTAAAAAGAGCATGTGTTAGTGAAATAGAATTTATTTTAAATATTTGTATTCACGGTGTTAACATGGACTTTACTATATCTCCACTAGTTTTTAGTGTTAAAATGCGGGGTTTGGGGGGGGGCGACTTTCCCCAATAGTAAAATTGGAGGTAGGAAGAGTTTATGAAATTGAATTTTATTTTAAATAATTAAATTTATTGCGTTAACGTCAGGAAGTTTACAACACGCGACTAGTACGTATAAACAAGGATTCCGTTCGCACGATCTGTTTGGGTATTCATGAAGGCGTCTTGCGCATTTAGTATTTTCTGGTGTTTTCGTTGCCAGCACTAAGTCTACAGGTCCTGTAGACTTCGTAGTTGCAAGAAAGGTATATCGGTCTCTGAATACTTTGACGATCCATAGGACACGTCACGATTAAAGACACTGTAATAAATTAACATTAATTGCGAAAAATAATTTTATAAGTTAATAGTTTCCGAGATCGTAAAGGAGTTAAATATAGTGGTTGCTTAGGACACCGGATGATGAGACAATTGAGTGCGATTTAAATGAAGTGTCAATTAAAAAACATTCTCGATTTTTGTAAAAACAAGCCGGAATCGAACCCAATGCGGGCTATTAGCCATCAAGAATTAGTAGGAAAATGTAGATTAAATTTGGAAAAGTGAACGAACAGGAACTGTGGTTCAGATTGAAAATAAAATGATATTGTGTCGTAAGAACATGATGTTTGTCTAGGGATAAGGGTACATTTTGTGTCACAAAATCAGCGGCGGTTCGTGGTTCCATGAACGGGGAAGGCTGCAAATGCATTGCATTTCATTACATTACAGTGCATTGCATTGCCTGTTTTGTATTTCTATTAATAATAAATCTGACTTAAGGGAGTAGCGCTCCTACCGCGTATCGGGAAAACTAGTTGAAGCGCAATGCTAGTCGCTGAACTGCATAGTAATGCCATCTGGTGAGCATGTCCCTCTTCAGACCCTCGACTACCACCCTTGAAGGCTACCTGGCTGCAGCCTTCGTCCGCCGGTAAGCCTGTGGAATGAATGCGTGACATCATGCCTCCTCGTTTTACACAGGCCTTATGACGGACTGATGTGCGAGCCTAACGCTTCTCTCTTTCCTGTCAACAGCTTCAAATGCGTTAGGGACGGCCGTTAACGAACCGACAAAGAAGAAGTTTGGTATGATTGATACATAATACATTCCATTATTGGTAAAAAAATAAATTTTTAAATTTCTTTTGGAGGACGATTTCTCTAGGATAGGCTCCGCCTTACAGCCTTAATGACGAGCCGCACCTGCACAAAATTCAATTTTTATGTTCACTACGGAAGATCGAGTAGTTGTGTTCAGCGCAGGGATGTCACGTTCTTCCACATTTGGCGATCCGAACGTTCAATAATATTTTCTGGAATTAATTTAATAGGTGTTATTAAAGGAGATTTTCACATTACACATACTCGGGAAGACGCTTCTGTAAATGTATTAGAATATTTTAAGACATATTATAAAGTCTGAAGAAAGTTTACTTTCCCGTATATTATACGTACGTACGTATAGTGTAGGGAAAGTTATGTAATGCCGCGAGAAAAAAAACCGGCGGATTTTCGGCAGAAAAACTCTTATTACAGCGCCCTGGTAACGAAAAAGTGGATAAATCCAGTCGCTAAATCAAGAAAAAAATCCCCTAACACGTGGTGCAGCCAGAATCCAGATTTTGTGGGTCCTTGAGACCGAAAAACCAATTAAAAGCAAAACGTCCGTCCGTTTTTGAACAACGCTAGCCACTAAACCGTTCATCCGATTTCCTCCAAAATTGATACTCCCCGATCGATCTGAATAATCCCGCGGCCCCCTGAATTTGAAACCGATATTTTAATTTTGGAAGGTACTTTAAAAGAATGTGGGACATTTTCATAAAAATAACGCCAACAATTTTCACTAAATTTTGTTGTTGGATGGTCTGAAGGTCATTTAAGAGAATGGCGTAGGTCTCATGTTGTTTGAAAATTCTGACTTTTCGAAAACTTTAAAAGTCTGATTTTTTTGTCGGCGTCTTCCTCCAACTATAAAATTGCAGATAGAGATTTTTCCTATCTGCAATTTCTGAAATAAAATTTCTTCTCCAAAATGAGTTCTTTCATTAAGGTCCTGTACATTTTTTGAAAATGTGAGTAATTTTTGCACAATATTGCCTGCAATATATGCAAATTTAAAAAACTACGAAACTACGAAGATTTTCTCAAAAACGGCTCAAACATTTTTCTTTTAACTTCCGGTAGGGATAGTACTAAATGTACTCTATGAGATGACATAAACGCCGTATTGCTCTATTTTGTTTTTTCAAAAATTGAAAAAATGTAATTTGTTTGACTTGCCCCTCACGTGTGTTAATATTTACATCAGCGTTGATTTGTTGACATTATTATATTAATGAGTACATGAGCATTAAATAATGTTAAGTAAAGTTTCTTGAGAACTCAACCGTTTTCTGTGAAAACTAGCTCAAAATTCCGCATTTTCAGAAACGCTCAAAAGCCATTTTCTCATAAATGGCTCCAATTTTTTTCTTCAAACTTTTGGAACGAATAGTGGTAATTGCACTCTTTAATATGGCGTAAAGTTCATTTTGGGATTTTTTTTGTTTTTTAAAAAATTACACAAATGTAATTTTTTTAAAGATTCTCAAATCTTTAAAATGCACATTACCAGCAATTTGTAAACATTCTTATATTTGTGAATGTCAGTGCATCAAATGACTTCAAATTAAGTTTTTTGAAAACAAAAATGTTCTGTAAAAATGAGCTTCAAATTTCGTATTTTTAGTTGCTCTTAAACGCCATTTTCTCAAAAAGGGCTATAATTTTTTAAAAGAAAATTGCCATTTAGTATGAGGTTTTTGTGTTCTGTAATATTCTAAAGTTAATATTTCCGTTCTACCATTAGGATACTGAAAAATTAGGAAAATGTAAAAAAAAATGTACTTTGAGCGGCGATAGATGACAGCTGGTTTTCTCAATATTTATCAAAACTACATCTTCAAATAAGGTCATGCTTAACTTTTTGAAAATACTAGTATTTTTTCTATATTTTCGTGACAAACATAATAGCCCGCTGCAAATTTACTGCGCTTCAGACAGCCGAATGCGTCCTAAATTTGAATTTGCAATTTTGTATATTATTTCTTTGTTCGTTTTTACATTAGACGTTCTATTATACATTTACACATTGATCTTTAAAGGAATTATTTATTTTCAAATATTGGAAATACTAATTGCTAGCTCTTTAAGGGAGTATCGACAATGCAATGGAATCCAATTTAATTCCGTTCCGCTCTAGCGAATATTTTTCCAATACAAGTTTACAAAACTCTTGTATTATATGTTTATGCAGTTGTGGTATTCACATAGCTTTGACAACACTGCGATGGAAACAGTGAGTTGTTCGCCCTGCGTAAGATACATAGGTGTGTTCACTCCCAGTCTAAAACTGAAGCTTATGTGAAACTAGTTTTCACAGTTCTCGCATATAAGTGCTGCGATCTTTGGGTCTCATTTGGGCAAAGTCGTGATTGGTCGCGTAGTGTGTAACAGTGTATACTGCGATTTTTGTAGGAAGAGCTCTGAAGATAACTCAAATCCCATCTTCGCGATGGAATATGTCACGGCATTTCGCGTCTTTTCTCGGTCTTGCCGGTAGAAGTCGCATGATCGCAAGCACTGCTTCATACGGTCGCGATCGTGCGAAATCTAGCGGAACAACTGTGAATGATACGAAATGCCGTGACATATTCCATTGCGAAGATGGGATTTGAGTTATCTTGAGAGCTCTTCCTACAAAAATCGCAGTATAGTAGGTGTGTCGTGATTGGTCGCGTAGTGTGTAACACACTACGCGACTAAAATTCATTTTGTTCGTTGTTTTTTTTTCCAAAATTACACATGGATTTTTTTGAAAGATCTCACATCGTTAATATGCACATTACCAGCAATTTGTAAACATTATTATATTTGTGAGTGTAGGTGCTTCAAATGACTGCAAATGAAGTTTTTTGAAAACTCAAAAATTTTCTGTGAAAAAAAGCTTCAAATTTAGCATTTTTAGCAGGGCTTAAACAATTTTCTTTCAAACAGCTATACATTTTTAAAAGAAAATTGCCATTTATGACTAGGTTTTTGTGTTTTTTAATATTCTAAAGTTGATATTTCCATTTTATCATTAGGAAACCGAAAAATCAAGAAAATGTCAATAGGCGGCGATAGATTGCAGCTGGCACGAGTGTGTGTCAATTTCGAAGAGCTAGCCCAGATCCTAGGAAATAGAAAATTAATTCGGAAGAGTCTGTGCCATTCTGTAGTACCACTAATTATTATTATTATTATTAATATTATTACTGAAGTTCGTGTTGCGATTGAGAAATTAGGTATTATTGTTTTGATATCTTTTATCATACGTTTCTTTGAAATAAATCTGTAAAGCTACATAAATGTGAGAGCAAGACGAAAACAAATTAAGTCAAAATGCTTTTAAAAATTGTTTAGTCATCAACACATTCTTCTCCTAAGAAAACTTTTAATCGAAAACCTAATGATTTTATAATTTATTGTTAAATAAACTAATAATTAACGTAGGACTTTTTTCACGCACTGGATAAATGATTGTTAAATATTGTAGGTCCCAGTACTATTCTTCTGATATGTGTGTGTCTGTGTGTTTGAAATTTGTATTGTTTGAAATTGATTGGTAAAATCTTTGAAATTGTCATATGAAAATTAATTCCTGCAGAGATTTCTGGCTTACAACCCCTCTGAATAGGCAGGAGTATCTGACAGTTTCCTACACTCATTCTGTTGGTGAGATTGTCCATTTCTGCTAACATAATATTTTTGTTGAATGATGTTAATACTGTAAGCATGCTTACATTCGTTTTCCACACACTCTTCTGGAATTTAGGACATCAAACCTGTTGTTGACAGTCCTCAACATGTGTGATGTGCAGAGGAGTATCTAGGTATTCAGGCGTCCACGGCAAGCATAGAATTTTCGCTCCTTTCGGGATACTTCAAATTAGGGTTGTCATTATGTGTGTTAGCGGGTATACACTAAAGTGAATAAGATTCTGATTTTAAAAAGTTTCGTAAACATTTTATCTTGAAAACGTTTGAATGATTTCACTTTCCTTTTTTAATTTTAGGGATTCAGATAATAAAAAATAACAATTCATGTTTATTAATTAGTATATAATTTATATTTATTTATTTACATTCGATGAATAAATGTCATGACAGAAATGTTACAATTTTAAAAATGTACTATCTACTTAATGAATATTTACAAAAATTAATTAGTGTATATTCAACATAAACCAAAATGAAAACAATAAGAATATTTAATAACTTATACAAGGCCTAATCGTAATGCTCATAAATTAAAAATCATTACGATTTTTACTTCTTCGAATACTAAAAATATACGTACGTACAGTATAGTGAAAGTTATATAATGCTGCGCGAAAAAACGGCGGATTTTTGGCAGAAAACACTTATTACAGCGCCCTGGTAAAGAAAAAGTGGCTAAATCAAGTTGCTAAATTAAGAAAAAAAATCTCCAAACGTGGTGCGGCCAGAATCCCTATTTTGCGAGTCGTTGATACCGAACAACTAATTGAAAGCAAAACGTCTGTCCGTCTTTCTGTGAACAACGCTAGGTACCGTTCAGGCGATTTTACGTGTGCCATAAGTACGTGAACCGTTATTACTTTTATTGGATGTTTTTATTTCAAATGTAAAAATTATTTTTGTGCTCTAATTGACCAAAGTGTCTGAAATAGTGTTGGTGAATGAGCAGTGTTTAGTTTAAAATTATTTTCTCATTTCTCGGGTTACATACCCTAAGCCATAACTCAGGTTACGCAACTGATGGCAATGTTACCCGTCGTTACCTTACATGCCTAGTTTCCATCTCCACTCCAACATCATTTAGTTCAGCATTGGATTAATTGAATCTTCATTAGAATGATCTTGTTTCTGAAAAAAAGCAGCATTGACAGATTACGAAGATTTTTGAATGACAGTGATGAAACCTGAAGGGGGGGGGGGTGACTATAAATACAGCGTCGAGTTGACTCCATGCTTTCTTATAAAGAACTTTTCATTTATGCTGCATATAAACTACTTTTATTTGTTGGCTTATGGTTAAAATTTATAATGTTATATATGATACATTCCATGACTTTCGTTAGTTTAGAAAATTATGAACAGAATAAGATTTCTCTTTAGTTTAATTGTATTGACGTTGTAGAAGTCTCATGTTTTCATGTCAAAACGTAGAATTAAATTTTGTTTATGCTTCGTTAAAATCCGAGCTTCTTTTTCACACGTTGCGTGCTTGGAACCCTAGGTTCAAAAGCATTTTAGAACGTTCAGCGAACTGTAGACGGTTCGTACTTTAATATTTTTGGGGTCATACAAAACGTAACCTCAAAATATATACCAAGACAGTGTTTATTACTAGGGAGCGGATTCGTATGTATTTACATATATTTTTGGCAGGGGCGTGCGGTGATTACTTTGTATACCCCAGCTGCTAGCAGTTAACCAGCTTCCCTCCTCCACCCCCGTACTCCAATTGTTTTGTTACCTGCTGTAATTATGCCAAGGTTGGTATTGGCCTACCTTTCTCGATTATCTGCTTCTTTTCGAATAACTGTCTCGTTGAAAACGGTCTCCTCAAAATATCATCAACTGTACACTCACTGGAAGACATACTACACACAAGTATTCCTAAATACCCATTAGAATAAAAAAAAACACTTTTACTATTTGCAAAGTTACTACAAATCCTCGCGAAATCATGGGTAAACACGACAATACGTTTCACACACTACAATGGATTACCACTGCTTCACGCACTGCCATGCCACGCACACCAACGCACACACAGCGTTGTACACGTACACTCAGCGTACACCGACGCAGACAGCATTCTCTGTGAAGAGTATGCTGTGCTATTAAAAAATTCGGGAATTCTAATGATCTGATCACGTGTGAGTCAGGACTGTCTTCCCCAGAAAAATTAATAAAATCTCTACTGAAAATCTCTACTGGTTTACTCTCATTACAGCGAGAGAAATATATGCCCCATAATCATTTTATAAGTTATAAAATTCTCGACCAACGGTACCGTAATTTTTAATAACAAAATATACAAATTTAAATAATTTTGCATTGTGGTAGCACTGACTTGTGAGTAACCGCGATCGCAAGCACGGCGGGCCCGGCGAGGCCTGGCCTTGAAGCAGTGGGAGGGAGAGATACGTCATCCAACCCCAGCTAGCTGACTTTCGGTCACTATCGTCCGCGGCTGCTCCCCGAACCCTGCCCGCCGCTGGCCCATTGAATTGAATGCGCACGCACCTCTCGTCCCCAGCGAAGATTTCAGAGCTGGGGTCAGAGCAGTGGAGGCGCAGTGGGCCGCCGGAAAGATCGCAGTAGAGTGTACAGTAGGTGCAAAGTTTTTGATCACGTAACATACGGTTTAAAGTAGCTTTAATCCTCAAAATTCATTCAATTCTCATTCTTGCTTACCCCAGCAGTGCTGGGGTTGCTGGGGTTGAATGCACGCCACTGATTTTTGGAGACTAGATAACTTAATTTTTCAACTGGAACTATTTGTTTCAAGACATTCTGAGACGAATAAGACATATTTTATTTTACATATTTTTACATATTTCGGTATAACTACATATTTTTGCATATTTACTCCATATTTTTTAAATATTTGTAATATTTTTGTGTGGAGAAAGAACATCTTGAAGACTAGCTTGGGATGTTACAAAATGCGAACCACTGAGCTGTTTCTTGAATCGAATTCGAATGCAACTTCGGTGTGTGCTTTCAATGGAGAGATAAACTACTGTTCCTAGAAGAGAGCAAATTGACCTGCCACTTTCGTAGAAGGTCTCTTGCATGTTGCGATGTGCGAGAAACATGCGACGGAAGTGGGTATCAGTGAAATTGAGAAGAGTCTTCCCGCCGTACCTTCTCTACGACGCGTCGTATACTTGCGTCTCAGTTTCACTGATAGCATGAAGAAAGGAAACGTTCGCTCCCGTGTCATATTCTCCTGATACCAATTAATGTTAGATTAGGATGGCAAATCAGAGAGGAAGAGAGGGCAGTTGTCAGCTCAGCATACATTTTTTTTCATCCTGCTTCAGTTCGTGGTTACTTGCCTGCCCTGCAAGACGGTGTGTTAAAAGTGTGTTAAAAGATTTTCATAAATAGTGAGAAAGAACGAATTAGTGTGAAAGAAAAACAGTGTGCAAAATGCCGAAAGCAGCGACAAAGGGAAAAGACTTGGTGGCCAGATATCTCCGCGAATTTCCAAATGAAACATTTAAAACTGATTCGAACATTTTATTTTGTTCTTGTTGCGATAAGCAGATTTCGACTTCTCAACGCTTTTTAGTGACGCAACACATTGCCACAGCGAAGCATAAAGAAAACAAGGAGAGAAAATCAAAGCTTCAACAAACCTTCATCACAACTTCAACTGCTTCTACATCAAGTGGTAAGTCAGGTTTTAATACAGACTTGTGCCGAGCTTTAGTTAGAGCTGATATTCCTCTTCATAAAATAAACAATTCAGATTTCAAAATGTTTCTGGAAAAGTATACCGAGAAAAAAATACCAGATGAAAGCACGTTGAGAAAAAAACTATTTACAAGAAATTTATGTGGAAACTCTTGATAAAATTCGAGATAATTTAAAGAACAGCAACATTTGGGTATCAATCGATGAAACCACTGATGTAGAAGGCAGATATATTGCCAATGTAATTGTTGGTAAACTTTCTTCCCTATCCCCTTCGGTGCCTTATCTCTTGAACTGTGAAGTATTGGAAAAATGTAACCATGCATCTATAGCAAGATTTTTCAACGATTCAATGAGTCTGCTGTGGCCAAGTGGTGTACTAAACGAAAACGTTTTGTTATTTTTATCTGATGCTGCTCCATACATGGTGAAGGCGGGAAAGGCACTGCAGGTTTTTTATCCAAAAATGATTCATTTAACCTGCCTGGCTCATGCACTTCATAGAGTTGCGGAAACTGTGAGAAATCAATTTCCTAATGTGGATGCATTGATATCGTCCGTAAAAAAAGTTTTTTTGAAAGCTCCAAGCCGCGTGAAAATTTTTAAGGAGTGTTATCCAGATCTGTGTTTGCCACCCCAACCAGTAATTACGAGATGGGGTACTTGGTTAGAAGCAGCGCAATACTACTACGAAAATTTCGGTAAAATAAAAGATATTATTTTAAAACTTGATTCTGATTCGACTGCGGCAGTAGAAAAAGCCAAATCTCTGATTGTTAATCCCAGCTTGAAGAACGACCTGGCCTACATATCATTAAATGCAGTTTTTTTGGCTCATGCAATTACAAAATTGGAGACTCGGAACATGTCGTTAGCCGAAAGCGTTTCTATTGTTAATGATACGTTCCAAAAGCTTCAAAAAGCACCAGGAGAAAAAGGAAAGGAAATGAAGAACAAATTCATGGTAATTTTGGAGAAAATATCCTGGTTGGAAGGAATTGCAAATCATTTCGGACATCCATTCTGGAAACGACAATACCGGAACGTTAGAGGTTGAGTTGAGCCCCAGAGAAATAACTCTTTTCAGCAATGCTCCTATTACCTCGGTTGATGTGGAACGGTCATTCAGCCTCTACAAATCTATTTTAAGGCCTGATCGGCGTCAATTTTCCTTTCAGAATTTAAAGTTTCACTTAATAATTTCAAGTAATTGTACTCTCTAATCATTTAATAATGTAAATAAATGAAATATTATAATTTTGTTTTTTACATATTTTCTGTTTTTGATTACATATTTTTTACAAAATAAATACATATATATGTACATATTTTCATTTTTTTATTACATGAAAATCCGCTCCCTATTTATTACCTTTATTTCAACTACACCTCCATCGTGTTATTTTCCGATAGATGCCGCTGAAAAGGGACACTATGCCACTTTCAAAATGTATCTCACTGGAACTATTCGCTAGCCACGTCGCATGGCGGTGTCTGATTGGCTTCTCAAACGAAGCGCCGTGTACTATACGCGCACTTTTTCTTGATACTCCACAGCGGGGGGTGCGAGGGGAGGCAGGTTCTGTTTACGTCACGGCAGTGCAGTGCTGGCAACATCCACAGAAAACTCAGCGTAAAAGTGCGTCTTGGACTAGATAACAATGAGAAACAACTCAAGGTTTTCTTAAAATTCTGAAGAAAGAATTAATAATTATAGAAATGATTGAGTAACGAGAAGGTGCGCGGTACGCAGAGGTCGTTAGAAAGAGAGAGCGAAAACTGAGAAGTCCGAATTGTAAAAGAAGAAGGTGAGCAGCACTGCAAACTGAGCCGTGACGTTCCGAGTGGGGCTCCTGTTTTCTGCCGAGCCGTACTGTGCCGGGCTGAGCGAGAACTAGGGAGCTGGAGGATCAAGAAAAAGTGCGAGCATAGTAGTCAGGTGGTTCTTGTCGCAAACTGGTGCGGCAGGGATAGTACTAAATGTGCAATGTTAGATGTCATCAACGCCATATTGCTCTATTCGTTTGTTTTTCTAAAAATTTACAAAAATGATTTTTTTTACTTGTGTCTCACGTCGTTAATATTTACATTAGCGGCGACTTTTTTTAATGTTATATTTACGAGTACATGTGCTTTAAATCATTTCCTACAAAGTTTCTCGAGAACTTACCGGTTTTCTGCTGCGGCAAATGTACAAAAACTGTTCAATTGAAATAAGTCAATTGCTAATTGAATAATTGAAATAAATAATTTACAATGACAGATAATTGAAATAAATAACAAAACGCAGAACCCCAAGGAATCAGGTGGCCGAACGGTCCCACCCCTGCTTATCAATCTACAGATTTTACATTCGCGTCTTACGAATAAATTTTTGTTTTATTCTGAGGCTGTGGGTCATTTTGTGTCACGTTTAGAAAAAAATATACAAAACCAGTAAATGTAAACCAGTAAATAAAACTTTGGGTGTGTTTTGTTTATGACAATCATCTATTAAGAAGCTATGCCCGCCAAGGTCACCATGCCCACTCAGTGCACATTATATGCCGTATGTGCATTGCGGGTTGCATAACGATTTTGTTTGTAGATATCACTTCCTTCTCACCCACTCCTCTAGGGTGTCTTATCTCCAGTTTATTCTTTTTCTCATTGAAATCGCCCAGTAATAAATTATACAAAGTTTTGTTGAAATTACATTGTTGCCACGTTGAAGAAGTCAGCTGGAACACGCACTCACCCGTATACATATCCATCTTTTTTAATTTTTTTAAATATATTAATATTTTGGCAATGGGTACATTTATGAGACTGTTTATACAGACGATAAGATAAATTATAGTGTTACAAATAATTACTGTTATATTTATTGTAGGTTCCCTCACAAAAATCTGTATGTTTACACACATTTTTGAGAATTGAAAAAATATCGTTTTTTTTTTCGAAAATCTTGAGCTCGCTTGGTAATTGATTTCGAAAAAAGATTTTATACAACAGTTGTAAGAAACTTGATTTGATTTAAAATTCATTTGAAACATTTTTCTACACGACTTAATGTTAAAGATCTATAGAGAAAGGGTCGAAACAAGTCAGAAAAATTCCAATTTTTCGGGGCTCCCGGAGTTAGCACAGGGTCTGAGAGGTCGAAAACTTGGAGTTTTAATACAACATACTCAAAGAAAAAGTGTTTATGACCTTTTTCCAGGTACCCCCTCCTTTTCAGCACTTACCCACTGGACTATTTGTAAACTGCGATTTTTCTAATTCTTCCTCTTAAGCCCTTATGGCCACAATGGAATATCACACGGCATATCTTTATCAGTCGTTCAGCTAGAAGTCGCATGATCGCAAGCACTGTTTGATACGGTCGCGATCATGCGATATCTAACGGCACGATTGAGAAAGAGTTGGAGAAACTAGTGGCAATATCACCGCCATCTTTGAAACAGTAGAGCCACTGTCCGCCATGTTTAAAGGTGTCAACCTTTTCGCGGGATTTCAAAATTTCTTCGTATGCAATCCACTGACATGAATGCAGCACTGCAGCGTACGTTCATTGAAATTGAAAAAAAAGTTATTCAAACATTTAAATTACATTTTCAAAATTAAAGAAACAAAATTTTATATATGTATCGATTACAATACATTTTAGTAATGTATACACAAGTGAAAAAAGTGAACACTAATTAATTTAATTTCTCTATATTTTAATTGAATAATTTTAGGTTGATTCTTGGTTAGAGGAGTCTGCTGTAGCAATTAACACATCAGAAAGTATTCTTTTCACTGAAATAAAAATTGGTATTGTGGGGAATATTTACACAGAAATGTTTCACATAAATTGCGGGATATTAATAACAATAGGGCCAATAAAAGAGAAAATAATTATATTTTTATTAATGTTCAGAATGAAAAGTTTTCATTAGTTTACATTGGCATACACAGTTTATTGACCTTTAAATAAAATTAATTTTGTTAACATCTGTCGCACATTCTTTCCTTTTATTTCTTCAGATCTCTTCCTACAAACATAACGAATTCTGCAAGTAAAATAATGTTTCAAAATTAATTTTGCAACAGAAGCAAAATGAGAGACTTCATCTGCCCCCGTAGCTGTGAACATAAGCTCACAATCATATAATGAGCGATCTGATAATGTAGACACCCCTTCAGTCTGAAATTTTAGTAATCTATTCTTATGATTTCCTCCCACAGTTGCCTCCTTTCTTCTGAAAACTGGTTCAGCAATCTTACAAAGTTTTACCACTCCCTGTGAGGGGTTCACGAGGGAATCATTGACATCTTTCAATGCAATTAATTCTGATCTACTCTCTCTTTTGTTTTCAAACAGAGCATCTCAGCACATTTAAGTTTTCTTGAAATTCCATTCACTACACTTCCTGCGATGTATTCAACAACATTTTCTACATAAAGACTAAGGGTCTCATACCCTGGATTGCAATAGTCGTGGTCATCTACTACTACGCAAGTGTTCACTTATTCATTAGTCTGACCTTCTTCAGAAAGCATTTCACTATCAAACAACATACAGTTGCCTTTCTCAGATGGAATGACCCGTGCAATCAAACATTTCCTATATGCTGCTTGGAACTGAACAGCATTTGGATTATTTCTGTGACCACCTCTTGTTCGTAAAGAACTAAAAAATAATTCCAGATGGTCTTGGCTAAGCCTACGAGTTAACAGATACTTTAGTTTTGGATTATCATCCCACACATAAGTTTCTGCACTACATTTTATGCTTAAAAGGTCATTGACAAACCCATACAAGGGCATCTTTCTGGCAGATGTCCACAGAGATGATCCATCTGCAAATTTTAAATTTTGTAAATAAGCAATACACTCATCAATTTTATTACACACTGCATCTCTATTTCTAATAGAAATGGAAGATTTTGTCCCTTTACCCATTGGATGACAACTGTTTAGCAAGTGAAATATTAAATCAATTGTTTTTATGAATTTTACTGTGCTTTCACAATCTTGGAATTCATTCATCCCAATATTTTGGCAAAACAACATTGCTTTAGCAACTGACAGACCGAGAGCCTGAGCTGCTAAACCAACTTTCATTTTCAGTGTTTCATACAGTAGATTCTGTCTTCTTAATTTATTTGCAGCATGCAATCCTTCTTTCTCTTGCACACTGGTCAACTTCTCAAAATACTCCCACTTAACTTCACTGAAATTTTGTGCAGTACCATCAATCAGCACTTTTTTCTCTGCCAGAAGATTGCGAGTTAACTTGAGCATGTGGGCAGCATCAAAAATACAGAAAAGTTTTTGAGTTTTATCAACTGGATGCCAAAAGCAAGATTGTAATTTGTCAGCATTGATACCCAGATGATTCACTGCTGACCTGTTGGTCGTTAGCCCATCACACACAACACCTACAATGCGTAAACCTGTCTCGTGCAATTTTCTAAGGTACTGCTCAATTAGATCTTTTTAATAGGAGCAGTCATACCATTAATAAGGCAATACCCCACAGGTCTTTTCCAACTTCTGTTCAATGCCGTCACCATAAACACAAGGGCTTCTGAAGCTACTGGACATTCGTCACTTTCCACAGATCCCTTACCTAAATCAACATATCCACATACGTTCTTGCCATCCCACACTATATGTTTTTTAATCATCATTTTACCAAACATAAGACAAGCAATGATTGCTTCGGAACTTGCCTCAACTTCTTGCCTTAATTTGATAAAACTTTCTTCAGTAAATCCTGGCTGTCCATCCATGACAGATGCCCACTGACGAAGCGTTCATGGATGAGGAAGCTTGACTGATTTTCTTAAATATCTATAAGCTTGCGCTGAATAAAAATGAAGTGTCAGAGCAAATATTCTCATCTGCTGTGTATTGGTGCACCTGACCACCTTGCAATTCTAGATCTATTAGTTCTTTCAACACTCCAGTAAATTTATTTAAAAGTTCTGACCCTGATTCTCCAATTAAATTAATTATAGTTTTGTGATACTTGTTTATCTGATTTTGTTTTTGAATAATTTTCACTTGAGCAGTTCTCAATTGGCTTTTTAGTTTAGACAATATGTAATTAATGTAATTTGCTTAGGTGTACGAGTTACGTTTCCATTCTGGAGGTGATATTCGAGTTGCAGTATGATGTGATGGCAAGATATAAGAAACTTTGACTTCACCAACGCTAGAAAATGGAACTTCACCAACAGTGTTTCCTACAAGCCCATTGCTCTTTTCAAAGAACATTCAAAGAAGATCCTATTACTAAGTGTGTCAGTGCAAATTTTTTTCCCCCTTGAAGCTGTAGTGCTGCGAGTCTGAATGAAATTATAGACAAGTATATTATTTTGGTAACATATAAATCAAATAATATTTGCCTTGTTTAGAAAAACTTGATTAACAAGTACTGGAAAAGTATTAAATAAATAATGAAACCAATTTAGAATTTGTGAACAATTAAGATAACCTTGGTTTTAGAATGTGTAATTAAAGACCTGAGTGTAATAAATAATATACTCTCATTATCTAAAGTTTATTCTGCGAATTTGTAAATATCAAGGGCACTGTCCAAATTAGGGAAATATTTTTGTATATTTCACATACTTCAATGTTACAAGAGATATGATGATTTTTTAATTAAATGAAGCCGAATTTGAATTGGTAAATGAATCATCTGAATAAATCCTGTATCAATAATATTATTGTTAGTTACAGGAAAAATCTATTCCAATTTTACTAAATATATTGTCAAAAGTAAGTCACCAGAAACCATTCAGTATTGCTCTGCTTATCTGTAGATTTCAATGATAGTTTATGTGTGAACATGGTGTAAATATAGTCATGAGGAGCTCAGATGTGCAGTAACCAATCAGATTGCTATAGAAAATGAAAAATCTCATATTGTAGCCTAAACAGAAGAAAATGGTGCAATTTTTAAAAAGAAAAAACATATGAATAACTCTGCAGTTGATAAAAGAATGAATTATAATTTAAATTTTGGAATGATTCTTTACAAGTCTTGCAGTTGAATGTTTTTAAAAAATTACTTTGCCATAAAATCAGGTGAATTGATTCCAAAAATGCTTCTTTGGGGTTGGAATTTCAGGGATCATCTCAGGCGTCTCTACTTCATATGTTCCTGTTTCACGTGTTTGTTCATATGGCTGGGAAACACATTTTTGAAAAGGAAACAGCAAGTTTCTTCTGTTTTGTCACAATTCTCAATAAGTTTGGCATGATTCATATTAACAAATAAAAATGTCCTGTGTGAATTAAAAGTTATTGAGGAGTGGAGTTCAAATTAGATCCATTGTAATTTCCGATAGAGCAAATAAAATTTCTTAGGGGCCCTAATTCACATTCCTGTTTGTAAAGTGGCTGACTTCAAGTTTGTTTAATTTATGTCTTAATGAGAGGAAACCATCAATTGTGAAGATCCAATTCAATAAGGACGGAACGTTTTCCTCTTTGTTAGTGGTTGGGTTCACAAATCTCATTTGTTAATTTTTTTGCTTTCATGTAAAAAGGTTTATGAGGGCTACTATTTGATCCAGCCGATGATCAATTGAGACCTTCTGCTTTCCCGTTGCATGAATTTAATAAATCGTTTAAAACCTCTGCTGTTACCAGATCTTCTTTATTAGGAATTTTTAAAGTTCCAGATGAAGTTTCAAATACAACTCAAAAAAATGGTAATTATACACATCCTAAAATATTTTTGCACAACCTTTATATATGTGAATGTACCATGCAAACACAAGCACTTAAAAAATATTGGACCCTATATTCTTGACTCGATGAAATTGCATCTTAATTTATGGTTGTAGCTCCATACAATATTAAACGTCATTCAAGTATTTGTGGGATGTGATCCAATTAATTTAAGAGTAGAATTCAAGAATAATTAATAAATGTGAAATTATGAAATGAATAATAATCCTGTGTATGAAATTAAATTGAAATTGTGAAAGCAAATAATAATTTAAATTTATATTTACCATCTATTTGAGATATAAATTCCATGTTTGCCAACACTGTTTCTCTAAAAACCTGAATGGTATATTTAACTCTCATTTTTTCATTTTGTTGGTTACAATATGTTCATTGGACAATTTCCTCATGGCCTTATTGATTTTGTTTTCATATTTAAGAAGGTTATAGACTTTTCATATGATGTGCCTGAAGCTAATTTAGTTTCCTTCAAATTTCCTACATCTATTCCGAAAGTTTTAGTTAAAAGATTATTTCGAATTCCTTTCAGCAATTGAAGTGCGTTAAACAGGTGAATTATTTCTGTTTTGTCAATGAGTTAAGTTATTCCTAAAAATAATGTTTTCTTTATTTTCTGAAGATTGTATAAATATAAAATAACATTTATATAAAATATAATACTAAAAATAATGTGAAAATATTAATGTAGATGTACAATATAAATTCCACACAGCAAAACAATTGTAAAACCTGTTAATGAATTTTTTTTCACTAGACGCAAATTATTACAAAAATCCACAAAAACGCATAGAAAAATGAGAAACGTGACTATAAACATTTGAATGTACAAACAAAATATTTAGTTTGAGCATTGTTGGCTTTTATTCTGTTTTCTAGTTTTTTCTAACAAGGAATTAACAACTTTCACATTTGATGATCCCTGATTGCACTGTTGCGGAAAAAGAAAACTTAATATAATGTTAGAAAACAATATATTTTGTACTTACTCTTTCATAATGGGCAATTAATTGTTAAAGTAGGATATGTAATTAAAGTTATTTTTACATCAATTAGTTTAAATAATTGTGTAATGAAAGTTAAATGACATTTACCAGCAATATGAAAGCCAGCACCTGTAACCTCTCTAATGCATACAACATAGTAGCTGGGATGTTGATGTTTGGTTGCAACTGAAACCAAATGAATTGTGAATTTTCCACCATTTTTTCCAAGTTTTTCATCTATGTATTCGTGCCAAATATTTATTAAAAATTGTTATATGTAAGCAAGAAGTTATTTAATTGTCTGCAGATCCTAATTCATTGGGGGGATTGTACATTTTCTACTATAGAAAATACTCTAGCCTTAGAAGTGAGGTTCTGTCTCACCAATCGTATCCAGGTGTGCTTATTTGTTTAATTTTATTCGTACATACAATTTTATAATTTTCTAAATATTAAATACATATTTTACCAATTAAATCTTCGCGATTTGTTTTTCAACCATCATTGGGACCTAAGTTTATTTTTCGGGAATTTGTGATATGGCATCCTTCAAGAGGTTAAATAATACTTTTATTTGTAGTAAAACGTAAGGAAGGCAGGTAATACCCATGGATATTCCCAAAAATCACCATAACCTGCATTCGCGCAACTTTATTTTCAAAATGCGCGCGAAAACGCAACAGCAGCGCTATCTTCTCTATGTTAATGACCGGGAAACTAAAACTTAGTCCCCCGCATTTTAACATTGAACCAGCCCCGAACTAGACTTCGTTTACATATTTGTTTACATTTTGTTTGCCACGGCTGTGTGGTTCCCACGAAGTCTAGACTAAGTGATCGTTCCAGCGCTTTATTCTGCTTCATCTGCTTACTTTTTTCAGAAAGATTGTGTTGATTTGTATCTTACGTTTGTGAAAAACAGGAAATACAATTTTTCATTTGTGATCTGGTTGTGGTAGTGATGGAAGAGATCAATATATTAACGGAAAGCATTATTAAAATAGAACCTGTAAGCGTTTTCCCAATTTTTGGCATAAAGTTAATGCATTATTTGTCACTTTTTGAATACTGACATCCTATGATTTAAGGTATAGAGTTACAAACACATAATTAGTAAAGCTCAGTTGTAATGTAACTTCTAACTGTAGCATACTTTATGTTAATGGCATGCATTCTTGTAAATGATGGTTTTTGTGTTACCTCTAGGTTAAAGAAGAATCAGAAGAAGTGAATGAAGATAACTCCTGGAATGCCTTTGTGAGTAATATTAGTATTTGTGGTAGTTATAATGTCATCACAGTGTTTTGTACTAAGTGGAATGTAATTGATGATATGACATGTTGGCAGTAGAAGAATTCATAAAGATTGGTCTACTATCATGAAAGTGTACATGTACCCAGCAATGTTGAGTGCTGAAAGATAGGTGCTAATTTGTGTTGGGTCTCAGTTTTCAGGTATCCAGGTTGAATTCTTGTTTAGAGCAGGAGAAAATTGAAGGGTCCACAGAAATGTCTAATTTGTTGTTGCGCCAGAAGAAGAACTGGATTTTAGAGTGAATCTGACTAAATGGTGTTAATACTGGAGGGGCTTTAGCACTTAATAGCTTGGTAGGGAATGTACCTTACTGCATCCAAATTGTCGTGGCTATCGTGCCAATCATTGGGTATGGAGATAAAAAAGAAAAGAAAGGTGTTACCATCACTGGAGTGATGACTAGTTTTCATTAAAAACACCATTTACCAAATCCTAAGTGAAAAGTTGATTTGATTTGATTTGATATTTCAAGATATTGGATTGAAAGTATTGCTTATTGCTATTGTAAATTTGACTGCATTCATGGGTAATGAGTTATGACGTACATATTAGAGCTCAAACTCAGTTGTCAAGTATGTTCAAACCACAGCATATATTAATGGCATGCATGCTTCTAAAGGATTGATTTGTGTTACCTCTAGATTAAGGAAGAATCAGTAGAAGTGAAGGAAGATATTTTCTGGAATGACTTTGTGAGTGACATCAGCATTAGTGACATAATCTAATCACCGTGTTTTGAGATAACCGGAAAGTAGTTGATAATTTGACATGTTTGGAATTCGAAGTTCCCACCATAATGAAGGTGCGGATATTTTCAGCATTGATGAGTGCTGAGAGATGTGTATGACAAGATGTTAATTTAAATGAACCAAGAACCATCTGCATAGTGATAACTTCATTTAATTAGAAATTTGAAGTTGATTCTCATTTGATTTGAATTGGAAATTCTTCATTTTACAATTTTAAATTTAACCACTTTTATTTATTTATAAAGAAGCATCTAGTAGAGAAAATATTATTTAGAGTGTCTCTTTTAGAGAATTTGCATGTAGCATTTCAGTGATTTGAATGTTATTTTTAAAATATGTTTCTATGATGATAACTTCTTTTTCATTTTCCGCGATTTATTTGGAAGTTGAGCCTTGTTTACAGCCGTGTGACAATAGCACATTTTAACACTAATTTGAAACCCAAGATCATTAGAACATATTAAAAAAAAACAAAGAAATACAAAATAAAAGGTAGGAAATCCTTTTTTTTATTTAATTGTTCACAAACTAATAAATGCAGATCATGTAATGTATTCACATCAACATTTTCACAAGTATCAAGTTAGATAGGTGTAATAAAAACCAATTCAGGTGTTTTTATGAATTTAGTCCGTTTTCCTGGACGTTATCTGGCAAATGGCTAAATAGATGTTGATGGGCTGTTGCTGTTACAGAGCGTTTTGGAAGACATAAGGGCTAATGTTTTCAATTTTTTATTTTCCATTACATAAAGAACAATTTTTATTTGTTTTTTGTACTGAAAACTAGGTATATGATCTCATTGAAATGTTGTACAGCTGCTCACCAAACCAATGCAAATGTTACTATAGACATGAAATATTGTAGAACAACCCCATATCTTATGTTTTTACCCTTGAAGCAATATTGACGTGTCCACTCTTACAGTTGGTGATAAATAGCTCAAAAACACAAATCTAACATAGATTATTCAATGTTCATCAAAACCAATAAAATTTCCTTCTAACGGCATTTCCATGCAAATGCAGGATTTCCATGTAAATTCGTGTTTTTAGATGAGCTTCGTAGAGATTTCAAATTTTGTTTCAATGTTTCATGAAAAACTTTTTTTTTTGAAAAATGCATACTTTTTCTGTGTATGTTTGCATAGTTTTGTGGATTTTTGAAGAAATTCATGCATAATGGACGATTTTTAAATTAATTCTGCATACTTCTATCTTGCATATTAAGTTCTTATTATTTCTCTTCATAATTTGTGAATATTAAAACTGTTGGATATTTTGTATAAATAGTATTTTGATCTTAGATCCTGATAGTACGTAGTTGTCTTTGATATTTATTGTTATACTAAGTATTTTAACCTTCCGGTACACTACTGGGATTTGCGATATGAGTACACGTGCAGGGAGCAGCGATCGCCAAATGAATTATCAACACCATATGTTAATGAAACACTGCAAAGGATGCAGAAAAAACACAAAGGAAAAACCCACTGTATCTTTTGACAACTGACAATGGGAGAGGAAAATCGAGAGCAGTCAGTCAGAGCATTGGGTCTTCTTGCATACAACAGAGGATTAATACAAGTTTCCGAATTGTGAAGTTAAGTATAAAATGGCTTCTAAAGGGTTGTTTGCAACACTTCTCACACAAAAGATTGGAAACAATTTTCTGGAGCACCGATGGAAATGTAATTTATTGCACTTGCTGTAAAAAAGTAAATTGACTGTTTTGTAAAAGTTGATCAGTTAAAAAAATATATCTACTAGTGGTGTTTTTCTAATGAAAATATTTAGTGCCCAAGTGTAATATTGCTGCAGAAATTATATAATTTGAAATACTGAAACTCATAAAAGGAGAAAAAGTCAATGAAATAGATATGAAATGAAAAACAGCACTTTAATTTTTTATTAAAGTGAAAATAATTATTTTTGGGATACTGTTAATAATTTTTTAGCATTTTTGAGATTTTTCTGAGATTCAATAAATTGGTTTGTAGAAACTGTTTAGCACATTGTTTTTAAATAATTATTGTATGAAGAGTATGCAGATTCTTTCCAAACTTATTTCTTGAGTTTCAAAATCTTAATATTATTTTTGATGTTCTTGAAAACAATTATAAATCCTGGAGTATTTTATAGTTTTTCTTTTAATTTCTTTAGAAGTGCCTGTAGCATCACTGTCTCTGTAGAATTAATTTCATCAACAAGAGAAAATAGTTGGAGAAAGCAAATACATGGTAAACCTGATTTCTAGATGCAAATTTCAAATTCGTGCCTGTATAATTTCTACCCAGATTGTTTGAACCTGAACGTGTAGCTATATTCACTTTAGTAAAGTATGCTTGTTTTAAATCGAATCTTACATTAATTTGAGTTAAGTGGAATTTATATTAGCATAATTGAAGGGATGCAAAAAAGGGGTTTATGTTTTGTGATGATAGGTTAAAGATTTCTGGGTCTCTAAATCCAGAACTTTGATAACTTTAGCATGCCTATTTCTAAAAGAAAATATCTATTTTATTAATAATGTAGATAATATAAAGATCTATCTAGTTGATTACATTCTTGTTCCTAAATATTTGAATCTATTTTAGGAATGTCTGATTTTATGAAGTAAGAATTTTGTGTTTCTCTGTAGCCATGTAGGATCATCCTAGTGGTAGTATCTTTGTTTTCCTGATCAATACAATGGGTTTAATTTGTTCCGAATATAAATCATGTACAAATATTTGTTGGAGATTCACAATTTAAAGATCAAATTTTGGATTTGATAAGGTTAAGTTATATCCTTGGCTAAATTCCACTTGTGTAAAAAATAGGTTTAAAACACATTGTATGCGGTAAATGACTCATCAGTGTGTTCCTTTTTATATTAGCAATGAATAATTCCTTAACGGCTTGGACCCCAATGCATAGATTCCCGCAGAAAGATTTTTTTGTAATTTTCCAATGTCATTCCAGTCTGTATGCCATAGAAAGACAAAGAACCTTATGGCCTTGAATACAAGGCAAAACAACACTTCCAACCTAGGGTTAGTCCATGTCTCTAAGAGCATTACACTATTATAACTTGTAGTAAAAATATTGAATCAAGTTGAATCATTTTGTTTGTTTTTTGTAAATAACGTTTCGAAAATCACTTTTTGTGAGGTTCAGTAGTTAAATTGTAGCTTCTTTCAAATCAAATTCCTGTAGTTGTACCATTTATGTCTAGATATTTAGTCAAAGACAACAGCAAAAACATGCATTACCACTGTATGTAAATTTTGAGAAAACGTTAAGTGAAGGTTTAGACAATGGATTCTACACCTTGGGATTAGAAAAAATTTATGAATTACACTACCATTTTGAGGAACCTTTAAAATGAAAACCTAACACCTCGTCATATCTATTTGCTGTCTAAATACACTAATGTCCCAATTTCATCAGAAATGTGGCCTAGCATGTTATTGCCCAAAGGGCTTCAATTATACTGACCTCCTTTTTTTTTAATATTAGTCTGATGTTCATACATCCTCTCTTTAAGATTTCTAACTGATTGTCCTATGTAACACTTGTTACAATCTTTTCATGATATTTTATACCCTGTGTTTAGTTGATCAACTTAAACTACTACATCTTTTAATTTGTTGATAAATCTGCTTTGATTTACGACTTTACTTCTGACATTATATACTTTTTATATGTTTCAATGTGTTTACATCTAACAGGTTTAAATTTAGCCTGATGATGACAAATACTGGCTCCTGATTGTGCCTGCAAATATTTATAATGAAGGAGAAACTGATTGTTTTAATAAAAATTAGTGCCAAAACAATATATAATAAATGATATTTAATTTCTCAAAAGTTTTCTCCCTGTATGCAAACCTATAGAAAAATACAAACCATTTTTTTAAAAAAATTTTTGCATGTTGTATCCAAAAATTAGAATTACAAAGAATATGCAAAAATAAAGATTGTTACAGTTAAAACATAATAATATTTTGCAGATTAAAAATTTTTTTTCTCCAATACTGTTAATTCTTTCTTAACCAAATTTTGCTAGTATAAAGATTTACACACTGTTATTCCAAAAATTGATCTATCAAACAAAAATTCAATTTTTACATATGTTAATTTGCCGTACAAAATGGTGACTGCAAAATGTGGGGGCACTTACTGCTTTAATGATTGATAACACAATTTTCAAAATTTTGCTAAAATTCTTATTTACATATGTAGAAATATACTTGGGCTACAACTTGTAATGAAAATAGCAATGATTGTAAACGAATTTTAATTTTTTGTTTTGTTTTATTTCTGACAGATGGAATTTAATTTATTTTTCGCCTATAATTAATTAATTATTTCTGAAATGTGAAGAGTGACAATGTTGAAAATAGTTGAATTTGAAGCTGTGGGTAGCTGTAAGAGATCCTGAAAATTTGAGAGAAATCACATTAGAAACAAAGTTATTTTTAAAACCAATTAAAAAATGTACTTTTACAGATAATTAAGTTTGAAGATCTAGTAGCGTGTGTTGCGTAAATGAGCAGTGCATAAGTTACTCTCATAACTTCTAAACTAAAGGAGGTATAAATATACTTTTTGCACTGAAATTAAGATCAAAATATTCCCTTTTCAAACAAATAAAAAACAAAAATTCGATTTTTTTTGAACCCAGATAATTGAAGCTACCCCCTTAAGTAAAGATTTCAATAAAAAATTGTAATGATTTCAAATGGAAAATTGCATATTACCACGCCAAGCTTCTAAAAATTCAATTAATATTTATGTGGAAGAGGGCTTCAGTATTAGTTTCCTCCACATCAATCGGCCATTTTCTGGTGTGTGTTAGGTCTCTTCAAAGGTATATTTTTCAATTCTGTTCACATGTTATCATAAACTTGCCCACTTACTATTTTACGGTTCCTCTCATTAGTTTTTATTAAATTTAATTGGAGTGACTTACACCAGCCTTCTTCCACTTCTTTAACTTGCATACTCATTCTGAATCTGCCCCTAGTTTCTTGCACAAATGCTGATTTTAAATAAAATTTTATATTTGTAATAACAGCTTCCTTGTAATGAAATTCTGATGAATATTTCTACATGTTTTTCAAAAATTACCTTGACTAATCTTTTCTGATTGTCAGTTAATAGTTTTAGGGTTTTGTCATGTGCTCCACCTCAGGGGATATCATCATAAATGGCTAATGCACAGGAGACTTAGTGCGTCATTAGAAAACATTAAAAACTGATAATGGGTCTTAGTTTGTAAAATATGGTTATCGAAGCTCATATGTTTAACAAAGTTTGAACAATATGAGTGTTCCATTTAAGATGTGCATCGATATATATGCCCAGATATTTTGCAACCAAAAGTACTCAGTACTTCATTTTAAGGCATTTGCAAACTGTCAAAACTTCATTTTGAAGTTTACTGTGATGCGATCAGCTCTCATGAGTAATGAAGACTGTGTTTTGTTCAAAATCAAAAATTTCCCTTTCAACCAGTTGGCTATAAATTTAATTTTTGATTCAGCTCTTAGCAGAAGTTATGTCCAAGATGTCCCTTTTACAATGTGTTGTCGGCTAATGATAGGATTGCAAGAGAAAGTTTGTAAATTAAAAGGAGCATTGGAGCTAAAATTATTCCTCGTTGGAGCGCTCATTCCATTCCTTCATTAATTCTTTGGTGTTGATTTTGCCTATTTCGACTATTTGTTTCCAGTGAGAGAGGTAGCTTTCAAACAATTTGTTTGCTGTTCTTCAGAACTTAGTTTGTACATTTTTTTCATTAATGTCGAGTGTTGGCTCTTGTGACAAGTACTAGCCTACAACTACTGGAGTTGTAGGCTACTCCTAGTAGTACTACTCCCAGTTTTGCTGTAAATGCAGGAATCATTGTGTTGATATATGTGATCATTAAAATTTAATATTTTGTAATTCAGTATCGCATTCAAGTGTGCACAGTAAATTCCAAAATTTCACTGTGTATTAATATATCTGGTTTAATGCTCAAAGAATTTATAACTAATAATCAATTTTTAAAAAATATATTCACACTTTTGACATTTATATCATGATATTTATATAGTAGTATCACTACTATATAAATCCTCTATTATCACTCATATCCTCTAGTATCATTCATCAAGATTTCCAGATTACCAATATTCTCACACATAATGGTATTGACCTTGGGATATCGCTTAAGATATTCTACGTTTTACTATATGTATACACACAAAATAAAGAACCTGTTGATTTGGCCTCAAACCAAAAACTTGAAAATTTTACTGAAGTTTGGTATGACAGCGGTCTAGGATGTTTGCAATTGTCAGATTTTTATTTGGTTCCCGAACAGAGATACTGCAGTTCAAAATTTGGAAAAACTCCACAATTTCTATTTTTAAGAGGATGTAATTTTCATGTGGTTCGTTGCATACCAATGATATTTTTAAAATGGGAACTGTACTGTTGTGTGTAAAAGCAGAGAAAAAATAAGGCTGTGATTCTAATCCTTCTTCGAGAAAGCACACTCTGAAAATTGGATTTTCTTTCATTCACGTTCCATTGATATTTCCCAAATATTTCCCCAATAAAAACATAGAAGATAGGTAAATGATATTTCGATTTGCAGGCCAGAGTATACTGATTCGAATGCTTTTTCTTCTGGAGCGCTAGAACCACCTGGAGGTAAGCAATTTAGAAAACTGTAAATGTCCACAAACGCGAAAAATGGCACACGGCAGAAAACAGAAATGGCCGCCATTTGTAAACCAGGTGCAATAAATAAAAAAGATAAGTATATTTTTGACCAGCCAAAACATCAGGATATTGTGTACGAAATATGAATTTTTTTCCAGATGGACCACTTAAAATGGATTGACCCTTTTTTGACGTCTCCCACGTCGTTAATATTTACATTACCAGCAATTTGAATCAATAATTGCATTTATGTGTGAGTGTGCTTCAAATGATGACTTATAAAGTTTCTTGAAAACTCGGAAGTTTTTTTTGAAAATGAACTCGAAATTCAGCATTTTTTTTTTAAGTACGCAAGTTTAAATAAGTATCTCTCAAGCCGGTACTATGCATATTTCCAGCGATTTGTATACATTATTGCATTTGCGGATGGAAGTATTTGAAAATTAGTTTTCAATGAAGTGTCTGTTAAACTCCGTTTTCTGAGAAACAGAGCTTCAAATTTCGCATTTACAGTCACTTATACGACGTTTTCTTAAAAACGGCTCCCAAGTCTTTCCTTTTCCAAAGTCAAAGTCTTTCAACGAAAGTATTCATTTAGAACGAGGTTTTACACTTCCATAAAATTCATGAAGTAATATTTCGGCTCTACCATTGGGAAACCGGAAAAAGTGGGAAATTTTGAAAAGTGTACTTTGGGCGGTGAGATGGTAGCTGGCAAGAGGATGGAGGAAAACCGAAAAGCCTGTTCTGATGAAAGAATTTAGAAAACTGACTACTAATACGAGAAAGACGGTGTCATCCTGTAGCACCTCTAGTTGACATTGCGACCCAAAATATTCACAATATTGGCTATGATGTGTTCTTGATTGGACTTCATGCTCCTTGTAGAATTTCATGTTAAGTTCGTCGGGATATTTTCTTACATTATTGTGGGTTACTGGATGATAAGTTGGCTAATGTTAAAAATCATATGGTCGTAATAATTCACCAATTTCCGTATTTTATGAGGTACACGCATCGACCATTTGAATCAGGGAAACTAATACCTTTGATTGAAAATTTTGTTATGTGCAGGAGGAGTTGCAGCCTCCAATAGCTGTGTTTGTTGGGCCACCCGAGGAGCAAGAGACGGCTTGTGGAGACGAGGAGAAGGTAAGAATAACAGGTTACATTCGCAGTCCCCATTTCGGTGTCTGAAGTGCTCTTCGTGTGGTTTCTGTGCGATTGTCTGAGATTCCTAGTGTTCTCTCGATAGTGTTACTCAAAATAAATGTGTATATCAATATAACTCTAGAGGAAAGGAAAACTATCATAGGGATATACTCGGCAAAATCCCCCTCAAAGGAGGATCCTTATAGGAATGCTGCGTTGCTCTTCAATAAACTACCTAACCATAATAAGGATTTAAGCAAAACTAAATTCAAAAAAGCACTAAAGAAAGTACTGAATTGAAACTTGCCCTTAAAAACTAAAGGAATTATCATAGACAAAGACAGCAATGCTACAATAATTATATATTTCTTACTATACGATAAGTTATTTATGTCTTTAGGACAAGAAACTTAAACTTAAGTTTGAGTAACTTAAGTTTATTATTATGATTTAATTATTATGACGGTTAGTGCTAATTGTTTTTATCGAAGAACATTGGCATTGTTTGAAACTTGTAATCCAAGTATTATAAACAATAAATAAAAATTAATTTTCAGTGTAGTAGAGTTTCAGTAGTTCAGTTTTTTCGCGTAAACATTTGTGGATCGTGTGCCGTTATGACACTTTTTGAAAGAATGAGACAGTGCATAACGTCGATCATGCTAACTAACTTCTGTTTTTGATAAACACTTTTCAATAATTAAAAAAATCAAGCGTTTTAGCGAAGATGGTATCCGCAGTGTTCTCTTAAGCGACCAATTAAGGTGGTTAGAGCGAGATACGTGTTATGTTTAACATACCTTTTTTATTGCATTAATCGAAAGATGAGAGGTTCTTCTGGGAAAGTTTGAATCGATTTTACCGTCTAGTTTTCGCGTAACGAAGACGGTAAAGTTTGTTTTAACACGGGAACTTATGGTGGCCTGACGGATCGGGAGCAGAAATTTTAAATTGTGAGAAAATTAACTGTTGAAAATGTTTTTAAAAACTCTTCTTTAGGTAGCTAGCATCTTGAAGAATCAATATGCGCAATTTGAAAGACATATACCGCCTCAAATGGGAGAATTTGCAAAATTATAAGCCTATTTAAATCAGTCCACGGGGAGATGTTCGCGCGCTTTCTAGTGTCGGGGACTGTGACGCGCAACTCGGCAACACCGTGCGCGCCGCGCGCTTCATTCAAATCGAGTGACAAGTCCTCCATTCCTCGGGGTCTTCTGGGCGCAATTAAAATATCGAAAAGGTTCGTATTCCATTTTTTATTATGCAAGATACAGCAATGGATTGTCATTGCCTTCTACACCATAGTTGCAAGATACCTTACACAGAACTCAAAGCAGCAATCTTTAGTGCAGATCAATCAGAAGAGCTACTGAGTGGGCATTCAATTCACAAAGGTATTAGAAATAGACTTTTTAGTGGCATCAGATGTGTTGCAATGATAAAATACTTTTTTTTGCTGGTGCTAATATCAGCCATTGAAGGTTGATGCAGTAAAAGTAGAGCTGAATTTTGCTACTAGTAAAATAAAGAGGCTTGGGACTCCCGTCCTTGTACCCAGATTTTTTAAAATAAATATTAAACTCTTCATTAAATGTTTTTATCTGAATAATAATCATCAATCAAATAGTTTACTGAACTAGAATACTTGATTTTAAAAATAAATTGAATGGCACAATAAGAAACTAAACTTGTATTTGTAAATGAGAAACTTAAAAAGCAATTTCTACTTTGTAAGCAATTTGTTAATTTATATCTGTATTTGTACAAGTATTTATTTATTGATTGATTGATAAATAACCCAATACTAATGACAAATACAATACAAATACAATTTTAACACACAATAATTGTTTATTAGCACTATTGAATAGTACAGTAATTATTCCCTTACAATTGGTATGTAACTAGTCATAAATCCACTTTCTCTGTAAATGCTCTAACTGAGCCCAATTTTTTTTATTTCCTCTGGTATTTTATTGTATAAAATTCGATTATTAAATACTGATTTTAATGACATATTGTTACCTACATATTCTGGGTAGAATTTATTTGCTTGCCTCATTAAATAATTATGTACATCTGAGTTTTTTTTCTTTTCAAATATTCTGGGAGTAATTTATTTTGTAATCTGTATATAAATGTTAATATCTCTTTTAATCTCCCTTTCCACAGACAAATAGCCCAACTCTCTTAACATTGAACTAATATTTTCACTATGCCCTTTCAATATTGCTTTCATTCCACATTTGTGGTTTCATTGTAAACTTGCTATTTCCTTTTTATTTGCCACAGTAAGAGCTGTAGAACAGTACTTAATATGGGGTACCAAAATTAATTTAAATAATAATTCCCTTCCTTTCTTTGAAATAATTTTTCTTAGTGTGTATAATAAATTAAATTTCTTTGTTAATTAGTGTTTGTGTGTTTAACATGGTCCTTAAAAAATTTTCTGAGGGAATGCCCAATGTAGTTGGCACTTGAAGGCCTACAGTATCTAAATCCATCCATGGGCAAATGTAATTGAAATTGTAAGAGGAATGATAAATTCAGTCTTTGGTAGTATTAGTTTTTTAATAGAAACCCCTTTTCTCTACAGCACTTTATTTTATCTAATTGTTTCCATTTCCTGAACAGTCTCATGCCTTTTTTCCAAAACATTTAAACCTCTTTTCATTTTGAGTGCAACATCAAGACAAACGAGTACAAAAGACCATGCCACTTGGAAATCTGTTTTGAAGATTTTTATCTCCAACAATGTTATAATTTTATTATTGTTTGTCTAAATAATACAGCTCTTAGAATCATATGATGCAGTAATTTTATTTTATCAGCTTTAGTTTGATTTGTACTTTACACAATAATCTTCATCTAAATCAATATCATAACATGATATAAAATTATGCTGAAAACATTGCAACCAGCAAATAGCTTCTATGAATTACCTAATCCCACCGCTGTAAATAAAATGGCAATTGCAATTGCAAAAACAGTTTTAAAATTTCAATCAAAACTCTTGAAACATACAATTTGGTCATGCAATTTAATTACCTAAGCATACGTAGACATAAAATAGGTGAATAACTGAAAAACACATTTTATTGGGCTAATGATAATAAGGAGCAGTAGGAGACAATGATTAGGATTTTTGTCAAATTACAAAATAAAGCTTTATACAATGTTGCTGAGAACCAAACTACTGATCTTGTTAGAATAATATAAGGTTTATCCTAGCATCAGCACAGGTAATTCAAGAAATAAAAATTAGAGAGAAACAAACATTGAAAAAAAAACGTGAAAACTTTTTATTAAATTACTGTTTTCATGATATTGTAATTATTTCGTCTTCTCAAATTCCGCTTTGGAAACAAATCTTCCGCCAATTCGCTCAGATAGTGATATTTACCACGTGTAGACCAGGCAACAAACAGTATTCAGTCATTAAAAACAACGAAACTTTGAAGCAACATGAGCCTTGAGCCGACATGCCAATCTCAAAAACATTACGGCGTTGCCCAATTTACCAAAGGCTTTTCGCTCGTCTCAAACGTGGAAATTTTTGCCATTGTTGGCGGTCACTGTACAAAAATAGGGAGATGTGTGTCTATAATGCTTCTTTTTATGATTTTCCTCGTACTAATTGTGTAATAGTTCTTTTTTACATTCAATCTTATGCCTCAATTTTTCATTCCTCGGCCACGCGATCGGTTGGTACTAGTTAAGAAACTAGTCAACGATACGTTTTTATGTGGTATTAAAATATTTTATTTTCCATCTATGAGACAAAATTAATTCTTATCATTAAATAAAACTTAGCATAAGAGTCCCTATTTAGTTTATGTAGGTCTCACAATACCCACTTAAATCGCAAATATTTTTGAACGTAATATGGACTCTCTGTCTACTAGGGAATATTTCGCTCTAACCACAATTGTGTGCATGTTTTAAGAAAAATGCTGTAAAGAAAATAAAAATTGCATATGTTTCACACAAAATTTCGCAAAAATGTTCATGTTTTTGAAAAATTGAACATTACATTATTTTTAGAGGTTTATGAAAACTTTTCGTTAGAAAAAGTATTTGAAACCATGGTGAAACCTCTTTTCGAAACCAAACGAACGCGTTGCCAGATGTGTCAAGGAGCTGACCCTTTGACTTCGACCGATGTACAAAATGTGAAGTACACCTTTGATGTTTTTAAAGTGGTAATTGTTTTTCGTCAGTATATTTGTAATAGTTCTATGTTTGTACAAAGCTTGTGTTGTCTCTCTGTTCAGTATTATAGTTTCCGTTGCCGCCCGTTGTCCCTCCTGTGATACAATACATAAGCATGAAACTAATTCGTATACGCTAAAATGTCTTAGCCGGAATCGATCGGAAGACAAAAAAATTCCGATTTAGGATGGTTTCCGTTTTATGCCAGGTCATCAATTTTATAACACTGCGATATTGATATTTCTGCTCCGAAAGTAGCTGGCCTAAATTACATGACTTCATTTTAACCATCAAAATACAATAACATATACGTGTTTCTGGAAGAAATCTTCAATAAATGAGTATTAAACACCTTTCATTGACAGCTTTTGAGTCGAAAAATACGCGCCTTACTGCCCAGTGGCTGCGTGGGGACTGCTTGCTGACTAAACGCCCATTCCGTCGCATCCGTTGCAGCAATGGCCGAAGGGCTAGTGGTTTTCAACGCCGGGCAGGGAGACGCGTGAATAGAAGCCATGCCCACACAACCTCCCACGCACGGAGAGTCGGGAGAGAGGGAATTCCCCTACGGCCTGTGCCTTGAGGGAAAGAGACCCCAAGGTCGAATGCTATACTGCGGATTTCTATAACTTTGTCCCTCAATGCAACTCAAATCCCATCTTCGCGATGGAATATGTCACGGCATTTCGCGTCTTTCTCGGTCTTGCCGGTAGAAGTCGCATGATCGCAATTGCATTGCTTTATACGGTCGCGATCGTGCGAAATCTAGCGGAACGACTGAGAAAGATGCGAAATGCCGTGACATATTCCATCGCGAAGATGGGATTTGAGTTGCCTTGAGGGACAAAGTTAGAGAAATCGCAGTATAGGCTGAAAGCTGAATCCCCTTTCCTTCAATGTCTGGCTGGCTTGCTTAAATCGCATGTCACGGGGTAGAGTATTTAAAACACGCTTGCAGATGCATTCATTTCATTAAGAACATCTCGCGTCTCTCTGCCAATTGCATTATATTCACAGGAATTTGGTATTATAAAGATTGTTATCATGTAGGACATGAATAAACCATTGCGTTTCCGCGTTGGAGAGGTTCCGTTTCATGCTATGTAAAATGCCATTTAACATCATTGTAAATTTTCGGGTTAAGGCAGATTTCCGGCTTGTACAGGTTCCGGTTTAGACATATTACTGTATCGTTGAAACAATGTTTTCTGTCGTAAGTTATCTAATTAGATTGAGAAATAATCTAAAATAATTTAAGTGTGTGTAACCTATAAGCGGGAATCGAAGGGTTAAGCTTCTCTTTATTGGGAGAGAAAAAAAAGAAGTCGGCTGGTGCGAGACGGGGACTCTGGTGGCTGTGCGGCGTTGCCGCGCCGTGCCAGGCCAGGCCAGGGCACTCGCCAACAGTGAAGGCGGTGGGACACGAGAACTTCTGTAGAGGATGAGACACGCGTTACACAGCGTTTGAACAGGCGAGAGGACAACTAGTCTTTGGCACGCCCCTTAAACTCAATGAATATCAAACATTTCTGCCAAACCGTACATGAGAGCCTAAAATGATTTGTTTTCGATTTAGCAAAAAAAAAAAAAAGATTCTAGATCTCATTGTTTGTTGGGGCGAAATGCCTAATTGTCTAGTGGAGTTTAAGGTGCAGTGATACAAATCGTTTATGGTCAACTTGGATTATTAGCCCTTAAATATAACACTTATTTAATTATACGTAAATATAACGGTGGGGTCTGTCAGACCCCAATGTTGAAGTATGTATATTTTTACCTGAAGGTTTTCGAAAATTCTGTAAATATTTTTTAATTAACTTTTAAGTCTTTGTAGTAGAGCTAACACTGTTTTTAAGGAAATTAATGTTATTTTATTAAGATATTAGCACCATTCATAAAAATTACACCATTTTAGACAAATTTGTATAGATTAGGATGAATAATTTTTTTGTTTTTAAAACAAAATATCACTGTTAAACTTTATATTTTATTAAAGGCCATAAAAAGTATTGTAACCCAATATTATCATTATCTTAAAAATGTAAATAGTTTTTCTTATAATACCTTAGCAAGTGAGATGTAATTTAGATAAAAAAAACAACTAAATACTTCATCAGAGATTTGATAGAAATAAATTTTAACTGAAAAATGAAAACAAATTAAATTTTAACTACTATTTTAAATTTACACACTTAAAAATAATATTTGTGTAAATCATAAATTAAAACTATGGAAATTCGTGTTCTAAAACAAAATCAGGATCCAAATCCGAGTGATGAACAAAGCTCTCAGATGTTTATCACTATCATCTAGTAAATCTCGTATTAGTTGTGAATTATCTTTAATTTTTTCTGTTATTTTCTTAGAAAACGTCTTAAAACAAAAAACAAAATTGCAACTTTGAAAAAGACACACGTAAATATAACAATGGGGTCCAACAAACCCCAAAGACACTTCCGCACTCTACAGCGAGGTTAGTAGGGGACTATTAGAAGGCGGCGACTGTGCAAACCCTTCCCATATGTACTAACTGAATTTACGTGGGAGTAAAATATCACAAATATTTATTTTCCAATTAAACTTATATGAAGAAATTTGGTTGGGGGTCCAATAGACCCCAGGGTTATATTTAAAGGTTAGAATTATTCAAAGTTACTTCCTCAAATGAAATTTCAATATTTCCATCTAAATATCTTACTGCACGGAGAGATTGTTTATTTGTCTTTTTTCTGTAGGATCCTCTTTCGTCCTGCAGTGGTAGTGCTTCTATTGCTACAATCAAAGAAGAAATCACTTGGTGTTCCTCAGGTAAGTGTGCATAATTTTTGATTTGTTATGCTGCGCGAAAAAAACGGCGGATTTTCGGCAGAAAACTTTATACAGGTCCCTGGTAATGAAAGTCTGGATAAATCCAGTCGCTAAATTTAGAGAAAAAAATCCTCTAACACGCGGTGCAGGCAGGATCCTTGCGTTTTATGGCTCCTTGATACCGAAAAATCGATTGGCGGCAAAACGTCTGTCCGTCCGTCTGTGAACAAAGCTGGCGACGAGGCCGTTTTGTCGATTTTCTCCAAAAGTGAAATTCCCCGATCGATCTGACTGATGTGGACCTTTGAATTTGAAACCGATATTTTAATTTTGGGGGCTACTGTACATGACGCCACTAGGATATTTGTAACATTTACAAAAAAAAAAAATGGCGCCAACAAGTTTGATGAAATGTTGGATAGTCTAAGGAGCGTTTAAGAAAATGGTGCAGGTCTCATGTTGGTTGAAAACCCCGAATTTTCGAAAACTGAAAAAATCAATTTTTTTCGGCGACTTTTTTCTAAATGAAATGTTCCCTTAAAAAGAGATCTTTAAAAAAGGTCATGTTCAATTTTTTAAAAATCATGCGTATTTTTTGCAAAATTTTGTGTCAAACACAGGCAGCATTTATTTTCTTTACACCAGTTATCTCATGTTTGTTAAAATGCCTGATTTTGCGAAAATATAAAAAAATTAAATTTTTTCGACGTCTTCCTAAAAACTCTAAATGTGAAGATACAATTTTTTCTCAATAAAATATGTTCATAAAAAGCATTTTCGAATGAGATCATGAATAATTTTTTAAAACATCAGTTTTCTCTATAATTTCATGGAAAGCAAAGTAGCCCTGTCCCAACTGAGGTTTGTGAACGTTATAGAGGTAATTCCGGAGGTATGCTACGTAAGTTAGAATTTATGTATTATTTCATATTTCTTTGTTCGTTTCTTACATTCGAGCTTTTGTTATACTTTTACACATTAATTTTCTTTTAAATATATTTGAAATAGCTGCTACCTTTCAGAGAAGATCAGATTGGAATGCTACAATGGCTACGTACATGGCTATCCGGGAGACGGACCCAGGTGCCAACGTTTCGGCCTCCATGCTGCGACCTTCTTCAGGGCGCAGTAATGCATTACGTGGACGCGGCGTCTTCCGGATAGCCATGCGAATAGTGACTCCGGCCGCGGAAGCCCACGCTCTAACAATGACTCTGGTGCTAATTTTTGTGAATTACGTCCTTATTGTTGGGACATGATTTATCTGTATGAAAAGCAGTTTTAATTGTTAATTTGTGTTGATATTTGCTTGAAAGTGTTTAGGTTTTGCACCAAATGTACATTTTGTAATGATCAGGTTTGCGCAGTATTTAAATACTTGTATTTTAAATACATTTTGTATTTGAAAAACTGAATTTCCGAGGTTTTGGGTGCATATATTTCAGATGGGTTAAAATAAGTAAAAGTAAGCATTTAAAAAAAGAAGTACTTGAAATACAGACGAAGAACATAGTGTAAACGAGTTTGTTTTTGTTTGATTCCACTAGTGAATTGAACCAAAATTAAAAGTCCCTTTCAGCTTATTGAATTTGGATTCTCTTCATTTATAAGTGATAAATTTAAATCATTAAAAATGGTGGACAATTAACTGGCAATAAAGAAAGCGTTTATTCGTTATAACATTAGTGTTTGTTCATCCACGTCAGTGAAATGACTGTCTTCCTTTACAGGTTTTATACATTCGACAACTAGGGGTGTATTGCGTGATGAGTTGTTTGAACCCAGAGGTGCTACAACAGCACGCACTTTCTCGCCCGTATTTTCACGCAAAATTACACGAAAAGTATTCAAATTTTCGAAAAACTGTAAACAACCTTATTTCAAAAATCTGTCTAACGAACAGACTTTACTAAGGGAAAAATCTCTCTCTTCATGATTGTAGTTGTAGGAAGACTGCACAAAAATGTTGAACTTTCGCAATTAAAAAAATCAGAATTTTGAACAAACATGAAACCTGTACCATTCTCTTAAACGTCTTTCACACTATCCAACAACAAAATTTAATCAGAAAGAAGGTACCCATTCATCCAGAATTTCTCGGGTGCGCCGTGGACAGTAACCCCTAAATTTGAAATATCAGTTTCAAATCCAAGGGGCCACTGGATTAGCCAGATCATGTGGGGAATGTCAATTTCGAAGAAAATCACCTCAACAGTTTAACCGCTAGAGTCGTTCCCAGACGGGCAGACTGACGTTTTGCCTTCATTCAATTTCTTGGTGGCAATTTTTGACGTGGCTACACCACTTGATAGAGAAATGTTTCTAAATTAAGCACTTTTTCGTTACCAGGGCCCTGTAAAAAGAGGTGTTCCGCCGAAAATTCGCCGTTTTTCCGCGCAGCATTTCAAAACTTTCTCTCTACTCCGTAGCGAGAAAGCAAATATCAGTCGTTTTAAGAGGAAAATCCCTTTCTTTATGCTATACATATCTTTTATATAATTTTATATTTTTAAATGTTTATACATATGGTTTCAATATATTACTATAGTATTGTTCAGAAATTTGTATGACTATCAATTACTAATTTACTGCATTTGACAATATATTGTTGCAGTAAAATATATTATACAAAATTATTATATATTTACAGTATTTCAAATGAGTTTTACAGAAAATTATCACGGATGTAATTATTCGGAGAGAAATTGTGGTATAAGGAGTATTGCATAACGTTACCAAAGGCGAGAAAGTACGTGCTATTTTAGCTATACTCGTTAATAGACATTTGGGGGTTGGAATTTTTTTATATGTACAATTACCGGTAACAAAAATTAATATACACACTACACATTACGCTGTCTACCATCTTTCCATTCGCAACAACATTACATCTCGAATACGAGCGATAAAAAACGGAAACAAAACGAAACGTGACAAGTGACGAAACGGGAATTTCTCAAAACCAAAGCTTGCTCCGTTCAGATTTTTAATTGAAAACTGCCTTTTCAGAGTTACCGGAAGGTTCTTGTCGCAAGACAAGCGCAGAGCTCGAGTCACGATCTTCGTTCTAATCCCAACCTTCTGCTTTTCTCTATGAACTACATTACGGGCGTAAGAAAATATAAAAACAAACTACGTTTTTTTCATAATCAGAAGTTGTATACATTCAAAGTGAAAATTGCAAAATTAAAATATTAATTCAAAGGTTTCTTGTATCTCTTGTGGCCAGTGCGCCTTCCTCGCGCTCGAAAATATTGCACAACTTTGCATGGTCATTGTGTCAACAAATGCTTCATTGTTGTTAAGCATCGCACATTTGTTGTTACTAGTGTGCCGCTGCACTTGTCTAATACAAACGTTTTTTTGTTGATAGATGGTGGGAGTTTTCCGTCAGAGAAAGCCAATCCACTCCAGTCACAACAGAGCCAAAGTACGGACGTGGATTGTATCCGTAAGAGTAGCTTCAACTACGACCTCAAGCACTGGCAATCAAACAGGAGCAACCACAGTGAAAAAAGTTTTAAATGTTCCATGTGTGAGGAAAAAGTTCAGCAAAAAGGACCAATTGCTTGTTCACATCCGCACACACTCTGGCGAGAAACCTTTCCAGTGTTCGATCTGTGAGAAGACGTTCGCCTCAAAAAATCACATTTTGGATAGGCACGTGCGCACCACACTGGCGAGAACCTTTCCAGTGTTGGATCTATCTGTTGAGAATGACGTTCGCTCAAAAATCCACCTTTGGATAGGCACGTTGCGCACCCACACCGGCTGATTGAAACCGTTCCAGTGTTCGAATCTGGTGAGATGACGTTACGCTAAAAATCACATTTGGATTAGTCACGTGCGCACTTACAATGGCCGAGGAAACCTTTCCAAGTGTTCGAATCTGTGAGAAGACGTTCACTGCTAAGGGACCCTTGAATAGGACACATGCGCCCACCCACACTGGTGAGAAACCTTTCCATTGTTCGATTGTGAGAAGACATTCACTTTGAAAAGGAACCCCTTGAATAGGCACACACGCGCACCACACTGGCGAGAAAACCTTTCCAGTGTTTGATCTGCTGAGATGGACGTTCGCCTCAAAAATTCACAATTTGATAGGCACAGTGCGCACCCACACTGGCGAGAAACCTTTTCAGTGTGCGATCTGTGAGAAGATGTTCGCTCAAAAAGTCACATTTGGATATGCACGTGCGCCACCCCACACTGGCGAGAAACCTTTCCAGTGTTCGATCTGTGAGAAGACGTTCGCTCACAAATCAAGTTTGGAGACGCACATGCGCACCCACACTGGCGAGAAACCTTCCATGTTCGATCTGTGAGAACACGTTCGCGCTCACAAAGCAGGTATGGAGAGGCATCATGCTCTCCCACACTGGCGAGAAAACTTTTCAGTGTTCAAAAAAGAAAAGGTCTGTGAGAAGAACAGGTCACTGATAAAGGTGTGATCTCTTGGAATAGACACAAGCGCACCCACACAGGCCGAGAAAACCTTTCAGTGGTTGATCTGTTGAGAAGGCGTTTTCCTCACAAATTAAGTTTGGAGACGCAAATGCTCAACAGCCACACTGGCGAGAAACCTTTTCATTGTTCGATCTGTGAAGAAGACGTTCGCTCAAAAATCACATTTGGATATGCACGTGCGCACCCCAAACTGGCGAGAAACCTTTCAGTGTAGGATCTGTGAGATGATGTTCGCTCGAAACTCAAAATTTGAGTAACACATGCGCACTCACACTGGCGAGAAACCTTTCCAGTGTTCGACCTGTGAGAAGAGTTTCACTGAGAAAAGAAACGTGCGTGAACACATGCGCACCCACACTGGCGAGAAACCATACCAGTGTTCGATCGTGTGAGAAGACATTCGCTCACAAATCAAGTTTGGAGACGCACATGCTCACCCACACTGGCGAGAAACCTTTTCAGTGTTCGATCTGCGAAAGACGTTCACTGATAAGGGACCCTTTAATAGACACATGCGCACCCACACTGGCGAGAAACCTTTCCAGTGTTTGATCTGTGAGATGACGTTCGCTCAAAAATCACATTTGGATAGGCACGTGCGCACCCACACTGGCGAGAAACCGTTTCCAGTGTTCGATCTGTGAGATGACGTTCGCTCAAAAATCACATTTGGATAGGCACGTGCGCACCCACACTGGCGAGAACACCTCTGTAGTGTTTGAGCTGTAGGAGACCTTTATTCGGAGGCGGGCGTTGCGTTTGCACATGCTCGTCCACGCTGTTGATAAACAATTACGTTTTCTATCTTAGAAAACGCAGTAAGAAGGTCCATTGGATTCTTTACATGCCCACTCAGACTGACTTTCCAGTGTTTGACGTGGGAAAAAAGAAATTAATATAATACTTCAGAAAGAAAAATTAAGCGAGAAATAAAAATGCACCAAGTTTGACTGCTCTTTTATATCTTGCTTAGTTTTTCTGTCTGAGCAATATATATTCATTTCTTTTGTAAATAAACAATTTACATGTTTCTGGAGTGTTCCTATGCTTCTATAATGCAAATTTTTGTCTAGAAATCAATTTTTGATACCAACTTTTGAATGCTTATAGCGGCTCAACCATTCGGAATATCCACGTACTTTATTAGAGAAAATATGCTTAGAATTGTCGTAAGAGCTTATTTTGCAAGTTTCGACGTTTCCTCCCCGGACACTCTGTATGTAAGCAAGTGTACAAATTTTATTTCTTTGCTTGTATTTGTCAGTTGCAAAGCATTCTTTCTTTGTACTAGTCAGTTACAAAACAGCAACCGACGCCCGGCCGTTCGCAGAATTCACCGCCGCCGTCGCCCGGACTCTTATTCGCAGAACTTACTGTAACAAATCCGAATTGTACGCAGTTTTGCATTTATTATAAATTTAACTGCGCAACACATTATAATTCCAAACTTTTAATAACTTGCATTTTCATGTGATCCATTTAATTAATCCAAAACTTAACTCTCCTTGCAATAGAACAGGCGTCTTGATTGGCTCCCTTCAAACTGGCGCGAATCCCGCATCGTGCTACAGCCGACGCGTTCTCGAATCTTCGGTCGCACAAAAGCAGTCACGCTGAGCACACCCCGTGCCTCTATACCCAACGTATAATCTATACGCCTGTGAAATATCACAGTTTTTGTAACTATTCAGTGTCCTACGAGAGTTATCACGAGTGCTACAACTATCACTTACGTACTGTGCACCATCAATATCAAGTGTGTGAACTGCTGACTTGCTTGTCTTACACGTAATGTACATTACGAACACGTGTATAGAACCTTTAGTTTCAAGTTCATTATGAGCTTATATGACAAGAAGTTCAACGTTATTTTTAGCCATGACAAATGGACTATTACACAGGTGAACTAGTGTGTAACTATGAGCTGCTCTCTTCAGTACAGTGTACATTGTTTCGGTACAATTGCGACATGGGACCACCGCTGCATTGCAGCTAATTACTTGTGGCTCAATAACAATAGTGTATTCTGCCTCGCATATATTTCGTGCCTACAAGTGGTTGTAGTGATGTATTGGTTTCAACACTCGCTCTGCAGAGCTACGAGGCCAGTGCATCACCATATGACTGCGTGATGCCCGCATGCTGCCAGCGCAGAGATGCACAAATTGGGTCCCGTGACGTCACAGCCGTGGGCCTGCCACCAATCGCCAACTTCAGTGCGGGTGCACGCTTCATGTTCACAACATTGTACAAACACTTCGTAACCATTGTCATCTTACATTCATTTGAGCTCAATTAACAATTAAATCCTTTCAAGGTTATGAAACAAGTCTGTACCTTACCTTTATGTGTACTTAAATAAATTCATTCAAAGACTTCTAATCTCATTGTGATAATGACAGCCCCTGACATTAATTTCAGCGACGCAGGACTGGTGGCCTGTACCATAAGTATTATTTTACCAGTGGTCCTCCATGCAGCAACCAGAGTATGTAGAAATTGGTGTAAATAATTACCACATACAAGACCCTGGTCACAACACACTGATTCTACAGGACATTTAGTGTAATTAACTGGGAAATTCCACTCCACAAAGTTGAAAGTAATTTTGACAGCTACCTCTTTGAATTACACGTGTGGTAGAAAGTTGAGAAGAATTAGCAAAATTCATTCATATTCTAGAAATGATTAAAAATTCATAATTTGGACGAATACGCGAGTTATTTTAGTTTTTCTATACAAATACCGCTATATTATGTAGTATTTGTTTTAAAAATATAAGTTTTTTTATGACGTGACACGTGTATTAAAGTGGAGGATTTGAGAGGATAGTCCCCCAGTAATAAACTTAAGTAGCATGTGTTTGAAATAGAATTTATTTTCAATATATTTATTTTGTTAGCATCATGAACTTTACTAGTTTTTTATTTCTTAATTTATTAAGCTCCAGTTCGTAAATGTATGCAAATTGATTTCTAGATATAAGGAGATTTGGTGCTACTCATTGAAGTTTTTCGTGTGGTAGGAATGTAATTAGTGCAGACACTACACTAATTTCAAGTATGACTATAGTAGTGGTAATACTATTACATTTGTATAATTTCAACGATTATGTGAGTTGATTTTTTTCTTTCTATTAATATAATACTATCTTTAACACATTAAGTAGAATTTCCTTAAAAAATAGTTGATTTATTAGTATTAAAATGGGTGTTTGTGAGGCGAAAGTCCCCCGATAACAAAAGTATAAAAGTAGCATGTGTTAGTGAAATAGAATTTATTTTAAATATTTGTATTCACGGTGTTAACATGGACTTTACTATATCTCCACTGGTTTTTAGTGTTAAAATGCGGGGTTTGGGGGGGGGAGCGACTGTCCCCAATAGTAAAATTTGAGGTAAGTGTGAGTTTGTGAAATTGAATTTTATTTTAAATAATTAAATTTATTGAGTTAACGTCAGGAAGTTTACAACACGCGACTAGTACGTATAAATAAAGATTCCGTTCATGGAGTCGATTCCGGTGTAATGAACCGAATCATTGAATCGAAAGAACCGTGCTATCCTAAACCTTGGACACGGTGTAAGAGATGAGATATAGGTGTGTTAACTAGTCGCCTTATGGATAAATTTTCTGAAGTCAGTTTGAGGCTAGTTCGTCACTTGTCCGTACAGTGCGCCTGATCTGTTTGGGTATTCATGAAGGCGTCTTGCGCATTTAGTATTTTCTGGTGTTTTCGTTGCCAGCACTAAGTCTACAGGTCCTGTAGACTTCGTAGTTGCAAGAAAGGTATATCGGTCACTGAATACTCTGACAATCCATAGGACGCGTCACGATTAAAGACACTATAATAAATTAAAAAAATAATTTATAAGTTATTAGTTTCCGAGATCGTAAAGTGGTATAGTGGTTGCTAAAGACACCGGATGATGAGACAATTGAGTGCGATTTAAATTAAAAACATTCTCAATTTTTGTAAAAAACAAGCCGGAATCGAACCCAATGCGGGCTATTAGCCATCAAGAATTAGTAGGAAAATGTAGATTAAATTTGGAAAAGTGAACGAACAAGAACTGTGGTTCAGATTGAAAATAAAATGATATTGTGTCGTATGAACATGACGTTTGTCTAGGGATAAGGGTACATTTTGAGTCACTAAATCAGTCGCGGTTCGTGGTTCCATGAACGGGGAAGGCTGCAAATACATTGCATTTCATTACATTACTGTGCATTGCATTGCCTGTATTGTATTTCTATTAATAATAAATCTGACTTAAGGGAGTAGCGCTCCTACCGCGTATCGGGAAAACTAGTTGAAGCGCAATGCTAGTCGACTGAACTGCATAGTAATGCCATCTGGTGAGCATGTCCTTCTTCAGACCCTAGACTCCCACCCTTGAAGGACTGTCTGGCTGCAGCCTTCGTCCGCCGGTAAGGATTTCGGAGGGCGATTTCTCTAGGATAGGCTCCACCTTACAGCCTTAATGACGAGCCGCGACTGCACAAAATTCAATTTTTATGTTTACTACGGAAGATCGAGTAATAGTGTTCAGCGCAGGGATGTTACGTTCTTCCACAGTTGGCGGTCCGAACGTTAAATAATATTTTGTGGAATTAATTTAATAGGTGTTATTAAAGGAGATTTCCACATTACACATACTCGGGAAGACGCTTGTGTAAATGTATTAGAATATTTTAAGACATATTATAAAGTCTGAAGAAGGTTTTAAATTTTACTTTCCCGTATATTATACGTACGTACGTATAGTATAGGCAAAGTTATGTAATGCCGAGAGAAAAAAAACTGGCGGATTTTCGGCAGAAAAACTCTTATTACAGGGCCCTGGTAACGAAAAAGTGGATAAATCCAGTCGCTAAATCAAGAAAAAATCCCCTAACACGTGGTGCAGCCAGAATCCCGATTTTGTGGGTCCTTGAGACCGAAAAACCAATTAAAAGCAAAACGTCCGTCCGTTTTTGAACAACGCTAGCCACTAAACCGTTCATCTGATTTTCTCCAAAATTGATACTCCCCGATCGATCTGAATAATCCCCGGCCCCCTGAATTTCAAACCGATATTTTAAGTTTGGAGGGTACTTTAAAAGCATATGGGACATTTTCAAAATTTTCAAAAAAAATGACGCCAACAATTTTCACTACATTTTGTTGTTGGATAGTCTGAAGGTCATTTAAGAGAATGGCGTAGGTCTCATGTCGTTTGAAAATTCTGAGTTTTCGAAAACTTCAAAAGTTTCATTTTTTTGTCGGCGTCTTCCCCCAACTATAAAATTGCAGATAGAGATTTTTCCTATCTGCAATTTCTGAAATAAAATTTCTTCTCCAAAATGAGTTCTTTCATTAAGGCTTTGTACATTTTTTGAAAATGTGAGTAATTTTTGCGCAATATTGCCTGCAGTATATGCAATTTTAAAAAATTACGAAAACAAGATTTTCTCAAAAAAGGCTCAAACGTTTTTCTTTTAACTGTCGGTTGGGATAGTACTAAATTGTGACATGACATAAACGCCGTATTTCTCTATTTTGTTTTTTTCAAAAACTGAAAAAATGTAATTTGTTTGACGTGCCTCTTACGTCGTTAATATTTACATCAGCGTTGATTTGTTGACATTATTATATTAATGAGTACATGAGCTTTAAATAATGTTAAGTAAAGTTTCTTGACAACTCAACCGTTTTCTGTGAACACTAGCTCAAAATTCCGCATTTTCAGAAACGCTCAAATGCCATTTTCTCATAAATGGCTCCAATTTGTTTCTTCAAACTTTTGGAACGAATAGTCTAATTGCACTCTTTAATATGGCGTAAAGTTCATTTTGGGATTTTTTTGTTTTTAAAAAAATTACACAAATGTAATTATTTTTAAAGATCTCTCAAATCTTTAAAATGCACATTACCAGCAATTTGTAAACATTCTTATATTTGTGAAAGTCAGTGATTCAAATGACTTCAAATTAAGTTTTTGTAAAACAAAAATGTTCTGTAAAAATGAGCTTCAAATTTCGTATTTTTAGTAGCTCTTAACGCCATTTTCTCAAAAATGGCTATACATTTTTAAAAGAAAATTGCCATTTAGTATGAGGTCTTTGTGTTCTGTAATATTCTAAAATTAATATTTCCGTTCTTCCTTTAGGATACTGAAAAATTAGGAAAATGTCAAACAAATGTACTTTGAGCGGCGATAGATGACAGCTGGTTTTCTCAATATTTATCAAAACTACATCTTGAAATAAGGTCATGCTTAACTTTTTTGAAAATACTAGTAGTTTTTCTATATTTTCGTGACAAACATAATAGCCCGCTGCAAATTTACTGCGCTTCAAACAACCGAATGCGTCCTAAATTAGAATTTGCAATTTTGTATATTATTTCTTTGTTCGTTTTTACATTAGACCTTCTATTATACATTTACACATTGATCTTTAAAGGAATTATTTATTTTCAAATATTGGAAATACTAATTGCTAGCTTTTAAGGGAGTATCGACAATGCAATGGAACACAATTTAATTCCGTTCCGCTCTAGCGAATATTTTTCCAATACAAGTTTACAAAACTCCTGTATTATATTTTTATGCAGTTGTGGAATTCACAGAGCTTTGACAACACTGCGATGGAAACAGTGAGTTGTTCGCACTGCGTAAGATACATAGGTGTGTTCACCCCCAGTCTAAAACTGAAGCTTACTAGCATTACTAGTTTTTAAATGTATCATAGCTAGAGCCATGCATGTGTGCATCTATGTAATTTAAGTGCCAAAGATTGAGGATTTACATTTAAAAACAGGAGTTGGAGTTATAACAACAGAAAAACAAACAATAGGGATTACATTCACGAAAATCATTCAACATTGATTTACTATCAATCATATGACATTCACGTTGCTCAACAGTCAACAGATTTGTTCTTCGTAACAATATATCACTGGCTCTCATCGAAAAAACAATTCCAGTGTCATTTGTAATTTCTAGTATAAATAGTTTTTTGCCTTTTGTTTACAGAATATCTATTAAGTGAATTTTGCCTCGTTACGTGATACTTATTTACACATTTTGCTATTAATAAATTATACAAAAAATAATGCATGGATTCTGTCACAGGTATACAACCAATGTTATGAACAAGCACTACCCATTTATGGGGTCATAACACGAAATTAACAAAATGAAGGTCTGGTCTGATTCCAATCAAGAAATTGTTCACTAACGGTAATTTGTATGTAGACCAGTTGGAAATTATCTTCTGTGCAGAACCAAGTATGATTGCTATAGACCCATTTCCATGAACTTGAGCTTAAGACACCTTTTTATTTCCGTATACGTGCGTATATACGGAGTAATTTACTTAGTATAGGGAAATTTATGTAATGCTGCGCGAAAAAATGGCGTAGTTTGGCAGAAAAAAATCGTTGTCCGGCCGCGATAAGGAAAAAAGTTGACAAATGAAGTTGCTCAATTAAAAAAAATTCTTAATGTGGTGTAGCCAGTATACCTGTTTTGTAAGTCCTTGATACCGAAAATCCAATAGAAAGTCAACGTCTGTCCGTCCATCTGTCTGTCCGGTGTATGTGAACAACACTAGCGCCTAAACTATACACACGATTTTTTTCCAAATTGATGAAACCCTGTCAATGTGGCCCTGAGTCGAAGGCTCTGCGAGTTTGAAAAACATTCATTAATTTTTTTGGGTACCTTTACATAAAGCCCACCGAACATTTTCAAAATTTTCTCGAAAACAGCTCCAAATGTTTTCTTTAAATTTCTTGTAAAAATAGAGTAACATATACTTACTTATTAGGTCCGATTTTCTGGGTTAACTCCGAATTTTCGAAAATTGCAAACGTTTGAATTTTATTCGACGTCCTTCCAACTACAAAATTGCAGATAGAGATTTAACCTTCAAATAAATTTGTTCTTCATAGTGAGTTCTTTCCATAAGTTCATGTACATTTTTTTTAAAATTATTGTAATTTTCGCGCAAAATTACGTGCGATATGTGCAATTTAAAAAAAAATACAAAAATAAGATTTCCTCAAAAAGGCTTCAAATTTTTTCTTTAAACTTTTGGTAGGGACTGCTAAATGTAATGACATAAACTCTATGTGTCTCTACTCTCTGTGTCATAAACGGCATATTGCTCTATGGTTTTGTTTTTTAAAAAATTGCAAAGTGTAATTTTTGACTTGTGTCTCACGCCGTTAATATTTACACCATACATATGTATATTTTGACTTTATTCTATTAATGAGTACGTGTGTTTAAAGTAATGTTTAGTAAGTTTCACGGAAACTCAACCGGTTTTTGTGAAAAGTAACTCAAAATTCCTCATTTTAAGAAACGTTCAAACGCAATTTTCTCATAAATGGCTCCAAATTTTTTCCTTCAACTTTTGTAACGAATAGTGCTAATTGCACTATTAATATGACGTAAAATTCATTTTGTTCGTTTTTTTTCAAAATTTACACATGGATTTTTTTTGAAAGATCTCACATCGTTAATATGCACATTACCAGCAATTTGTAAACATTATTATATTTGTGAGTGTAAGTGCTTCAAATGACTGCAAATGAAGTTTTTTGAAAACTCAAAAATTTTCTGTGAAAAAAAGCTTCAAATTTAGCATTTTTAGCAGGGCTTAAACCATTTTCTTTCAAACAGCTATTCATTTTTAAAAGAAATTGCCATTTAGGACTAGGTTTTTGTGTTTTTTAATATTCTAAAGTTGATATTTCCATTTTATCAATAGGAAACCGAAAAATCAAGAAAATGTCAATAGGCGGCGATAGATTGCAGCTGGCACGAGTGTGTGGCAATTTCGAAGAGCTAGCCCAGATCCAAGGAAATAGAAAATTAATCGGGAAAGTCTGTGCCATTCTGTAGTACCACTAGTTATTATTATTATTGTTATTATTATTAATATTATTATTACGGGAGTTTGTGTTGCGATTGAGAAATTAGGTATTACTGTTTTGATATCTTTTATCATACATTTCTTTGAAATAAATCTGTAAACAAACATAAATGTGAGAGCAAGATGTAAACAAATTAAGTCAAAATGCTTTTAAAAATTGTTTAGTCCATCAACACATTCTTCTCCTAAGAAACTTCTAATCGGAAAACCTAATTATTTTATAATTTATTGTTAATAAACTAATAATTAAAGTAGGACTTTTTTCACGCACTGAATGAATGATTGTTAAATATTGTAGGTCCCAGTATTCTTCTGATTATGTGTCTGTGTGTGAAATTTGTATTGTTTGAAATTGATTGGTAAAATCTTTGAAATTGTCATATGAAAATTAATTCCTGCAGAGATTTCTGGCTAGTAGAATACCCCTCTGAATAGGCAGGAGTATCTGACAGTTTCCTACACTCATTCTGTTGATGAGATTGTCCATTTCTGCTAACATAATATTTTTGTTGAAAGATATTAATACTGTAAGCATGCTTACATTCATTTTCCACACACTCTTCTGGAATTTAGGACATCAAACATGTTGTGACAGTCCTCAACATGTGTGATGTGCAGAGGAGTATCTAGGTATTCAGGCGTCCACGGGAAGCACAGAATTTGCGCTCCTTTCGGGATACTTCAAATTAGGGTTGTCATTATGTGTGTTAGCGGGTATACACTAAAGTGAATAAGATTCTGATTTTAAAAGTTTCGTAAACAATTTATCTCGAAAACGTTTGAATGATTTCAATTTCCCTTTCTAATTTTAGGGATTCAGATAATGAAAAATAATAATTCATGTTTACTAATTAGTATATAACTTATGTTTATTTATTTACATTCGTTGAAGAAATGTCTTGACAGAAATGTTACAATTTTAAGAATGTATTATCTACTTAATGAACATTTACAAAAATTAATTTGTGTAAATTCAACATAAACCAAAATGACAACAATAAGAATATTTAATAACTTAAACAAGGCCTAATCGTAATGCTGATAAATTAAAAATCATTGCGATTTTTACTTCTTCGAATACTATAAATATACGTACGTACAGTATAGTGAAGTTATATAATGCTGAGCGAAAAAAAGGCGGAACTTTTACAGCGCCCTGGTAATGAAAAAAGTGGCTAAATCAAGTTGCTAAATTAAGAATAAATATCTCCAAACGTGGTGCGGCCAGGAATCCCTATTTTGCGAGTCCTTGATACCGAACCAACCAATTGAAAGCAAAACGTCCGTCCGTCTGTCTGTGAACAACGCTAGGTACTAAACCGTTTCAGGCGATTTTACGTGTGCCATAAGTACGTGAACCATTATTACTTTTATTGGATGTTTTTATTTCAAATGTAAAAATTATTTGTGTGCTCCTAATTGACCAAAGTGTCTGAAATAGTGTTGGTGAATGAGCAATGTTTAGTTTAAATTATTTTCTCATTTCTCGGGTTACATGCCCTAAGCCAAAACTCAGGTTACGCAACTGATGGCAATGTTACCCGTCGTTACCTTACATGCCTAGTTTCCACCTCCACTCCAACATCATTTAGTTCAGCATTGGATTAATTGAATCTTCATTAGAATGATCTAGTTTCTGAAGAAAAGCAGCATTGACAGATTACGAAGATTTTTGAATGGCAGTGATGAAACCTCAAGGGGGCGGGTGACTATAAATACAGCGTCCGAGCTGACTCCATGCTTTCTTATAAAGAACTTTTCATTTATGCTGCATATAAACTACTTTTATTTGTTGACTTATGGTTAAAATTTATAATGTTTTAAATGATAAGATTTCTCTTCAGTTTAATTGTATTGGCGTTGTAGAAATCTCATGTTTTCATGTCAAAACGTATAATTAAATTTTGTTTATGCTTCGTTAAAATTCCGAGCTTCTTTTTCACAAGTTGCGTGCTTGGAACTCTTGGTTCAAAAGCAGTTTAGAATGTTCAGCGAACTGTAGGCGATTCGTACTTTAATATTTCTTGGAGTCATACAAAACGTAACCTCAAAATATATACCAAGACATTGTTTATTTCCTTTATTTCAACTACACCTTCATCGTGTTATTTTCCGATAGATACCGCTGAAAAGTGACACTATGCCACTTTCAAAATGTATCTCACTGGAACTATTCGCTAGCCACGACGCATGGCGGTGTCTGATTGGCTTCTCAAACGAAGCGCCGTGTAGTCAGGTGGTTCGTGTCGCAAACTGGTGCGGCAGGGATAGTACTAAATGTGCAATGTTAGATGACATCAACTCCATATTGCTCTATTCGTTTGTTTTTTTGAAAAATTACAAAACGATTTTTTTACTTGTGTCTCACGTCGTTAATATTTACATTAGCGGCGATTTTTTTAATGTTATATTTACGAGTACATGTGCTTTAAATCATTTCCTACAAAGTTTCTCGAGAACTTACCGGTTTTCTGTTGCGGCAAATGTACAAAAACTGTTCAATTGAAATAAGTCAATTGTTAATTGAATAATTGAAATAAATAATTTACAATGACAGATAATTGAAATAAATTACAAAACGCAGAACCCCAAGGAATCAGGTGGCCGAACGGTCCCACCCCTGCTTATCAATCTACAGATTTTACATTCGCGTCTTACGAATAAATTTTTGTTTTATTCTCAGGCTGTGGGTCACTTTGTGTCACGTTTAGAAAAAAATATACAAAATCAGTAAATGTAAACCAGTAAATCAAACTTTGGGTGTATTTTTTTATGACAAACAAAATATTACAGAACAAACGCCGCGCCTTAATCTGGACGGTCGCGGTTACTAGGTAACGAAGGTTGTTGACGGGCTAGAAGGGGTCTCTGGACTAGGGAGAGTTGGTGGTTGACTGGCATCCTGGTGGTAGCGGCGCGTATGTAAGCTGAATTTTTTAAGTTGGACGTCGATGCGGATAGGGAGGACAAATTGTGGAACAATAGTGCAAGAAGTGAGCAGCAAGAAAGAAGCAGACGACTTCGGCGACGACCGGCGCGAAGACGGATTTTCGGCGCGGAAGTCAAGGGGCTACTAACTGCGGGGCCATCGTTTCACAACGCCAGACAATTCGGTACCGTGAACCTAATGCATGAAATCAAGCAAGAGAATTTTTATATTGTTAATGCCAAATTCAATTTTTAATAAACAAAATTATTGTTGTGCCACGTTGTATGTAATTCCTTCGGAATATAAATAATTTCAGACTTCCAGGCTTCTCTGTATAGAGAGCATGAGAACCAAAGAACTGAGCTAGCAAATTAAAGGTAAAATCATTCATTATTTTATCACAATATATATATATATATCCATCTTTTTTATTATTTTTTTTAATATTAATATTTGGCAATGGGTACATTTATGAGAACTGTTTATACAGACGATAAGATAAATTATAGTGTTACAAATAATTACTGTTATATTTATTGTAGGTTGATTATTCCTTCACAAAAATCTGTATGTTTACACACATTTTTGAGAATTGAAAAAATATCGTTTTTTTTTCGAAATCTGAGCTCGCTGGTAATTGATTTCGAAAAAAGATTTTATACAACAGTTGTAAGAAACTTGATTTATTTTAAAATTCATTTGAAACATTTTTTTACACGACTTAATGTTAGAGAGCTATAGAGAAAGGGCCGAAACAAGTCAGAAAAATTCCCATTTTTCGGGCCTCCCGGAGTTAGCACAGGGTCTGAGAGGTCGAAAACTTGGAGTTTTAATACAACATACTCAAAGAAAAAGTGTTTATGACCTTTTTACAGGTACCCCCCCTTTCCATCAGCACATACCCACTGGACTATTTTGTAAACTGCGATTTTCTAATTCTTCCTCTTAACCCATCAGTGCATGTGATCCGATAAATCGGATGCTAAGAAAAGCGTCAACCATGCCTGTCATTGGAGACTTATCTGTTTGAGATACACACGAATCAACGCTCGCATTGTTGGAGAAGTCATAAATTAAATGTATACACGCTGTAACTTCCAGAAGTTTTAGTTAGAGCGATTAGAGTGGAAGATGGCGCATTACAGTCTTGTTATTTTACGTAGCTGGTAAGTTTCATTGAATTATACTAGTAACATTTGATAAGAAACAAATTTTCCATGAAATGAAATAATGAAGGTTCAGTTTTTCCATTTGAATTGGTATTCTAAGAAAATAATTATAAATAACTAAACTATTTCAAATTTATTTTCGTGATCCGAAATATCGGATCACATGCACAGGGGACACTTCACTGCAATATATTAGAATGGCTACGTTTTTTTCTCTCTACGTTTTCCACCACTGCTTCTAACTGAAAAAGTATTGTCAACCTATCGGTTGCTGAAATTTGAACATATTAGAGAACACACAAAAGGCGCTACAATTTGCGAGCAATGATTTTCGCTCGTCTGCAAAATTTACTGCTTGTTAGATGGGAAGGTAATTACGTTGTATTTTGCCACAAATCATGAAGGAACGAAATGGAAAGTTATGCGGGTGGTCGAAAGAGAAAAAATGTATAAAATTAATTTTCGACAGCTTGTATTTTAGTTCGTACAATAAAAGAATGGGGGGATGGTTTTGATGGACCAAATGATGGCGAACTACGGAACTAAATTCACCAAAGAAAATAGTATGGCTTACATTTGGCATATTTTTGGATACTTCGGTTGTAAATACCTACTCCTGATAAAAAGAATATTGCCAAATGATGAGAAGTCCATTGTTTTTTCTAGGCTGATTTTAAGGACAGGGTTCGGCTCACTAAAACAACGGCGCCCGG
>JAHLJT010002630.1:122157238-122208770 GCA_031308135.1 Acheta domesticus
GAAAAAACTGAACTACTGAAACTCTACTACACAGCAATTAATTTTTATTTATTGTTTATAATACTTGGATTACAAGTTTCAAACAATGCCAATGTTCTTCGATAAAAACAATTAGCACTAACCGTCATAATAATTAAATCATAATAATAAACTTAAGTTACTCAAACTTAAGTTAAGTTTCTTGTCCTAAAGACATAAATAACTTATCGTATAGTAAGAAATATATAATTATTGTAGCATTGCTGTCTTTGTCTATGATAATTCCTTTAGTTTTTAAGGGCAAGTTTCAATTCAGTACTTTCTTGAGTGCTTTTTGAATTTAGTTTTGCTTAAATCCTTATTATGGTTAGGTACTTTATTGAAGAGCAACGCAGCATTCCTATAACGATCCTTCTTCGAGGGCGATTTTGCCAAGTATATCCTATGATAGTTTTCCTTTCCTCTAGAGTTATATTGATATACACATTTATTTCGAGTAACACTATCGAGAGAACACTAGGAATCTCAGACAATCGCACAGAAACCACACGAAGAGCACTTCAGACACCGAAATGGGGACTGCGAATGTAACCTGTTATTCTTACCTTCTCCTCGTCTCCACAAGCCGTCTCTTGCTCCTCGGGTGGCCCAACAAACACAGCTATTGGAGGCTGCAACTCCTCCTGCACATAACAAAATTTTCAATCAAAGGTATTAGTTTCCCTGATTCAAATGGTCGATGCGTGTACCTCATAAAATACGGAAATTGGTGAATTATTACGACCATATGATTTTAACATTAGCCAACTTATCATCCAGTAACGCACAATAATGTAAGAAAATACCCCGACGAACTTAACATGAATTCTACAAGGAGCATGAAGTCCAATCAAGAACACATCATAGCCAATATTGTGAATATTTTGGGTCGCAATGTGAACTAGAGGTGCTACAGGATGACACCGTCTTTCTCGTATTAGTAGTCAGTTTTCTAAATTCTTTCATCAGAACAGGCTTTTCGGTTTTCCTCCATCCTCTTGCCAGCTACCACCGCCCAAAGTACACTTTCAAAATTTCCCACTTTTTCGGTTTCCCAATGGTAGAGCCGAAATATTACTTCATGAATTTTATGGAAGTGTAAAAACCTCGTTCTAAATGAATACTTTCGTTGAAAGACTTTGACTTTGGAAAAGGAAAGACTTGGAGCGGCTTTTAAGAAAACGTCGTATAAGTGACTGTAAATGCGAAATTTGAAGCTCTGTTTCTCAGAAAAACGGAGTTTAAACAGACACTTCATTGAAAATAATTTTCAAATACTTCCATCCGCAAATGCAATAATGTATACAAATCGCTGGAAATATGCATAGCACCGGCTTGAGAGATACTTAAACTTGCGTACTTAAAAAAAAAAAATGCTGAATTTCGAGTTCATTTCAAAAAAAAACTTCCGAGATTTCAAGAAACTTTATAAGTCATCATTTGAAGCACACTCACACATAAATGCAATTATTGATTCAAATTGCTGGTAATGTAAATATTAACGACGTGGGAGACGTAAAAAAAGGGTCAATACATTTTAAGTGGTCCATCTGGAAAAAAATTCATATTTCGTACACAATATCCTGATGTTTTGGCTGGTCAAAAATATACTTATGTTTTTTATTTATTGCACCTGGTTTTACAAATGGCGGCCATTTCTGTTTTCTGCCGTGTGCCATTTTTCGCGTGTGTGGACATTTACAGTTTTCCAAATTGCTTACCTCCAGGTGGTTCTAGCGCTCCAGAAGAAAAAGCATTCGAATCAGTATACTCTGGCCTGCAAATCGAAATATCATTTACCTATCTTCAATGTTTTTATTGGGGAAATATTTGGGAAATATCAATATTGGGGAAATATCAATGGCACGTGAATGAAAGAAAATCCAATTTTCAGAGTGTGCTTTCTCAAAGAAGGATTAGAATCACAGCCTTATTTTTTCTCTGCTTCTACACACAACAGTACAGTTCCCATTTTAAAAATATCATTGGTATGCTATGAACCACATGAAAATTACATCCTCTTAAAAATAGAAATTTTGAAGTTTTTTCCAAATTTTGAACTGCAGTATCTCTGTTCGGGAACCAAATAAAAATCTGACAATTGCAAACTTGCTAGACCGCTGTCATACCAAACTTTAGTAAAATTTTCAACTTTTAGGTTGGAGGCCAAATCAACAGGTTCTTTATTTTGTGTGTATACATGTAGTTAAACATAGAATATCTTGAGCAATATCTCAAGGTCAATAGTAGTCAATTTATGTAGTAGTGATACTACTATATAAATATCATGATATAATGTCAAAAGTGTGAATACAGTTTTTTAAAATTTACTATTAGTTATAAATTCTTTGAGCATTAAACCTGATATATTAATACGCAATGAAATTTGAAATTTACTGTGCAAACTTGAATGAGATACTGAATTACAAAATATTAAATTTTAATGATCACATACATCTACACAATGATTCCTGCATTTACAGCAAAACTGGGAGTAGTACTACTGGGAGTAGCCTACAACTCCAGTAGTTGTAGGCTAGTACTTGTCACAAGAGCCAACACTCGACATTAATGAAAAAAATGTACAAACTAAGTTCTGAAGAACAGCAAACAAATTGTTTCAAAGCTACCTCTCTCACTGGAAACAAATAGTCGAAATAGGCAAAATCAACAGCAAAGAATTAATGAAGGAATGGAATGAGGGCTCCAACAAGGCTTGTAATTTTAGCTCCAATGCTCTTTTAATTTACACAACTTTCTCCTTGCAATCCTATCATTAGCCGACAACACATTGTAAAAGGGACATCTTGGGCATAACTTCTGCTGAGAGATGAATCAAAAATTAAATTTATAGCCAACAGGTTGAAACGGGAAATTTTGATTTTAAACAAAACACAAACAGTCTTCATTACTCATGAGAGCTGATCGCATCACAGTAAACTTCGAAATTAAGTTTTGACAGTTTGCAAATGCCTTAAAATGAAGTACTGAGTAGTTTTGGTTGCAAAATATCATGGGCATACATATAGATGCACATCTTAAAAGGAACAATCATATTGTTCAAACTTTGTTAAACATATGAGCTTCGATAACCATATTTTATAAACTAAGACCCATTATCAGTTTTAATGTTTTCTAATGACGCACTAAGTCTCCTGGGCATTAGCCACTTATGGTGATATCTCTAGAGGTGGAGCACATGACAAAACCCTAAAACTATTAACTGACAATCAGAAAAGATTAGTTAAGGTACTTTTTGAAAAGCATATAGAAATATTCATCAGAATTTCATTACAAGGAAGCTGTTATTACAAATATACAATTTTATCTAAAATCAGCATTTGTGCAAGAAAATAGGGGCAGATTCAGAATGAGTATGTAAGTTAAAGAAGTGGAAGAAGGCTGGTTTAAGTCACTCCAATTAGATTTAATAAAGAACTAATGAGAGGAACCCTAAAATAGTAAGGGGGCAAGTTTATGATAACATGAATACAGAATTGAAAAATATACCTTTGAAGAGACCTAACACACATAAGAAAATGGCCGATTGATGTGGATGAAACTAATATTGAAGCCCTCTTCCACATAAATATTAATTGAATTTTTAGAAGCTTGGTGTGGTAATATGCAATTTTGCATTTGAAATCATTAGAATTTTTTATTGAAATCTTTACTTAAGGGGGTAGCTACAATTATCTGGGTTAAAAAAAATCGAATTTTTGTTTTTTATTGTTTGAAAAGGGCATATTTTGATCTTAATTTCGGTGCAAAAAGTATATTTATACCTCCTTTAGTTTAGAAGTTACAAGAGTTTAACTTATGCACTGCTCATTTACGCAGCACATGCTACTAAATCTTCAAACTTAATTATCTGTAAAAGTACATTATTTAATTGGTTTTAAAAATAACTTTGTTTCTAATGTGATTTCTCTAAAATTTTCAGGATCTCTTACAGCTACCCATAGCTACAGATTCAACTATTTTCAACATTGTCACTCTTCACATTTCAGAAATGATTAATTAATTATAGACGAAAAATATATAAAATTCCATCTGTCAGAAATAAAACAAAACAAAAAATTCAAATTCATTTACAATCATTGCTATTTTCATTACAAGTTGTAGCCCAAGTATATTTCTACATATGTAAATAAGAATTTTAGCAAAATTGTGAAAATTGTGTTATCAATCATTAAAGCAGTAAGTGCCCCCACATTTTGCAGTCACCATTTTGTACGGCAAATTAACATATTTAAAAATTGAATTTTTGTTTGATGGATCATTTTTTGGAATAACAGTGTGTAAATCTTTATACTAGCAAAATTTGGTTAAGAAAGAATTAACAGTATTGGAGAAAATAAAATTTTAAATTTGCAAAATATTATCATGTTTTAACTGTAGTTACACCCTTAATCTTTATTTTTGCATATTCTTTGTAATTCTCATTTTTGGTTACAACATGCAATAATTTTTTAAAAAAAAATAGTTTGTATTTTTCTATAGGTTTGCACACAAGGAGAAAACTTTTGAGAAATTAAATATCATTTATTATATATTGTTTTGGATTTTTTTGTTTTGGCACTAATTTTTATTAAAACAATCAGTTTCTCCTTCATTATAAATATTTGCAGGCTCAATCAGGAGCCAGTATTTGTCATCATCAGGCTAAATTTAAACCTGTTAGATGTAAACACATTTAAACATATAAAAAGTATATAATGTCAGAAGTAAAGTCGTAAATCAAAGCAGATTTATCAACAAATTAAAAGATGTAGTAGTTTAAGTTGATGAACTAAACACAGTGTAAACAATATCAAGAAAAGATTGTAACAAGTGTTACATAGGACAAACCGTTAGAAATCTTAAAGAGAGCATGTATGAAGATCAGACTAATATATATATATATAAAAAAAAAGAGAGGTCAGTATAATTGAAGCCCTTTAGGGCAATAACATGCTATGCCACATTTCTGATGAAATTGGGACATTAGTGTATTTAGACACCAAATAGATATGACGAGGTGTTAGGTTTTCATTTTACAGATTCCTCAAAATGGTAGTGTAATTCACAAATTCTCTCTAATCCCAACATGTAGAATCCATTGTCTAAACCTTTACTTTCCATGTTCTAAAAATTTACTTACAGTGGTAAGGCATGTTATTGCTGATGTCTTTGACTAAATACCTAGACATAAATGGTACAACAACACAAATTTGATTTGAAAGAAGCTACAATTTAACTACTGAACTTCACAAAAAGTGATTTTCGAAACGTTATTTACAAAAAACAAACAAAATGATTCAACTTGATTCAATATTTTTACTGCAAGTTATAATAGTGTAATGCTCTTAGAGACATGGACTAACCCTAGGTTGGAAGTGTTGTTTAGCCTTGTTTTAAAGGCCATAAGGTTCTTTGTCTTTCTATGGCATACAGACTTGAATGACATTGGAAAATTACAAAAAACTCTTTCTGCGGGAATCTATGCATTGGGGTCCAAGCCGTTAAGGAATTATTCATTGCTAATATAAAAAGGAACACACTGATGAGTCATTTACCGCACACAATGTGTTTTAAACCTATTTTTTACACTAGTGGAATTTAGCCAAGGATATAACTTAACCTTATCAAATCCAAAATTTGATCTTTAAATTTGAAACTCCAACAGATATTTGTACATGATTTATATTCGGAACAAATTAAACCCATTGAATTGATCAGGAAAACAAAGATACTACCACTAGGATTATCCTGCATGGCTACAGAGAAACACAAAATTCTTACTTCATAAAATCACATTCCTAAAATAGATTCAAATATTTAGGAACAAGAATGTAATAAACTAGATAGACATTTATATTATCTATATTATTAATAAAATAGATATTTTCTCTTAGAAATAGGCATCCTAAAGTTATCAAAGTTCTGGGTTTAGAGGCCCAGAAATCTTTCACCTATCATCACAAAACGTAAACCCCTTTTTTGCATCCCTTCAATTATGCTTATGTAAATTGCATTTTTTGTATTTGCATACACACTTATAAATTAGCTACTACTAGCACAAGTCTCTTGCTTTGCTTACATATTTATTTCCAATTGTCTAGTACACAAGAACAACAAATTAGGTAATTGAGTTACCCATGCCCTACAATTCTCTGCTCTCAACCTCATGAATTCCATCTTGCTTCATCCCACCCTGACCCTCCTTCACTTATTACACTTCTTTGTTTTGCTACAATTATGTTGCTGTGGGCAGCTGTAAACACACGAACTGCTGATTAATCCCAGCAAAGCCCCAGTAACAATTTTGAGCCTTATTAGAGTCAGGATTTCCATGCACTATCAAATGCTAAAATAAGCATGCAAACACGTACTATGCACCATGAAGGGTAAAATTGGACAAAACATGCACCATCAAATTTTTTTTTACTATATTTTTAGATATATTGCTTTTTGTAAAAGTGAACAATTAACCATTTTTCTAAATTGTTCTATGTCAAATCCTTTTGCCAGAAAAAAATATTTTTGAATGCAGAAAATGACCCTTTTGCATCACAATATATACCTGACGAAAACTTCAGAGGCGAATTCTAAGCCAGTGCCAGGTCAAATTTTGAATTTTCTGATTTTTCACCAAAAGTAAGGCTTTTTACAGTTTGAAAATAATTGAAGTCACGATCTGAATTTAACAGTTTATGTAATTTCACCATAGCAGTCTCACCAATATCTCCAAATATTAATTCCAGACACTTTAAAGTAGTAAACAATTTTTAATGACTCTACTAGAGGAAGACTTACTGATTCCAATTTCTGAATATAATGAAGATAATTTTTTCTTCATGTGTATGGATTCAGGATGTCCTGCCTTGTACATTTATTTAGAAATTCTTTCAATGTTGGATTTGCTACAATTTTAAACAGTACATTTTCCCTGATTAAAGCATCGTGCATTTCCATTAAAAATGAATGTTACAGGCTTCATTGTTGTCTCAGTAACAGAAGTTTGCACTAGATGTGACAGTTTCTTTCATTTCTCTAGCTTTGACGCAATGAGAAATGCAGTAGATGCACTATGCTGCGCTGGGCTACTGGAAACATTTTAGAACATTTAAAATTCAATTTATGTAGAGCTACATATTTCTACATGAATATGTCAGATTCAATTTAAAACAAGCATACTTTACTAAAGTGAATTTAGCTAAATGTTCAGGTTCAAACAATCTGGACAGAAATTATACAGGCACGAATTTGAGATTTGCATCTAGAAAACAGGTTTACAATGTATTTGCTTTGTCCAACTATTTTCTCTTGTTGATGAAATTAATTTTACAGAGACAGTGATGCTACTAGCACTTCTAATGAAATTAAAAGAAAAAAATATAAAATACTCCAGGATATATAATTGTTTTCAAGAACATCAAAAATAATATTAAGATTTTGAAACTCAAGAAATAAGTTTGGAAAGAATATGCATACAATAATTATTTAAAAACAATATGCTGCACAGTTTCTACAAATCAATTTGTTGAATCACAGAAAAATCTCAAAACTGCTAAAAAATTATTAATAGTATAATAATTATTTTCTCCTCAATAAAAATTAAAGTGCTGTTTTTCGTTTCATATCTATTTCATTGACTTTTTCTCCTTTTATGAGTTTCAGTATTTCAAATTATATAATTTCTGCAGCAATATTAGACTTGAGCACTAAACATTTTCCTTACAAAAATACCACTAGTAGATATATTTTTTAATTGATCAACTTTTACAAAACAGTCAATTTACTTTATTACAGCCAGTGCAATAAATTAAATTTCCATCTGTGCTCCAGAAAATTGTTTGCAATCATTATTGTGAGAAGTGTTGCAAACAACCCTTTAGAAGCCATTTTATACTTAACTTCACAATTCAGAAACTTGTATTAATCCTCTGTTGTATGCAAGAAGACCGAATGCTCTGACTGACTGCTCTCGATTTTCCTCTCCCATTGTCAGTTGTCAAAAGATACAGTGGGTTTTTCCTTCGTGTTTTTTCTGCATCCTTTGCAGTGTTTCATTAACATATGGTGTTGATAATTCATTTGGCGATCGCTGCTCCATGCACGTGTACTCATATCGCAAATCCCAGTAGTGTACCGGAAGGTTAAAATACATAGTATAACAATAAATATCAAAGACAACTACGTACTATAAGGATCTAAGATTGAAATACTATTTATACAAAATATCCAACAGTTTTAATATTCACAATTTATGAAGAGAAATAACAAGAACTTAGTATGCAAGATAGAAGTATGCAGTATTAATGTAAAAAACATCCATTATGCATGAATTTCTTTAAAAATCTACAAAACTATACAAACATATAAAGAAAAAATATGCATTTTTCAAAAGAGTTTTTCATGAAACATTGAAATAAACTTTGAAATCTCTACGAAGCTCATCTAAAAACACGAATTTACATAAATTCTGCATTTGCATGGAAATGCCCTTAGAAGGGAATTTTATTGGTTTTCATGAACATTGAATAATCTTTGTTAGATTTGTGTTTTTGAGCTATTTATCACAAACTGTAAGAGTGGACACGTGAATTTTGCTTCAAGGGTAAAACATAAGATAGGGGTAGTTCTACAATATTTCATGTTTGTAGTAACATTTGCATTGGTTTGGTGAGCCGCTGTACAACATTTCAATGAGATCATATACCTAGTTTTCAGTACAAAAACAAATAAAAATTGTTCTTTATGTAATAGAAAATAAAAAATTGAAAACATTAGCCCTTATGCCTTCCAAAACCCTCTGTAACAGCAACAGCCCATCAACATCTATTTAGCCATTTGCCAGATAACGTCCAGGCAAACGGACTAAATTCATAGAAACACCTGAATTGGTTTTTATTACACCTATCTCACTTGATACTTCTGAAAAATGTTGATGTGAATATATTACATGATCTGCATTTATTATTTTTTTTTGAACAATTAAAAAAAAAAGGATTTGCTACCTTTTATTTTGTATTTCTTTGTTTTTTTTTAACATGTTCTAATGATCTTGGGTTTCAAATTAGTGTTAAAATGTGCTATTGTCACACGGCTGTAAACAAGGCTCAACTTTCAAATAAATCGCGGATAATGAAAAAGAAGTTATCTTCATAGAAACATTTTTTAAAAATAACATTCAAATCACTGAAATGCTACATGCCAATTCTCTAAAAGTGACACTCTAAATAATATTTTCTCTACTAGACGCTTCTTTATAAATAAATAAAAGTGGTTAAATTTAAAAATGTAAAATGAAGAATTTCCGATTCAAATCAAATGAGAATCGACTTCAAATTTCTAATTAAATGAAGTTATCACTATGCAGATGGATCTTGGTTCATTCAAATTAACATCTTGTCATACACATCTCTCAGCACTCATCAATGCTGAAAAAATCTGCACCTTCATGATGGTGGGAACTTCAAATTCCATACATGTCAAATTATCAACTACTTTCCGGTTATCTCAAAACACGGTGATTAGATTATGTCACTAATGCTGATATTACTCACAAAGTCATTCCAAGAAATATCTTCCTTCACTTCTACTGATTCTTCCTTAATCTAGAGGTAACACAAATCAATCCTTTAGAAGCATGCATGCCATTAATATATGCTGTGGTTTGAACATACTTGACAAACTGAGTTTGAGCTCTAATATGTACGTCATAACTCATTACCCATGAATGCAGTCAAATTTACAATAGCAATAAGCAATACTTTCAATCCAATATCTTGAAATATCAAATCAAATCAAATCAACTTTTCACTTAGGATTTGGTAAATGGTGTTTTTAATGAAAACTAGTCATCACTCCAGTGATGGTAACACCTTTCTTTTCTTTTTATATCTCCATACCCAATGATTGACACAATAGCCACGACAATTTAGATGCAGTAAGGTAGATTCCCTACCAAGATATTAAGTGCTAAAGCCCCTCCAGTATTAACACCATTTAGTCAGATTCACTCTAAAATCCAGTTCTTCTTCTGGCGCAACAACAAATTAGACATTTCTGTGGACCCTTCAATTTTCTCCTGCTCTAAACAAGAATTCAACCTGGATACCTGAAAACTGAGACCCAACACAAATTAGCACCTATCTTTCAGCACTCAACATTGCTGGGTACATGTACACTTTCATGATAGTAGACCATTCTTTATGAATTCTTCTACCGCCAACATGTCATATCATCAATTACATTCCACTTAGTACAAAACACTGTGATTACGTTATAACTACCACAAATACTAATATTACTCACAAAGGCATTCCAGGAGTTATCTTCATTCACTTCTTCTGATTCTTCTTTAACCTAGAGGTAACACAAAAACCATCATTTACAAGAATGCATGCCATTAACATAAAGTATGCTACAGTTAGAAGTTACATTACAACTGAGCTTTACTAATTATGTGTTTGTAACTCTATACCTTAAATCATAGGATGTCAGTATTCAAAAAGTGACAAATCATGCATTAACTTTATGCCAAAAATTGGGAAAATGCTTACAGGTTCTATTTTAATAATGCTTTCCGTTAATATATTGATCTCTTCCATCACTACCACAACCAGATCACAAATGAAAAATTGTATTTCCTGTTTTTCACAAACGTAAGATACAAATCAACACAATCTTTCTGAAAAAAGTAAGCAAATGAAGCAGAATAAAGCGCTGGAACGATCACTTAGTCTAGACTTCGTGGGAACGACACAGCCGTGGCAAACAAAATGTAAACAAATATGTAAACAAAGTCTAGTTCAGGGCTGGTTCACTCAATGTTAAAATGCGGGGCACTAAGTTTTAGTTTCCCGGTCATTAACATAGTGAAGACAGCGCTGCTGTTGCGTTTTCGCGCGCATTTTGAAAATAAAGTTGCGCGAATGCAGGTTATGGTGAGTTTTGGGAATATCCATGGGTATTACCTGCCTTTCTTACGTTTTACTACAAATGAAAGTATTATTTAACCTCTTGAAGGATGCCATATCACAAATTCCCGAAAAATAAACTTAGGTCCCAATGATGGTTGAAAAACAAATCGCGAAGATTTAATTGGTAAAACATGTATTTAATATTTAAAAAATTATAAAATTGTATGTACGAATAAAATTAAACAAATAAGCACACCTGGATACGATTGGTGAGACAGAACCTCACTTCTAAGGCTAGAGTATTTTCTATAGTAGAAAATGTACAATCCCCCCAATGAATTAGGATCTGCAGACAATTAAATAACTTCTTGCTTACATATAACAATTTTTAATAAATATTTGGCACGAATACATAGATGAAAAACTTGGAAAAAATGGTGGAAAATTCACAATTCATTTGGTTTCAGTTGCAATCAAACATCAACATCCCAGCTACTATGTTGTATGCATTAGAGAGGTTACAGGTGCTGGCTTTCATATTACTGGTAAATGTCATTTAACTTTCATTACACAATTATTTAAACTAATTGATGTAAAAATAACTTTCATTACATATCCTACTTTAACAATTAATTGCCCATTATGAAAGAGTAAGTACAAAATATATTGTTTTCTAACATTATAGTAAGTTTTCTTTTTCCGCAACCGTGCAATCAGGGATCATCAAATGTGAAAGTTGTTAATTCCTTGTTAGAAAAAACTAGAAAACAGAATAAAAGCCAACAATGCTCAAAGTAAATATTTTGTTTGTACATTCAAATGTTTATAGTCACGTTTCTCATTTTTCTATGCGTTTTTGTGGATTTTTGTAATAATTTGCGTCTAGTGAAAAAAAATTCATTAACAGGTTTTACAATTGTTTTGCTGTGTGGAATTTATATTGTACATCTACATTAATATTTTCACATTATTTTTAGTATTATATTTTATATAAATGTTATTTTATATTTATACAATCTTCAGAAAATAAAGAAAACATTATTTTTAGGAATAACTTAACTCATTGACAAAACAGAAATAATTCACCTGTTTAACGCACCTCAATTGCTGAAAGGAATTCGAAATAATCTTTTAACTAAAACTTTCGGAATAGATGTAGGAAATTTGAAGGAAACTAAATTAGCTTCAGGCACATCATATGAAAAGTCTATAACCTTCTTAAATATGAAAACAAAATTAATAAGGCCATGAGGAAATTGTCCAATGAACATATTGTAACCAACAAAATGAAAAAAATGAGAGTTAAATATACCATTCAGGTTTTTAGAGAAACAGTGTTTGCAAACATGGAATTTATATCTCAAATAGAAGGTAAAATAAATTTAAATTATTATTTGCTTTCACAATTTCAATTTAATTTCATACACAGGATTATTATTCATTTCATAATTTCACATTTATTAATTATTCTTGAATTCTACTCTTAAATTAATTGGATCACATCCCACAAATACTTGAATGACGTTTAATATTGTATGGAGCTACAACCATAAATTAAGATGCAATTTCATCAAGTCAAGAATAGAGGGTTCAATATTTTTTAAGTGCTTGTGTTTGCATGGTACATTCACATATATAAAGGTTGTGCAAAAATATTTTAGGATGTGTATAATTACCATTTTTTTGAGTTGTATTTGAAACTTCATCTGGAACTTTAAAAATTCCTAATAAAGAAGATCTGGTAACAGCAGAGGTTTTAAATGTTTTAAACGATTTATTAAATTCATGCAATGGGAAAGCAGAAGGTCTCAATTGATCATCGGCTGGATCAAATAGTAGCCCTCATAAACCTTTTTACATGAAAGCAAAAAAATTAACAAATGAGATTTGTGAACCCAACCACTAACAAAGAGGAAAACGTTCCGTCCTTATAGAATTGGATCTTCACAATTGATGGTTTCCTCTCATTAAGACATAAATTAAACAAACTTGGAGTCAGCCACTTTACAAACAGGATTGTGAATTAGGGCCCCTAAGAAATTTTATTTGCTCTATCGGAAATTACAATGGATCTAATTTGAACTCCACTCCTCAATAACTTTTTAATTCACACAGGACATTTTTATTTGTTAACATGAATCATGCCAAACTTATTGAGAATTGTGACAAAACAGAAGGAACTTGCTGTTTACTTTTCAAAAATGTGTTTCCCAGCCATATGAACAAACACGTGAAACAGGAACATATGAAGTAGAGACGCCTGAGATAATCCCTGAAATTCCAACCCCAAAGAAGCATTTTTGGAATCAATTCACCTGATTTTATGGCAAAGTAATTTTTAAAAAACATTCAACTGCAAGACTTGTAAAGAATCATTCCAAAATTTAAATTGTAATTCATTCTTTTATTAACAGCAGAGTTATTCATGTGTTTTTTCTTTTTAAAAATTGCACCATTTTCTTCTGTTTAGGCTACAATATGAGATTTTTCATTTTCTATAGCAATCTGATTGGTTACTGCACATCTGAGCTCCTCATGACTATATTTACACCATGTTCACACATAAACTATCATTGAAATCTACAGATAAGCAGAGCAATACTGAATGGTTTCTGGTGACTTACTTTTGACAATATATTTAGTAAAATTGGAATAGATTTTTCCTGTAACTAACAATAATATTATTGATACAGGATTTATTCAGATGATTCATTTACCAATTCAAATTTGGCTTCATTTAATTAAAAAATCATCATCTCTCTTGTAACACTGAAGTATGTGAAATATACAAAAATATTTCCCTAATTTGGACAGTGCCCTTGATATTTACAAATTTGCAAAATAAACTTAAGATAATGAGTGTATATTATTTATTACACTCAGGTCTTTAATTACACATTCTAAAACCAAGGTTATCTTAATTGTTCACAAATTCTAAATTGGTTTCATTATTTATTTAATACTTTTCCAGTACTTGTTAAACAAGTTTTTCTAAACAAGGCAAATATTATTTGATTTATATGTTACCAAAATAATATACTTTCATTCAGACTCGCAGCACTACAGCTTCAAGGGAGAAAAAAATTTGCACTGATACACTTAGTAATAGGATCTTCTTTGAATGTTCTTTGAAAAGAGCAATGGGCTTGTAGGAAACACTGTTGGTGAAGTTCCATTTTCTAGCGTTGGTGAAGTCAACGTTTCTTATATCTTGCCATCACATCATACTGCAACTCGAATATCACCTCCAGAATGGAAACGTAACTCGTGCACCTAAGCAAATTAAATTAATTACATATTGTCTAAACTAAAAAGCCAATTGAGAACTGCTCAAGTGAAAATTATTCAAAAACAAAATCAGATAGACAAGTATCAAAAAACTATAAATAATTTAATTGGAGAATCAGGGTCAGAACTTTTAAATAAATTTATTGGAGTGTTGAAAGAACTAATAGATCTAGAATTGCAAGGTGGTCAGGTGCACCAATACACAGCAGATGAGAATATTTGCTCTGACGCTTCATTTTTATTCAGCGCAAGCTTATAGATATTTAAGAAAATCAGTCAAGCTTCCTCATCCATGAACGCTTCGTCAGTGGGCATCTGTCATGGACAGACAGACAGGATTTACTGAAGAAAGTTTTATCAAATTAAGGCAAGAAGTTGAGGCAAGTTCCGAAGCAATCATTGCTTGTCTTATGTTTGGTAAATTGATGATTAAAAAACATATAGTGTGGGATGGCAAGAACGTATGTGGATATGTTGATTTAGGTCAGGGATCTATGGAAAAGTGACGAATGTCCAGTAGCTTCAGAAGCCCTTGTGTTTATGGCGACGGCATTGAACAGAAGTTGGAAAAGACCTGTGGGGTATTGCCTTATTAATAGTATGACTGCTCCTATTTAAAGATCTAATTGAGTAGTACCTTAGAAAATTGCACGAGACAGGTTTACGCATTGTAGGTGTTGTGTGTGATGGGCTAACGACCAACAGGTCAGCAGTGAATCATCTGGGTATCAATGCTGACAAATTACAATCTTGCTTTTGGCATCCAGTTGATAAAACTCAAAAAGTTTTCTGTATTTTTGATGCTGCCCACATGCTCAAGTTAACTCGGCAATCTTCTGGCAGAGAAAAAAGTGCTGATTGATGGTACTGCACAAAATTTCAGTGAAGTTAAGTGGGAGTATTTTGAGAAGTTGACCAGTGTGCAAGAGAAAGAAGGATTGCATGCTGCAAATAAATTAAGAAGACAGAATCTACTGTATAAAACACAGAAAATGAAAGTTGGTTTAGCAGCTCAGGCTCTCGGTCTGTCAGTGGCTAAAGCAATGTTGTTTTGCAAAAATATTGGGATGAATGAATTCCAGGATTGTGAAAGCACAGTAAAATTCATAAAAACAATTGATTTAATATTTCACTTGCTAAACAGTTGTCATCCAATGGGTAAAGGGACAAAATCTTCCATTTCTATTAGAAATAGAGATGCAGTGTGTAATCAAATTGATGAGTGTATTGCTTATTTACAAAATTTAAAATTTGCAGATGGATCATATGCGTGGACATCTGCCAGAAAGATGCCCTTGTATGGGTTTGTCAATGACCTTTTAAGCATAAAATGTAGTGCAGAAACTTATGTGTGGGATGATAATCCAAAACTAAAGTATCTGTTAACTCGTAGGCTTAGCCAAGACCATCTGGAATTATTTTTTAGTTCTTTACGAACAAGAGGTGGTCACAGAAATAATCGAAATGCTGTTCAGTTCCAAGCAGCAGTATAGGAAATGTTTGATTGCACGGGTCATTCCATCTGAGAAAGGCAACTGTATGTTGTTTGATAGTGAAATGCTTTCTGAAGAAGGTCAGACTAATGAAAAAGTGAACACTTGCGTAGTAGTAGATAACCACGACTATTGCAATCCAGGGTATGAGACCCTTAGTCTTTATGTAGAAAATGTTGTTGAATACATCGCAGGAAGTGTAGTGAATGGAATTTCAAGAAAACTTAAATGTGCTGAGATGCTCTGTTTGAAAACAAAAGAGAGAGTAGATCAGAATTAATTGCATTGAAAGATGTCAATGATTCCCTCGTGAACCCATCACAGGGAGTGGTAAAACTTTGTAAGATTGCTGAACCAGTTTTCAGAAGAAAGGAGGCAACTGTGGGAGGAAATCATAAGAATAGATTACTAAAATTTCAGACTGAAGTGGTGTCTACGTTATCAGATTGCTCCTTATTTGATTGTGAACATATGTTCACAGCTACGGGAACAGATGAAGTCTCTCATTTTGCTTCTGTTGTAAAATTAATTTTGAAACATTATTTTACTTGCAGAATTCATTATGTTTGTAGGAAGAGATCTGAAGAAATAAAAGGAAAGAATGTGCGACAGATGTTAACAAAATTAATTTTATTTAAAGGTCAATAAACAGTGCATGCCAATGTAAACTAATGAAAACTTTTCATTCTGAACATTAATAAAAATATAATAATTTTCTCTTTTATTGGCCCTATTGTTATTAATATCCCGCAATTTATGTGAAACATTTCTGTGTAAATATTCCCCACAATACCAATTTTTATTTCAGTGAAAAGAATACCTTCTGATGTGTTAATTGCTACAGCAGACTCCTCTAACCAAGAATCAACCTAAAATTATTCAATTAAAATATAGAGAAATTAAATTAATTAGTGTTCACTTTTTTCACTTGTGTATACATTACTAAAATGTATTGTAATCGATACATTAATTAAATTTTGTTTCTTTAATTTTGAAAATAAAATTTAAATGTTTGAATAACTTTTTTTTTCAATTTCAATGAACGTACGCTGCAGTGCTGCATTCATGTCAGTGGACTGCATACGAAGAAATTTTGAAATCCCGCGAAAAGGTTGACACCTTTTAACATGGCGGACAGTGACTCTACTGTTTCAAAGATGGCGGTGATATTGCCACTCTAGTTTCTCTAACTCTTTCTCAATCGTGCCGTTAGATATCGCATGATCGCGACCGTATCAAGCAGTGCTTGCGATCATGCGACTTCTAGCTGAACGACTGATAAAGATATGCCGTGTGATATTCCATTGTGGCCATAAGGGCTTAAGAGGAAGAATTAGAAAAATCGCAGTTTACAAATAGTCCAGTGGGTAGGTGCTGAAAAGGAGGGGGTACCTGGAAAAAGGTCATAAACACTTTTTGTTTGAGTATGTTGTATTAAAACTCCAAGTTTTCGACCTCTCAGACCCTGTGCTAACTCCGGGAGCCCCGAAAAATTGGAATTTTTCTGACTTGTTTCGGTCCTTTCTCTATAGCTCTCTAACATTAAGTCGTGTAGAAAAATGTTTCAAATGAATTTTAAATCAAATCAAGTTTCTTACAACTGTTGTATAAATTCATTTTTTCGAAATCAATTACCAAGCGAGCTCATGATTTTCAAAAAAAAAAAACGATATTTTTTCAATTCTCAAAAATGTGTGTAAACATACAGATTTTTGTGAGGGAATAATTAACCTACAATAAATATAACAGTAATTATTTGTAACACTATAATTTATCTTATCGTCTGTAAAAACAGTTCTCATAAATGTACCCATTGCCAAAATATTAATATTTTTAAAAAAATTAAAAAAGATGGATATGTATACGGGTGTGTGCGTGTTCCAGCTGACTTCTTCAACGTGGGAACAATGTAATTTCAACAAAACTTTGTATAATTTATTACTGGGCGATTTCAATGAGAAAAAGAATAAACTGGAGATAAGACACCCTAGAGGAGTGGGTGAGAAGGAAGTGATATCTACAAACAAAATCGTTATGCAACCCGCAATGCACATACCGCATATAATGTGCACTGAGTGGGCATGGTGACCTTGGCGGGCATAGCTTCTTAATAGATGATTGTCATAAACAAAATACACCCAAAGTTTTATTTACTGGTTTTGTATATTTTTTTCTAAACGTGACACAAAATGACCCACAGCCTCAGAATAAAACAAAAATTTATTCGTAAGACGCGAATGTAAAATCTGTAGATTGATAAGCAGGGGTGGGACCGTTCGGCCACCTGATTCCTTGGGGTTCTGCGTTTTGTTATTTATTTCAATTATCTGTCATTGTAAATTATTTATTTCAATTATTCAATTAGCAATTGACTTATTTCAATTGAACAGTTTTTGTACATTTGCCGCAACAGAAAACCGGTAAGTTCTCCAGAAACTTTGTAGGAAAAGATTTAACGCACATGTACTCGTAAATATAACATAAAAAAATCGCCGCTAATGTAAATATTAACGACGTGAGACACAAGTAAAAAAAATCATTTTTGTAATTTTTTAAAAAAACAAACGAATAGAGCAATATGGCGTTGATGACATCTAACATTGCACATTTAGTACTATCCCTGCCGCACCCGTTTGCGACAAGAACCACCTGACTACACGGCGCTTCGTTTGAGAAGCCAATCAGACACCGCCATGCGACGTGGCTAGCGAATAGTTCCAGTGAGATACATTTTGAAAGTGGCATGGTGTCCCTTTTCAGCGGCATCTATCGGAAAATAACACGATGGAGGTGTAGTTGAAATAAAGGTAATAAACAATGACTTGGTATATATTTTGAGGTTACGTTTTGTATGACCCCAAAAAATATTAAAGTACGAACCGCCTACAGTTCGCTGAACGTTCTAAAATGCTTTTGAACCTAGGGTTCCAAGCACGCAACTTGTGAAAAAGAAGCTCGGAATTTTAACGAAGCATAAACAAAATTTAATTCTACGTTTTGACATGAAAACATGAGACTTCTACAACGTCAATACAATTAAACTAAAGAGAAATCTTATTCTGTACATAATTTTCTAAACTAACGAAAGTCATGGAATGTATCATATATAACATTATAAATTTTAACCATAAGTCAACAAATAAAAGTAGTTTATATGCAGCATAAATGAAAAGTTCTTTATAAGAAAGCATGGAGTCAACTCGACGCTGTATTTATAGTCACCCCCCCCCTTGAGGTTTCATCACTGTCATTCAAAAATCTTCGTAATCCGTCAATGCTGCTTTTTTTTTCAGAAACAAGATCATTCTAATGGAGATTCAATTAATCCAATGCTGAACTAAATGATGTTGGAGTGGAGATGGAAACTAGGCATGTAAGGTAACGACGGGTAACATTGCCATCAGTTGCGTAACCTGAGTTTTGGCTGAGGGTATGTAACCCGAGATATGAGAAAATAATTTTAAACTAAACACTGCTCATTCACCAACACTATTTCAGACACTTTGGTCAATTAGAGCACAAAAATAATTTTTAGATTTGAAATAAAAACATCCAATAAAAGTAATAACGGTTCACGTACTTATGGCACACGTAAAATCGCCTGAACGGTACCTAGCGTTGTTCACAGACAGACGGACAGACGTTTTGCTTTCAATTAGTTGTTCGGTATCAACGACTCGCAAAATAGGGATTCTGGCCGCACCACGTTTGGAGATTTTTTTTCTTAATTTAGCAACTTGATTTAGCCACTTTTTCTTTACCAGGGCGCTGTAATAAGAGTTTTCTGCCGAAAATCTACCGTATACTATACGTACCTATATTTTTAGTATTCGAAGAAGTAAAAATCGTAATGATTTTTAATTTATGAGCATTACGATTAGGCCTTGTATAAGTTATTAAATATTCTTATTGTTTTCATTTTGGTTTATGTTGAATTTACACAAATTAATTTTTGTAAATATTCATTAAGTAGATAGTACATTTTTAAAATTGTAACATTTCTGTCATGACATTTATTCATCGAATGTAAATAAATAAATATAAATTATATACTAATTAATAAACATGAATTGTTATTTTTTATTATCTGAATCCCTAAAATTAAAAAAGGAAAGTGAAATCATTCAAACGTTTTCGAGATAAATTGTTTACGAAACTTTTTAAAATCAGAATGTTATTCACTTTAGTGTACACCCGCTAACACACATAATGACAACCCTAATTTGAAGTATCCTGAAAAGAGCGAAAATTCTATGCTTGCCGTGGACGCCTGAATACCTAGATACTCCTCTGCACATCACACATGTTGAGGACTGTCAACAACAGGTTTAATGTCCTAAATTCCAGAAGAGTGTGTGGAAAACGAATGTAAGCATGCTTACAGTATTAATATCATTCAACAAAAATATTATGTTAGCAGAAATGGACAATCTCATCAACAGAATGAGTGTAGGAAACTGTCAGATACTCCTGCCTATTCAGAGGGGTATTCTACTAGCCAGAAATCTCTGCAGGAATTAATTTTCATATGACAATTTCAAAGATTTTACCAATCAATTTCAAACAATACGAATTTCACACACACAGACACACACACACACAGATCAGAAGAATAGTACTGGGACCTACAATATTTAACAATCATATATCCAGTGCATGAAAAAAGTCCTACGTTAATTATTAGTTTATTTAACAATAAATTATAAAATCATTAGGTTTTCGATTAAAAGTTTTCTTAGGAGAAGAATGTGTTGATGACTAAACAATTTTCAAAAGCATTTTGACTTAATTTGTTTTCGTCTTGCTCTCACATTTATGTATGTTTACAGATTTATTTCAAAGAAACGTATGATAAAAGATATCAAAACAATAATACCTAATTTCTCAATCGCAACACGAACTCCAGTAATAATATTAATAATAATAATAATAATAATAATAATAATAATAATAATTAGTGGTACAACAGAATGGCACAGACTTTCCCGTATTAATTTTCTATTTCCTTGGATCTGGGCTAGCTCTTCGAAATTGCCACACACTCGTGCCAGCTGCAATCTATCGTCGCCTATTGACATTTTCTTGATTTTTCGGTTTCCTAATGATAAAATGGAAATATCAACTTTAGAATATTAAAAAACACAAAAACCTAGTCCTAAATGGCAATTTTCTTTTAAAAATGTATAGCTGTTTGAAAGAAAATGGTTTCAACCCTGCTAAAAATGCTAAATTTGAAGCTTTTTTTTCACAGAAAATTTTTGAGTTTTCAAAAAATTTCATTTGGAGTCATTTGAAGCACTTACACTCACAAATATAATAATGTTTACAAATTGCTGGTAATGTGCATATTAACGATGTGAGATCTTTCAAAAGAATCCATGTGTAATTTTTGAAAAAAAACGAACAAAATGATTTTACGTCATATTAAATAGTGCAATTAGCACTATTCGTTACAAAAAGTTGAAAGAAAAAATTTGGAGCCATTTATGAGAAAATGGCGTTTGAACGTTTCTTAAAATGAGAAATATTGAGTTACTTTTCACAAAACCGGTTGAGTTTCCGTGAAACTTTACTAAACATTATTTAAAACACACGTACTCATTATTAGAATAAAGTGAAAATATACATATGTATAGTGTAAATATTAACGGCGTGAGACACAAGTCAAAAAATTACATTTTTGCAATATTTTAAAAAACACAACCATAGAGCAATATGCCGTTTATGAGATTTCATAGAGTTTATGTGATTACATTTAGCACTGTCCCTACCAAAAGTTTAAAGAAAATATTTGAAGCCTTTTTGAGGAAATCTTGTTTTTGTATTTTTTTTAAATTGCATATATCGCACGCAATTTTGCGCGAAAAACTACAATAATTTTCAAAAAAATGTGCATGAACTTAAGGAAATAACTCACTATGAAGAACAAATTTTATTTGAAGGAAAAATCTCTATCTGCAATTTTGTAGTTGGAAGAAGACGTCGAATAAAATTCAAACTTTTGCAATTTTCGAAAATTCGGAGTTAACCGAGAAAATCGGACCTACGCCACCTTAATACGTATATGTTACTCTATTTTTACAAGAAATTTAAAGAAAGCATTTGGAGCTGTTTTCGAGAAAATTTTGAAAATCTTCGGGGGGCTTCATGTAAAGGTACCCCAAAAAATTAGTGAATGTTTTTCAAACTCGCAGAGCTTCGACTCAGGCCACATTGACAGGGCTTTCATCAATTTGGCAAAAAAATCGTGTGTATAGTTTAGTCGCTAGTGTTGTTTATATACACCGGACAGACAGATGGACGGACAGACGCTTGGCTTTCAATTGGATTTTCGGTATCAAGGACTTACAAAACGGGGATACTGGCTACACCACATAATAGTACATTATGAAACGATGATGTAATGATGGGTATTAATACAAGAGTGTGATATTACGATACGAGCGAGTATCGTAAACTTCACACGAGTGTATTAATACCCATTACATCGAGTTACATACGGTACTTTTTCTACGACTTATGGTAACTTTTATAAGTTAACTTCCCCACTGAATCGTTTTCTGGCAGTCGACATGCAAGATTCAGCCAAGGCACCTAGCGGACACATCACTACCCTACACCCGCAGGTAGTTGTGCTTTTACCAGAGCGCCGGCGAGGGACTACAAATGTTGCGGCAATAATATTCCGACTTCCGTATTTTCGCATTTCCTCTCATTTCTGGAAACGTCAATACCATCAGAAAGAACCACCATTCACTAAATATTTTAAACTAAAGAATTGGCCGTTTTTTTAAGGACAGCCACACAGAAGCAGCAAATAACACAAAATGACTTGCGTTCAGATCTTAACCTCACTGAAAGTTCTCTTCAATGACTACCACTGCGCTAGTCAAATAGGATAAAAGTGAAATGACGATCCAATTTATTTTTAATAATATTTGACATAAATATTACTACTAATAAAATAAAATTAAAACTGAGAAGCTTAATATATTATTAAATGCAATTTTAATATACACTCGAACAAAACATTTACTGCAACAATTCTCAACGATTAATGGAGTGACAATACTTGATTTGTAAGCGTCTCTGTGATTGGCCAAGAACCTGTATCATAAAGAAATCTGTATCGAAATAACCATCATTATGCAACTGGTTGCAGCCATCCAAAGACAGCGTTATACAATGGGAGTAGAAAAAGAATTTTTTTTAATTGAGGCAACTTCATTTGTCAACTTTTTTCCTTATCGCGGCCGGACAACTATTTTTTCTGCCAAAAATTCGCCATTTTTTCGCGCAGCATTACATAACTTTCCTTATACTAAGTATATTACTCCGTATATACGCACGTATACGGGAAAGTAAAAAGGTGTTTTGTGCTGAAGTTCATGGAAATGGGTCTATAGCAATCATACTTGGTTCTGCACAGAAGATAATTTCCAACTGGTCCACATACAAATTACTGTTAGTGAACAATTTCTTGATTGGAATCAGACCAGACCTTCATTTTGTTAATTTCATGTTATGACCCCATAAATGTGTAGTGCTTGTTCATAACATTGGTTGTATACCTGTGACAGAATCCATGCATTATTTTTTGTATAATTTATTAATAGCAAAATGTGTAATTCGAAAAAAATATCGAATGGACCCCTGCAGAAAGAAGAAGAAGAGGGAGACCGATGACACTTTGGAAGGATGCAGTAAATAAAGCGATGGACGGAAGAAACCTGCAAGAAAAACGACTGGAAAGATCGCAGCAAATGGAAGCTGGGATGCGATAAGCGACTCTAAGTTGCAATGAACTCGCAAATAATAAATAAATAAATAATAAAAATGTGTAAATAAGTATCAGTAACGTGGCAAAATTCACTTAATAAGATATTCTGTAAACAAAATGCAAAAAATTATTTATACCAGATAATTATAATTGACATAGGAATTGTTTTTCGATGAGGGCCAGTGATATATTGTTACGAAGAACAAATCTGTTGACTGTTGAGCAACGTGAATGTCATATGATTAATAGTAAATCACTGTTGATTTTCGTGAATGTAATCCCTATTGTTTGTTTTTCTGTTGTTATAACTCCAACTCCTGTTTTTAAATGTAAATCCTCAATCTATGGCACTTAAATCACATAGATGCACTCATGCAAGGCTCTAGCCATAGAGTAAAGATGTATATGACGACACAGATGTAAATTAGAACTTTTTATCTATTTTTCCCAATATCTCCACAATTCAAATTATTCCCCAAAAAAGTTTGACCTTAAAAGAAAAAATCGTGCAACGAAGGGTTAATATATTTTTTCAATTATTGATTTCCCTATTGGTGAGAAGTAAAACGGAAATGTTAATTTAACATAGATTACGATAATTTATATTCAGTCCCTGATTAATAAATGCTTGAGCAACGCAGGACACTTCACCACTATATGATAAATATATTGTTTATAAAAAGCGTTGCAATGAATGGATAAGAGAAGTGCTCGCATGATTGTAATAATTATGGTCACAGGATCACGTCATTGTTGGGGTGCAGTTAATTGGTATAGTGAAGGCGGAAGGTTCCGCGTGCTCACGCTTAGGGCAACAGCCCACCATGTGCTCCCTAAATGTAAATGCCGTAGAAAGATCTTGTGGCAGTAATAGTGTCAAAATTTGAAAATACCGCCAGTGAATCGTGGAGGGGTGAAATCGGTAGTGGGGGCAGAGTCTCGACCTATGCGCACTCTACTCGGTTACCACATTTTACGGAACTAAGATGCGACGGTGGTGCCATCTCTGAATGAGTTACCTTCCGAGCATAACCTCTCGGCTGCCGGCAGTGAGCTGTCTATACATCCTTAGTCTATGCTCTAGCTATGATACATTTAAAAACTAGTAGTGCTACAACAGCACATACTTTCCTCTAGTTTTGGAAGCAGTTACGTAGAATTGAAATATTGCACTTTCTGCCCTACTAACATCTTAGCTTTTATTTGAAAACGTCCAATTCAACCAAGAAGCGATAAACCACGGTGTAAGATATATAGGTGTGTTAACTTGTCGCCTTTGGGGCAAATTTTCTGAAGCCAGTCCGAGGCTTGTCCGCACAACGGACGCACGATCGTTTTGGGTCGCGGTGTTAGATATACATCTTAAACTGTGGCTGTTACACACTACGAGACCAATCACGACCTTGCCCAAATGAGACACAAAGATCGCAGCACTTATATGCGAGAACTGTGAAAACTAGCTTCACATAAGCTTCAGTTTTAGACTGGGAGTGAACACACCGATGCATCTTATGCAATGCGAACAACTCACTGTTTCCATCGCAGTGTTGTCAAAGCTCTGTAAATTCCACAACTGCATAAACATATAATACAAGAGTTTTGTAAACTTGTATTGGAAAAATATTCGCTAGAGCGGAACGGAATTAAATTGTGTTCCATTGCATTGTGGATACTCCCTGAAAGAGCTAGCAAGTAGAATTTCCAATATTTGAAAATAAATAATTCATTTAAAGATCAATGTGTAAATGTATAATAGAAGGTCTAATGTAAAAACGAACAAAGAAATAAAATACAAAATTTCAAATTCAAATTTAGGACGCACTCGGCTGTCTGAAGCGCAGTAAATTTGCAGCAGGCTATTATGTTTGTCATTAAAATATAGAAAAACTACTAGTATTTTCAAAATGATTAAGCATGACCTAATTTGAAGATGTAGTTTTGATAAATATTGAGAAAACCAGCTGTCATCTAGCGCCGCGCAAAGTACATTTTTTTGACATTTTCCTAATTTTTCAGTATCCTAATGGTAGAACGGAAATATTAATTTTAGAATATTACAGAACACAAAATCCTCATACTAAATGGCAATTTTCTTTTAAAAAATTATAGCCCTTTTTGAGGAAAATGGCGTTTAAGAGCTACTAAAAATACGAAATTTGAAGCTCATTTTTACAGAACATTTTTGTTTTCAAAAAACTTAATTTGAAGTCATTTGAAGCACTGACATTCACAAATATAAGAATGTTTACAAACTGCTGGTAATGTGCATTTTAAAGATTTGAGAATCTTTAAAATAATTACATTTGTGTAATTTTTTAAAAACAAAAAAAAATCCCAAAATGAACTTTACGCCATATTAAAGAGTGCAATTAGCACTATTCGTTCCAAAAGTTTGAAGAAAAAAATTGGAGCCATTTATGAGAAAATGGCTTTTGAGCGTTTCTGAAAATGCGGAATTTTGAGCTAGTTTTCACAGAAAACGGTTGAGTTCTCAAGAAACATTACTCAACATTATTTAATGCTCATGTACTCATTAATATAATAATGTCAACAATCAACGCTGATGTAAATATTAACACACGTGAGGGGCAAGTCAAACAAATTACATTTTTTCAATTTTTGAAAAAACAAAATAGAGCAATACGGCGTTTATGTCATCTCATAGAGTACATTTAGTACTATCATTACCGAAAGTTAAAAGAAAAACGTTTGAGCCGTTTTTTGAGAAAATCTTCGTAGTTTCGTAGTTTTTTAAATTTGCATATATTGCAGGCAATATTATGCAAAAACTACTAACATTTTCAAAAAATGTACAGGACCTTAATGAAAGAACTCACTTTGGAGAAAAAATTTTATTTGGAGGAAAAAACTCTATCTGCAATTTTACAGTTGGAGGAAGACGCCGACAAAAAAAATCAGACTTTTAAAGTTTTCGAAAAGTCAGAATTTTCAAACGACACGAGACCTACGCCATTCTCTTAAATGACATTCAGACCATCCATTAACAAAATTTAGTGAAAATTGTTGGCGCAATTTTTTAAAAATGTCCCACATTCTTTTGAAGTACCTTCCAAAATTAAAATATCGGTTTCAAATTCAGGGGGGCCGCGGGATTATTCAGATCGATCGGGGAGTATCAATTTTGGAGAAAATCAGATGAACGGTTTAGTGGCTAGGGTTCTTCAAAAACGGACGGACGTTTTGCTATTAATTGGTTTTTCGGTATCAAAGGACCCACAAAATCGGGATTCTGGCTGCACCACGTGTTAGGGGATTTTTTTCTTGATTTTGCGACTTGATTTATCCACTTTTTCGTTACCAGGGCCCTGTAATAGGAGTTTTTCTGCCGAAAATCCGCCGTTTTTTTCCTCGCAGCATTACATAACTTTCCCTATACTATACGTACGTATAATATACGGGAAAGTAAAATTTAAAACCTTCAGACTTTATAATATGTCTTAAAATATTCTAATACATTTACTGAAGCGTCTTCCCGAGTATGTGTAATGTGGAAATCTCCTTTAATAACACCTATGAAATTAATTCCACAAAATATTATTTAACGTTCGGACCGCCAACTGTGGAAGAACGTAACATCCCTGCGCTGAACACTATTACTCGATCTTCCGTAGTAAACATAAAAATTGAATTTTGTGCAGGCGCGGCTCGTCATTAAGGCTGTAAGGCGGAGCCTATACTAGAGAAATCCCCTCCAAAAGAAATTTAAAAAAGTATTTGTTTACTAATAATGAAATGTAATATGTATCAATCATACCAAACTTCTTCTTTGTCGGTTCGTTATCGGCCGTCCGTAACGCATTTGAAGCTGTTGACAGGAAAGAGAGAAGCGTTAGGCTCACACATCATTCCGCCATAAGGCCTGTGTAAAACGAGGAGGCATGACGTCATGCATGACGTCAGGCTAACCGGCGGACGAAGTCTGCAGCCAGGCAGCCTTCAAGGGTGGGAGTCTAGGGTCTGAAGAAGGGCGTGCTCACCAGATGGCATTACTATGCAGTTCAGCGGCTAGCATTGCGCTTCAACTAGTTTTCCCGATACGCGGTAGGAGCGCTACTCCCTTAAGTCAGATTTATTATTAATAGAAATACAATACAGGCAATGCAATGCACTGTAATGTAATGAAATGCGATGCATTTGCAGCCTTCCCCGTTCATGGAACCACGAACCGCGACTGATTTTGTGACACAAAATGTACCCTTATTCCTAGAAAAACGTCATGTTCATACGACACAATGTCACTTTATTTTCAATCTGAACCACAGTTCTTGTTCGTTCACTTTTCCAAATTTAATCTACATTTTCCTACTAATTCTTGATGGCTAATAGCCCGCATGGGTTCGATTCCGGCTTGTTTTTACAAAAATCGAGAATGTTTTTAATTGACACTTCATTTAAATCGCACTCAATTGTCTCATCATCCGGTGTCCTTAGCAACCACTATATTTAACTCCTTTACGATCTCGGAATCTATTAACTTATAAAATTATTCTTCGCAATTAATGTTAATTTATTACAGTGTCTTTAATCGTGACGCGTCCTATGGATTGTCAAAGTATTCAGTGACCGATATACCTTTCTTGCAACTACGAAGTCTACAGGACCTGTAGACTTAGTGCTGGCAACGAAAACACCAGAAAATACTAAATGCGCAAGACGCCTTCATGAATACCCAAACAGATCGTAAGCAGGGAATCCTTATTTATACGTACTAGTTGCGTGTTGTAAACTTCCTGACGTTAACGCAATAAATTTAATTATTTAAAATAAAATTCAATTTCATAAACTCATCCTACCTCAAATTTTACTATTGGGGACAGTCGCCCCCCACCCAAACCCCGCATTTTAACAGTAAAAAATAGTGGAGATATAGTAAAGTCCATGTTAACACCGTGAATACAAATATTTAAAATAAATTCTATTTCACTAACACAAGCTCGTTTTACACTTTTGTTATCGGGGGACTTTCGCCTCTAAAACACCCTTTTTAATTCTAATAAATCAACTATTTTTTACACAAATTCTACTTAATATGTTAAAGAGTAGTATATTAATAGAAAAAAATATCAACTCACATAATCGTTGAAATTATACAAAATTAATAGTATTACCACTACTATAGTCATACTTGAAATTAGTGTAGTGTCTGCACTAATTACATTCCTACCACACAAAAAACTTCAATGAGTAGCACCAAATCTCCTTATATCTGAAAAAAATGCATACATTTACGAACTGAAGCTTAATAAATTAAGAAATAAAAAACTAGTAAAGTTCATGATGCTAACAAAATAAATATATTGAAAATAAATTCTATTTCACAAACACATGCTACTTAAGTTTTTACTGGGGGACTATCCTCTCAAATCCTCCATTTTAATACAAGTGTCACTTCATAAAAAAACTTCTATTTTTAAACAAATACTACATAATAGAGCGGTATTTGTATAGAAAAACTAAAATAACTCGCGTATTCGTCCAAATTATGAATTTTTTAATCATTTCTAGAATATGAATGAATTTTTGCTAATTCTTTCTCCACTTTCTACCACACGTGTAATTCAAAGAGCTAGCTGTCAAAATTACTTTCAACTTTGTGGAGTGGAATTTCCCAGTTAATTACACTTAATGTCCTGTAGAATCTGTGTGTTGTGACCAGTGACTTGTATGTGGTAATGATTTACACTAATTTCTACATACTCTGGTTGCTGCATGGAGGACCACTGGTAAAATAATACTTGCGGTACAGGCCACCAGTCCTGCGTCGATGAAATTAATGTCAGGTGCTGTCATTATCACAATGAGATTAGAAGTCTTTGAATGAACATATTTAATTACACTTAAAGGTAAGGTACAGACTTGTTTCATAAACCTTGCAAGGATTTAATTGTTAATTGAGCTCAAATGAATGTAAGATGACAATAGTTACGAAGTGTTTGTACAATGTTGTGAACACGAAGCGTGCACCCGCACTGAAGTTGTGGAGTGGTGGCTGGCCCACGGCTGTGACGTCACGGGACCCAATTTGTGCATCTCTGCGCTGGCAGCATGCGGGCATCACGCAGTCACTGGTGATGCACTGGCCTCGTAGCACTGCAGAGCGAGTGTTGAAACCAATACACGACTACAACCACTTGTAGGAAGAAAATATGCGAGGCAGAATTACACTATTGTTATTGCTGCACATAGTAATTAGCTGCAATGCAGCGGTGAGTCCCATGTCGCAATTAGTACCGAAACAATGTCCATTGCACTGAAGAGAGCAGCTCATAGTTACACAATAGTTCACCTGTATAATAGTTCTATTTGTCATGGCTAAAATAGCATTGAACTTCTTGTCATACAAGCTCAATAATAAACATAAAACTGAAGGTCCTATACACGTGTTCGTAATGTACATTACGTGTAAGACAAAGCAAGTCAGCAGTTCACACACTTGATATTGATGGTGCACAGTACGAAGTGATTGTTGTAGCACTCGTGATAACTCTCTTAGGACATTGAATAGTTACAAAAACTGTGATATTTCACAGGCGTACAGATTATACGTTGGGTATAAAGGCACGGGGTGTGCTCAGCGTGACTGCTTTTGTGCGACCGAAGATTCGAGAACGCGTCGGCTGTAGCACGATGCGGGATTCGCGCCAGTTTTGAAGGGAGCCAATCAAGACGCCTGTTCTATTGCAAGGAGAGTTAAGTTTTGGATTATTAATTAAATGGATCACATGAAAATGCAAGTTATTAAAAATTTCAAATTATAATGTGTGTTGCAGTTAAATTTATAATAAATGCAAAACTGCGTACAATTCGGATTTGTTACAGTAAGTTCTGAGAATAAGAGTCCGGGCGACGGCGGCGGTGAATTCTGCGAACGGCCGGGCGTCGGTTGCTGTTTTGTAACTGACTAGTACAAAGAAAGAATGCTTTGCAACTGACAAATACAAGCAAAGAAATAAAATTTGTACACTTGCTTACATACAGTGTCCGGGGAGGAAACGTCGAAACTTGGAAAATAAGCTCTTACGGCAATTCTAAGCATATTTTGTCTAATAAAGTACGTGGATATTCCGAATGGTTGAGCCGCTATAAGCACTCAAAACTTGGTTTCAAAAATTGATTTCTAGACAAAAATATGCATTATAGAAGCATAGAAAAACTCCAGAAACATGTAAATTGTTTATTTATAAAAGAAATGAATATATAATTGCTCAGACAGAAAAATTAAGCAAGATATAAAAGAGCAGTCGAACTTGGGTGCATTTTTTTTTCTCGCTTAATTTTTCTTTCTGAAGTATTATATTAATTTCTTTTGTAAATAATAAACAATTAACATATTTCTGGAGTGTTTCTATACTTGTATAATGGAAATTTTTGTCTAGAAATCAATTTCTGACACCAACTTTTGAGTGCTTATAGCGGCTCAAACATTCGGAATATTCACGTACTTTATTAGACAAAATATGCTTAGAATTGTCGTAAGAGCTTATTTTCCAAGTTTCGACGTTTCCTCCCCGGACACCCTGTATATGATGTAATTAATTAGATTTGCTTGCTTCTTCGAACATGTCCCTTCAGTAGAATTTGTACGGAATCAACTTTCATAGTGCTTGAACATAACGCATTGATTAACCCTCAAATGCGGGAAACATTCATTAATACAATTATAAGTTTTCCATTAAATCATAATCACAATAGATTTCATCTTGGTGTAATCCTTAAAGATATCCAAGAGTACCTCTTTACTACGACATTCAACGACTTTGAAAATGATCTTTCACGTGAAGCTGCTGGCAAACCAATATTTTGACACAAAGTAATCACATCATAGTTTTCCTGTAAGGCAACTTATAAATAAATTCAGCATTATGAACAACCATCACAATGAGCGATACAAATCTTTTTAAATGACTAGGAAAGCAAAAAAGGTAATATCACGTTCCAAATATCGAGAAATCATATTCACCATTAATGATAATCGTTTTCAACAATACTCAAATTCCCTTAGTGAGTGAATGTCATCTCACAGGTCAAACACGGGAAAGTCAGTGTGAGTGGGCATGTAAAGAATAAAATGGACCTTCTTACTGCGTCTTTTTAGATAGAAAACGTAATTGTTTATCAACAGCGTGGACGAGCATGTGCAAACGCAACGCCCGCCTCCGAATAAAGGTCTCCTCACAGCTCAAACACTAGAAAGGTTTCTAGCCAGTGTGGGTGCGCACGTGCGAAACCAAATGTGATTTTAGAGCAAACGTCATCTCACAGATCCAACACCGGAATCTCGCCAGTGTGGGTGCGCATGTGTTTACTCAAATTTCCTTTCTCAGTAAAACTCTTCTCACAGATGGAACAGTGGAAAGGTTTCTCGCCAGTGTGGGTGAGCTTGTGTCTATTCAAGACTCCCTTATCAGAGAACGGCTTCGCACAGATCGAACACTGAAAAGGTTTCTCGCCAGTGTGACTGCGCACGTGCCTATCCAAATATGATTTTTGAGCAAACATCATATCACAGATCGAACACTGGAAAGGTTTCTCGCCAGTGTGAGTGCGCATGTGTCTATTCAAGGGTCCCTTATCAGTGAACGTCTTCTCAAAGATCGAACACTGGAAAGGTTTCTCGCCAGTGTGGGTGCGCATGTGTCTATTCAAGGGTCCCTTATCAGTGAACGTCTTCTCACAGATCGAACACAGGAAAGGTTTCTCGCCAGTGTGGGTGCGCATGTGTCTATTCAAGACTCCCTTATCAGAGAACGTCTTCTCACAGATCGAACACTGGAAAGGTTTCTCGCCAATGTGGGTGCGCACGTGCGAAACCAAATGTGATTTTAGAGAGAAAGTCATTTCACAGATCCAACACTGGAAAGGTTTCTCGCCAGTGTGGGTGCGCATGTGTTTACTCAAATTTCCTTTCTCAGTAAAACTCTTCTCACAGATCGAACACTGGAAAGGTTTCTCGCCAGTGTGGGTGCGCATGTGTCTATTCAAGGGTCCCTTATCAGTGAACGTCTTCTCACAGATCGAACACTGGAAAGGTTTCTCGCCAGTATTATGGGTGAGCATGTGCGTCTCCAAACTTAATTTGTGAGCGAACGTCTTCTCACAGATCGAACACTGGAAAAGTTTCTCGCCAGTGTGGGTGCGCACGTGCCTATCCAAATGTGATTTTAGAGCGAACGTCATCTCACAGATCCAACACTGGAAAGGTTTCTCGCCAGTGTGGGTGCGCATGTGTTTACTCAAATTTCCTTTCTCAGTAAAACTCTTCTCACAGATCGAACACTGGAAAGGTTTCTCGCCAGTGTGGGTGCGCATATGTCTATTCAAGGATCCCTTATCAGTGAACGTCTTCTCACAGATCGAACACTGGAAAGGTTTCTCGCCAGTATGGGTGAGCATGTGCGTCTCCAAACTTAATTTGTGAGCGAACGTCTTCTCACAGATCGAACACTGGAAAGGTTTCTCGCCAGTGTGGGTGCGCACGTGCCTATCCAAATGTGATTTTAGAGCGAACGTCAGCTCACAGGAGGAACACTGGAAAGGTTTCTCGCCAGTGTGGGTGCGCATGTGTTTACCCAAATATCTTTTCTCAGTGAAACTCTTCTCACAGATCGTACACTGGAAAGGTTTTTCGCCAGAGTGGGTGCGCGTGTGCGTCTCCAAACTTGATTTGTGAGCGAACGTCTTCTCACAGATCGAACACTGGAAAGGTTTATCGGCAGTGTGAGTGCGCTCGTGCCTATCCAAATATGATTTTTGAGCAAACATCATAGCACAGATTGAACACTGGAAAGGTTTCTCGCCAGTGTGGGTGCGCATGTGTTCACTCACGTTTCTTTTCTCAGTGAAACTCTTCTCACAGGTCGAACACTGGAAAGGTTTCTCGCCAGTGTGGGTGCGCATGTGTTTACCCAAATATCTTTTCTCAGTGAAACTCTTCTCACAGATCGTACACTGGAAAGGTTTTTCGCCAGAGTGGGTGCGCGTGTGCGTCTCCAAACTTGATTTGTGAGCGAACGTCTTCTCACAGATCGAACACAGGAAAGGTTTCTCGCCAGTGTGGGTGCGCACGTGCCTATCCAAATGTGATTTTTGAGCGAATGCCATCTCACAGATCGAACACTGGAAAGGTTTCTCGCCAGTGTGGGTGCGCATGTGTCTATTCAAGGGTTCCTTTTCAGTGAATGTCTTCTCACAGATCGAACACAGGAAAGGTTTCTCGCCAGTGTGGGTGCGCACGTGCCTATCCAAATGTGATTTTTGAGCGAATGTCATCTCACAGATCGAACACTGGAAAGGTTTCTCGTCAGTGTGGGTGCGCATGTGTCTATTCAAGTGTTCCTTATCAGTGAATGTCTTCTCACAGATCGAACACTGGAAAGGTTTCTCGCCAGAGTGTGTGCGGATATGAACAAGCAATTGGTCCTTTCTGCTGAACTTTTTCTCACACATGGAACATTTAAAACTTTTTTCACTGTGGTTGCTCCTGTTTGATTGCCAGTGCTTGAGGTCGTAGTTGAAGCTACTCTTACGGATAGAATCCACGTCCGTACTTTGGCTCTGTTGTGACTGGAGTGGATTGGCTTTCTCTGACCAAAAACTCCCACCATCTATCAACAAAATAACGTTTGTATTAGACAAGTGCAGTGGGACACTAGTAACAACAAATGTGCGATGCTTAACAACAATGAAACATTTGTTGACACAATGACCATGCAAAGTATGTGCAATATTTTCGAACGCGAAGGAAGGCGCACTGGCCAAAAGAGATACAAGAAACCTTTGAATTAATATTTTAATTTTGCAATTTTGACTGTGAATGTATACAACTTCTAATTATGAAAAAAAACGTGGTTTGTTTTTATATTGTCTTACGCCGTAATGTAGTTCATAGAGAAAAGCAGAAGGTTGAGGATTAGAACGAAGTTCGTGACTCGAGCTCTGTGCTGTTCTTGCGACAAGAACCTACCGGTAACTCTGAAAAGGCAGTTTTCAATTAAAAATCTGTACGGAGCAAGCTTTGGTTTTGAGAAATTCCCGTTTCGTCCCTTGTCACGTTTTGTTTTGTTTTGTTTCCGTTTTTACCGCTCGTATTCGAGAAGTAATGTTGTTGCGAATGGAAAGATGGTAGAGAGCGTAATGTGTAGTGTGTATAGTAATTTTTGTTACCGGTAATTGTACATATAAAATATTCCAACCCCAAAATGTCTATTAACGAGTAGAGCTAAAATACTTTCTCGCCTTTGGTAACGTTATGCAATACTACTTATACCACAATTTCACTCCGAATAATTACATCCGTGATAATTTTCTGTAAAACTCATACGAAATACTGTAAATATATAATGATATTGTATAATATATTTTACTGCAACAATATATTGTCAAATGCAGTAAACTAGTAATTGATAGTCATACAAAATTTTGAACAACTATTGTAATATATTGTAACTATATGTCAAAACATTTAAAAATATAAAATTATATAAAAGATATGTATAGAATAAAGAAAGGGATTTTCCTTTTAAAACGACTGATATTTTCATTCTCGTTACGGAGTAGAGAGAAAGGTTTGAAATGCTGCGCGAAAAAACGGCGAATTTTCGGCGGAAAACCTCTTATTACAGGGCCCTGGTAACGAAAAACTGCTTAATTTAGAAAAATTTCTCTATCAAGTGGTGTAGCCACGTCAAAAATTGCCACCAAGAAATTGAATGAAGGCAAAACGTCTGTCTGCCCGTCTGGGAACGACTCTAGCGGTTAAACTGTTGAGGTGATTTTCTTCAAACTTGACATTCCCCACACGATCTGGCTAATTAGTGGCCCCTTGGATTTGAAACTGATATTTCAATTTTAAAGGATACTGTACATGGCGCACCTGAGAAATTCTCGATGAATAGGTACCTTCTTTCTGATTAAATTTTGTTGTTGGATAGTGTGAAAGACGTTTAAGAGAATGGTACAGGTTTCATGTTTGTTCAAAATTCTGATTTTTTTAATTGCGAAAGTTCAACATTTTTGTGGCTTCTTCCTACAACTACAATCATGAAGAGAGAGATTTTTCCCTTAATAAAATCTGTTCGTTAAAGACAGATTTTTGAAATAACGGTGTTTACAGTTTTTCGAAAATTTGAATACTTTTCGTGTAATTTTGCGTGAAAATTCGGGCGAGAAAGTGCGTGCTGTTGTAGCACCTCTGGGTTCAAACAACTCATCACGCAATACACCTAGTTGTCGAATGTATAAAACCTGTAAAGGAAGACGGTCATTTCACTGACGTGGATGAACAAAAACTAATGTTATAACGAATAAACGCTTTCTTTATTGCCAGTTAATTGTCCACCATTCTTAATGATTTAGATTTATCACTTATAAATGAGAATCCAAATTCAATAAGCTGAAAGGGACTTTATTTTGGTTCAATGAGATGAATTCACTAGTGGAAACAAACAAAAACAATCTCGTTTACACCATGTTCTTCGTCTGTATTTTAAGTACTTCTTTTTTTAAATGCTTACTTTTATATATTTAAACCCATCTGAAATATATGCACCCAAAACCTCGAAAATTCAGTTTTTCAAATACAAAATGTATTTTAAATTCAAGTATTCAAATACTGCGCAACACTGATCATTACAAAACGTACATTTGGTGAAAAACCTAAACACTTTCAAGCAAATATCAACACAAATTAACAATTAAAACTGCTTTTCATACAGATAAATCATGTCCCAACAATAAGACGTAATTCACAAAAATTACACAAGAGTCATTGTTAGAGCGCGGGCTTCCGCGGCCGGAGTCACTATTCGCATGGCTATCCGGAAGACGCCGCGTCCACGTAATGCATTACTGCGCCCTGAAGAAGGTCGCAGCATGGAGGCCGAAACGTTGGCACCTGGGCCGTCTCCCGGATAGCCATGTACGTAGCCATTGTAGCATTCCAATCTGATCTTCTCTGAAAGGTAGCAGCATTTCAAATATATTTAAAAGAAAATTAATGTGTAAAAGTATAACAAAAGCTCGAATGTAAGAAACGAACAAAGAAATATGAAATAATACACAAATTCTAACTTACGTAGCATACCTCTGGAATTACCTCTATAACGTTCTCAAAGCTCAGTTGGGACCGGGCTACTTTGCTTTCCATGAAATTATAGAGAAAACTGATATTTTAAAAAATTATACGTGATCTCATTTAAAGATGCTTTTTATGAACATATGTTATTGAGAAAAAATTGTATCTTCACATTTAGAGTTTGTAGAAAGACGTCGAATAAATTTAATTTTTTTATATTTTCGCAAAATCAGGCATTTTAACAAACATGAGATCTGCACCATTCTCTTAAGCGTCTTTATGCTATTTCAGGTCCCAAATTCAATAATAAAATGTGCGGTTTTAAGAAATAATTGTGAAAAAAAAATAAATGTTGCCTGTGTTTGACACAAAATCTCGCAAAAAATACACTTTTTTTTAAATTGAACATGACCTTTTTTGAAGATCTCTTTTTAAGTGAACATTTCATTTAGAAAAAAATTTATCTTCAAAATTGTAGTTGTAAGTCGACGAAAAAAATTGATTTTTTTCAGTTTTCGAAAATTCTGGGTTTTCAACCAACATGAGACCTGCACCATTTTCATAAACTCTCTTTAGACTATCCAACATTTCATCAAACCTGTTGGCGCCATTTTTTTTGAAAAGGTTACAAATGTCCTAGGGGCTTCATGTACAGTAGCCCCCAAAATTAAAATATCGGTTTCAAACTCGAAGGTCCACATCAGCCAGATCGATCGGGGAATTTCACTTTTGGAGAAAATCGACAAAACGGCCTCGTCGCCAGCTTTGTTCACAGACGGACAGACGTTTTGCCCCCAATCGATTTTTCGGTATCAAGGAGCCATAAAAAGCAAGGATTCTGCCTGCACCGCGTGTTAGAGGATTTTTCTCTAAATTTAGCCACTGGATTTAGCCACTTTTTCGTTACCAGGGCCCTGTTATAGGAGTTTTCTGCCGAAAATCTTACGTTTCTCCGCGCAGCATTACAAACTTTCTCTTCTTAATAAGTTCCCTCTTATGCGCGAGAAAGTCAAAAATTATGCCTTACTCTTACCTGAGGAACACGAAGTGATTTCTTCTTTGATTGTAGCAATAGAAGCACTACCACTGCAGGACGCAAGAGGATCCTACAGAAAAAAGACAAATAAACGATCTCTCCGTGCAGTAAGATATTTAGATGGAAATATTGAAATTTCATTTGGGAAAGTAACTTTGAATAATTCTAACCTTTAAATATGACCCTGGGGTCTATTGGACCCCAACCAAATTACTTTATATAAGTTTAATTGGAAAATAAATATTTGAGATATTTTACTCCCACGTAAATTCAGTTAGTACATATGGGAAGGGTTTGCACAGTTGCCGCCTTCTAATAGTCCCCTACTAACCTCGCAGTAGAGTGCAGAAGTGTCTTTGGGGTTTGTTGGACCCCACTGTTATATTTACGTGTGTCTTTTTCAAAGTTGCCATTTTGTTTTTTCTTTTAAGACGTTTTCTAAAGTAAATAACAGAAAAAATTAAAGATAATTCACAACTAATACGAGATTTACTAGATGATGGTTATAAACATCTGAGAGCTTTGTTCATCACTCGGATTTGGATCCTGATTTTGTTTCAGAACACGATTTTCAATAGTTTTAATTTATGATTTACACAAATGTTATTTTTAAGTGTGTAAATTTAAAATAGTACTTAAAATTTAATTTGTTTTCATTTTTCAGTTAAAATTTATTTCTAACAAATCTCTAATGAAGTATTTAGTTGTTTTTTTTATCTAAATTACATCTCACTTGCTAAGGTATTATAAGAAAAACTATTTACATTTTTAAGATAATGATAATATTGGGTTACAATACTTTTTATGGCCTTTAATAAAATATAAAGCTTAACAGTGATATTTTGTTTTAAAAACAAAAAAAATTATTCATCCCAATCTATACACATTTGTCTAAAATGGTGTAACTTTTTATGAATGGTGCTCATATCTCAATAAAATAACATTAATTTCCCTCAAAACACTGTTAGCTCTACTACAAAGACTTAAAAGTATAATTAAAAAATATTTACAGAATTTTCGAAAACCTTCAGGTAAAAATATACATATTTGAAAATTGGGGTCTGAGAGACCCCACCGTTATATTTACATATAATTAAATAAGTGTTATATTTAAGAGCTAATAATCCATGTTGACCATAAACGATTTGTATCACTGCACCTTGAACTCCACTAGACAATTAGGCATTTCGCCCCAACAAACAATGAGATCTAGAATCTTTTTTTTTTTGCTAAATCGAAAACAAATCATTTTAGGTTATCATGTACGGTTTGGCAGAAATGTTTGATATTCATTGAGTTTAAGGCTAAATATACCGACACTAGTTCAATTTGTCACCACCACGTAGCAGCACCAAATATATTAAAATTTACTTTACCAATAACGTCTGAACAAATGGTCCGATTTTCGATCTGTAAACGGCATTTGACTCCTTTTTGTAATAGAATTTACGCTACGAACCCCTTTTTCCAAAAAAACTAGCAGAAACTCATTTTCTAAAATTTTTCTCGTACTTCCGGGAACAATTTCAAAAATGTGGGCTTATAGCGCGATGGCGACAAGCTTCCAGAATCCAACGCCGCATCAAGCATGCAAATCGGATAAATAGGAGCGACGTAAAGTCAAATTTCGAAAAACACCTCACCCCACTCCGCCTTCCACACCGCCCCCGTCATCCGCCTAGTGGGGGAGGGGCCGCTGACTCAACGCGGAGACCACCGGCACTGCTAATCCCGAGGGCCTGCGACGGACGGGCAGGCAAGGCACGCACTCCGTTATGCTTTCGTCACTTCGCATCTCAATGTATTTTTTCCCCGCAAATGAAACTAGAGCAAACGTAATCTGAGAAAATGGCGTTTAAGCATTTGTGCAAATTCGGAATTTTCAGTTCGTTTTCACAGAAAACATCTGTTGTTGAGGAATTTTTTAAGACATAATGTAAAGCACATATACTCCTAAATGTAATAATGTGAACAAATCGCCGTTAATGAAAATATTTACGAAATGAAAGGCTTGTCAAAGAATTACATTTTTGTAATTTTGAAAAAAACAAAAGAATAGAGCATTATGGTGTTTACGTCATCTCATAGAGTACATTAGGCACTATCCTTTTCAAAAGAAAAAAAAATTTGCAGCTTTTGAGAAAATTTTGTTTTGTAATTTTTTAAAAATTGCAAAAATTGCACGCAATATTGCGCGAAAACTAAAAGTTTTTAAAAATGTACATGACCGTATTGAAAGAACTAAGTATGGAGAACAAATATCATTTTAAGGAAATTTTCTATCTTCAAATTTGCAGTTGTAGGAAGACACCGAAAAAAATTCGGATTTTTGCAATTTTCCAAAAATTAGAGTCAATAATGAAAATGAGATCTATGCCACCTTTATAAGTATATTTTAGTTTATTCTTACAATTAATTTAAGGAAAACATTTGGAGTCATTTTTGATTTATTGGTAGTGACTTCGGGCACGTCAACTACGGAGGTCTTTAGTACCGCAAGTGTAGGGCATGTTTATTTAATTGGGAGGTGGAGGTGATGTTCCCCCTGGATGGCGAGATCCGGCGCTGACCTTCCGTCTACTAGTTTTCCCCAACCAGGTATCTGCCACCAGCGGGGCACCACCCCAGCCGGAACAAGCTCTAAATCACCGACCTATCTACCTGTCGGCTTGCGGGGTTCTTTCCCAACCAGGTATCTCCCACCAGCAACTCAAAATATTCCTGTAAAAAAGAGCTTCAATTTCGCATTTACAGTAACGCTTTACACGTCATTTTCTTAACAGCGGCTCCAAGTTTATAAATGAAAATTGCCATACAGGAGGATGTTTTACTCTTGATTAATATTCTAAAAGTAATATTACGAATCTACTACTAGGAAACCGAATAATGAGAAAACTTTAAGAAATGTATTGTGGGTGGCGATATATAAACAGCTGGGAAGAAAATGGGGCAAGATGGTAAAGCTGGCATAGAACAAGGAAATTAGAATACTTTACTACGAGTAAGTCGGTGAAATTCTGTTGCACCACTTTTTCAAATTTGTCCGAAAGTACGAAAACATTTTTAAAAATTATCTTCGGCTACTTTACTTGGAAAATAGGATTAACCAGGTGAATTCTATCAAGGAGACAAGCCGTTTTGAGATCAACTAGTGGTGCTACAGAATGGCACAGACTTTTCCATATTAGTTTTCTACTTCCTTGGGTTTGGGCTAGCTATTCGGAATTGCTACACTGTCGTACCAGCTGCCATCTATCGTCGCCCAAAGTACATTTTTTGATATTTTCTTAAGTTTTCGAATTCCTGATGGTAGAACGGAAATATCAATTTTAGAATATTAAAGAACAGTAAAACCTCGATCTGAATGGGAATTTTCTTTGAAAAATTAGGAGCCGTTTTTAAGAAAATTGCGTTTAAGTGCTACTAAAAATACGAAATTTGAAACTCTTTTTCACAGAAAATTTTGAGTTTTCGAAAAACGTCCTTTGAAGTCATTTGAAACACATTAACTCACAAATACAATAGTGTTTACAAATTGCTGGTAATGTGCATATTAGAGGTGCGAGAGATCTTTCACAAAAATTACATTTGTGAAACTTTTGAAAAAACAAAAAATACCCCAAAATAAACTTCACTCCGTATTAAAGAGTGCAATTTGCACTATACGTTCGAAAAGCATGAAGAAAAAATTTGGAGCCATTTATAAGAAAATTGTGTTTGAGTGTTTCTGAAAATGCCGAATTTTGAACTAGTTTTCATAGAAAACGGTTGAGTATTCGAGAAACTTTGTATGACATTATTTAAAACACATTTACTCATAAATGTAAGAATGTAAACAAATCGCCGCCAATGTAAATATTACCTACGTGAGAGACAAGTTAAACAAATATTTTTGTAAATTTTGCAAATAAAAAAGAATATAGCAATATGGTGTTTATGTAATATCATAGACTACATTATGCGCTATCCCTACCAAAACTTCAAAGAAAAAATTTGGAGCAATTTTTTGAGAAAATCTGTTTTTTATAATTTTTTCAAATTGCACATGTTGCAAGCAATATTGCGCGAAAAATACTAAAATTTTCAAAAATGTGTACATGATCGTAATGAAAGAACTCGCTTTGGAGAACTAATTTTATTTGAAGGAAAAATCCCTATCTGCAATTTTGTAGTTGTAGGAAGAGGCCGAAAAAGTTGAAACTTTTAGAATTTTCGAAAATTCAGAGTTAATCGTGAAATTATGACCGATTCCACCTTAATAAGTGTGTTTTACTCTATTCTTACAAGAAATTTAAAGAAAAAATTTGGAGCCGTTTTTGAGAAAATTTCGAAAATGTTCGGGGGGTTTCATGCAAAGTACCGCTATGTTTTATAGATTCCTTTCCAAAATCTCAAAGCTTTGACTCGAGTCAGATCGACAGGGGCTTATTCATTTTGAAAAAAACAACAACAACAACAAACATACATATGGTTTAGGCGCTAGTAGTGTTCACAGACGGACGGACAGACAGACAAACGTTTTGCTTTCAATTGGTTTTTCGATATCAAGGACCCACAAAATAGGGATTCTGGCTACACCACGTGTTAGGGGATTTTTTCTTACTTTAGCAGCTGGATTTATTTCCTTTTCGTTATCAGGGCCCTGCAATGATTTTTTTCTTCCGAAAATCCGCCGTTTTTTCCCGCAGCATTAAATTACTTTCCCTATAATACGTAAACAATTCCGTATATACGTACGTGTACGGGAAAGTGAAAATCGAGTCGTAGGATAAAAGAGCTCGTGCGTAATCTCTGCTCATTCTTTCAATAGTGGAATGATAACGGAAGATCTTAGAAGTAACAGATATCTAAAATAAAATGTGAGGAGATGGACAGGGCTATCTTTAGGCACAGGCAGACGAGGCTCGTGCCTCAGGGCCCCCACAGATATAAATACAAAATATATAACAAAACTGAACTAGTGGTGCTAGAACAGCACATACTTTCCCGAATTATAAAAACAGCTACGCAATATTAAGATATTGCATTTTCTGCGCTACTAACATCTTAGCTATTGAGTTTTTCATTCATATCGCGCAAATAATTATATCCATCAAATTTCAGTATTGCTAAATGGCTGGTTAATATCAAAGGCAATGTTTTCTAGGAGTGAGGTTTTTTTATTTGCTCCCAGAAGACACACAGCAATGTACGAACTCGTGGAACCTACAATGTACGAACTCGTGGTGGCTAATCGCGCGTTGTCACCAAGTTGCGCGCCTCTAGCTGTTATCGCAACTCGTAACAATGACATGTACTTCATTCCCAGGAATTCGCGAGCGCTAAGCGGAATTCCTTTGTAGCCTCCGCATTGTCGATAAGTTAAAGTGTGAGGAAGCAAAAATTGAATTAATATTGGCATTTCCAATAACAAATTATATTTAAATCAATTATTTTTATTTTCTTTATACATACGTATATACGGAGTATTGTAAGAAGTGGCCGACATTTTTGTTTTAATTTTTGCAAAACCAGGCATTTTAACGAACATGAGATATGTTGTTGAACTAAGAATTAGGGGCCCCGAAATCTCTGAGTGCCTCGGGTACTTTCAAACTCAAAGACGGCCCTGGAGATGGAATTAATTGTGTGAATATCACTAATATTCCATTTTCTTTTTGAAATCGGTTCCAAACGGTAATCGATATTTTGAGTAATACATCAAACAATTTTTTGATCATATTTGAAGGAAGACTGGAGTATGTGAACAAGATAGTGTTATACTACTATTCAAATTATCTATCTATACTACTATCAAAATGAAATAAGAACTAATTGCTATTAAATATGATATGAGGCCGTTTACCTCTGTTACAACATCACTAGTTTCATTTATGGGGAAAAATATATTGAGATGGAAAATGACGAAAGCATGACTGCCTGACTTGCCAGCCTCACGCGCGGCAGCCGCGCGCAAGCAACCAAGCACGAAGTCTACAATGAGGAGACTCAACTCCGGTGTTGGAGGCATGGTGGGGGTATGTACGAAAAACGTCGGCAGCTATTTGAAAAATAATACAAAAAAAACCGAGTCCCTTCGCCTTCAGCGACATCACGCGGCGAAAGAAGGAACTTATCTCGGCTTTTCTCGGCCACCAATCGTCAAAATTCGTTTGGTCCAAGTGGCGCCCACGAAGTCTACAACCAGGCGGTGTGCGGATGTGCTTAACAGAAGACAATAAGTTCAAAAGGAAGTAGTAAGTAGTAAATAATTTTGTAGAAAAAATGTTTGAATTAAATTTTGTATACGATGCTTTGCTGCCATTGGCTGTTTTGAAAGCCTTCCTAGTTCTTTCAATTGCCACGTGAGGTCGCTGAAGGCGAAGGGACTCGTTTTTTTTTGGTATTATTTTTCAAGTAGCTGCCGACGTTTTTCGTACATACCCCCACCACCGGAGTTGAGTCTCCTCGTTGTATACTGCGATTTTTGTAGGAAGAGCTCTCAAGATAACTTAAATCCCATCTTCGCGATGGAATATGTCACGGCATTTCGCGTCTTTTCTCGGTCTTGCCGGTAGAAGTCGCATGATCGCAAGCACTGCTTCATACGGTCGCGATCGTGCGAAATCTAGCGGAGCGACTGTGAACGATACGAAATGCCGTGACATATTCCATCGCGAAGATGGGATTTGAGTTATCTTGAGAGCTCTTCCTACAAAAATCGCAGTATAGACTTCGTGCAACCAAGCCTGGCGTGCCCAGAGACTCCCTGCCGGTGGCCGCGCAGGGAGCGCGTGGGCGCTCGGGCGGATGGCGCGACGGGCGCGGCGTGGAGGGGGGAGGGGTCTGAGGTGTTTTTCCAAATTTGACTTTACGACGCTCCTATTCATCCGATTTGCATGATTGACACGGCGTTGGATTCTGGAAGCTTGTCGCCATCGCGCTATCAGCCCACATTTTTTAAATTGTTCCCGGAAGTACGAGAAAAAAATTCAAAATCGAGTTTCTGCAAGTTTTTTTGGAAAAAGGGCTTCGTAGCGTAAATTCTATTTTAAAAAGGAGTCAAATGCAGTTTACAGATCGATAATCGGACAATTTGTTCAGACGTAATCGGTAAAGTAAATTCCCTACGATAGTGCTGCGATCTAGCGAATTTTCCTACAAGTTTTTTTTCGGTACATTTAGCCTTAAGGCCAAAGACTAGTTGTCCTCTCGCCTGTTCAAACGCTGTGTAACGCGTGTCTCATCCTCTACAGAAGTTCTCGTGTCCCACCGCCTTCACTGTTGGCGAGTCCCTGGCCTGGCCTGGCACGGCGCGGCAACGCCGCACACCCACCAGAGTCCCCGTCTCGCACCAGCCGACTTCTTTTTTTTCTCTCCCAATAAAGAGAAGCTTAACCCTTCGATTCCCGCTTATAGGTTACACACACTTAAATTATTTTAGATTATTTTTCAATCTAATTAGATCACTTACGACAGAAAACATTGTTTCAACGATACAGTAAAATGTCTAAACCGGAACCTGTACAAGCCGGAAATCTGCCTTAACCCGAAAATTTACAATGATGTTAAATGGCATTTTACATAGCATGAAACGGAACCTCTCCAACGCGGAAACGCAATGGTTTATTCATGTCCTACATGATAACAATCTTTATAATACCAAATTCCTGTGAATATAATGCAATTGGCAGCGAGACGCGAGATGTTCTTAATGAAATGAATGCATCTGCAAGCGTGTTTTAAATACTCTACCCCGTGACATGCGATTTAAGCAAGCCAGCCAGACATTGAAGGAAAGGGAATTCAGCTTTCAGCCTATACTGCGATTTCTCTAACTTTGTCCCTCAAGGCAACTCAAATCCCATCTTCGGGATGGAATATGACACGGCATTTCGCATCTTTCTCAGTCGTTCCGCTAGATTTCGCACGATCGCGACCGTATAAAGCAATGCTTGCGATCATGCGACTTCTACCGGCAAGACCGAGAAAGACGCGAAATGCCGTGACATATTCCATCGCGAAGATGGGATTTGAGTTGCATTGAGGGACAAAGTTATAGAAACCGCAGTATAGCATTCGACCTTGGGGTCTCTTTCCCCTCAAGGCACAGGCCGTAGGGGAATTCCCTCTCTCCCGACTCTCCGTGCGTGGGAGGTTGTGTGGGCATGGCTTCTATTCACGCGTCTCCCGGCCCGGCGTTGAAAACCACAGCCCTTCGGCCATTGCTGCAACGGATGCGACGGAATGGGCGTTTAGTCAGCAAGCAGTCCCCACGCAGCCACTGGGCAGTAAGGCGTGTATTTTTCGACTCAAAAGCTGTCAATGAAAGGTGTTTAATACTCATTTATTGAAGATTTCTTCCAGAAACACGTATATGTTATTGTATTTTGATGGTTAAAATGAAGTCATGTAATTTAGGCCAGCTACTTTCGGAGCAGAAATATCAATATCGCAGTGTTATAAAATTGATAACCTGGCATAAAACGGAAACCTTCCTAAATCGGAATTTTTTGTCTTCCGATCAATTCCGGCTAAGCCATTTTAGCGTATACGAATTAGTTTCATGCTTATGTATTGTATCACAGGAGGGACAATGGGCGGCAACGGAAACTATAATACTGAACAGAGAGACAACACAAGCTTTGTACAAATATAGAACTATTACAAATATACTGACGAAAACAATTACCACTTTAAAAACATCAAAGATGTACTTCACATTTTGTACATCGGTCGAAGTCAAAGGGTCAGCTCCTTGACACATCTGGCAACGCGTTCGTTTGGTTTCGAAAAGAGGTTTCACCATGGTTTCAAATACTTTTTCTAACGAAAAGTTTTCATAAACCTCTAAAAATAATGTAATGTTCAATTTTCAAAAACATGAACATTTTTGCGAAATTTTGTGTGAAACATATGCAATTTTTATTTTCTTTACAGCATTTTTCTTAAAACATGCACACAATTGTGGTTAGAGCGAAATATTCCCTAGTAGACAGAGAGTCCATATTACGTTCAAAAATATTTGCGATTTAAGTGGGTATTGTGAGACCTACATAAACTAAATAGGGACTCTTATGCTAAGTTTTATTTAATGATAAGAATTAATTTTGTCTCATAGATGGAAAATAAAATATTTTAATACCACATAAAAACGTATCGTTGACTAGTTTCTTAACTAGTACCAACCGATCGCGTGGCCGAGGAATGAAAAATTGAGGCATAAGATTGAATGTAAAAAAGAACTATTACACAATTAGTACGAGGAAAATCATAAAAAGAAGCATTATAGACATACATCTCCCTATTTTTGTACAGTGACCGCCAACAATGGCAAAAATTTCCACGTTTGAGACGAGCGAAAAGCCTTTGGTAAATCGGGCAACGCCGTAATGTTTTTGAGATTGGCATGTCGGCTCAAGGCTCATGTTGCTTCAAAGTTTCGTTGATTTTAATGACTGAATACTGTTTGTTGCCCGGTCTACACATGGTAAATATCACTATCTGAGCGAATTGGCGGAAGATTTGTTTCCAAAGCGGAATTTGAGAAGACGAAATAATTACAATATCATGAAAACAGTAATTTAATAAAAAGTTATCACGTTTTTTTTCAATGTTTGTCTCTCTCTAATTTTTATTTCTTGAATTACCTGTGCTGATGCTAGGATAAACCTTATATTATTCTAACAACAAGGTCAGTAGTTTGGTTCTCAGCAACATTGTATAAAGCTTTATTTTGTAATTTGACAAAAATCCTAATCATTGTCTCCTACTGCTCCTTATTATCGTTAGCCCAATAAAATGTGTTTTTCAGTTATTCACCTATTTTATGTCTACGTATGCTTAGGTAATTAAATTGCATGACCAAATTGTATGTTTCAAGAGTTTTGATTGAAATTTTAAAACTGTTTTTGCAATTGCAATTGCCATTTTATTTACAGCGGTGGGATTAGGTAATTCATAGAAGCTATTTGCTGGTTGCAATGTTTTCAGCATAATTTTATATCATGTTATGATATTGATTTAGATGAAGATTGTGTAAAGTACAAATCAAACTAAAGCTGATAAAATAAAATTACTGCATCATATGATTCTAAGAGCTGTATTATTTAGACAAACAATAATAAAATTATAACATTGTTGGAGATAAAAATCTTCAAAACAGATTTCCAAGTGGCATGATCTTTTGTACTCGTTTGTCTTGATGTTGCACTCAAAATGAAAAGAGGTTTAAATGTTTTGGAAAAAAGGCATGAGACTGTTCAGGAAATGGAAACAATTAGATAAAATAAAGTGCTGTAGAGAAAAGGGTTTCTATTAAAAAACTAATACTACCAAAGACTGAATTTATCATTCCTCTTACAATTTCAATTACATTTGCCCATGGATGGATTTAGATACTGTAGGCCTTCAAGTGCCAACTACATTGGGCATTCCCTCAGAAAATTTGTTAAGGACCATGTTAAACACACAAACACTAATTAACAAAGAAATTTAATTTATTATACACACTAAGAAAAATTATTTCAAAGAAAGGAAGGGAATTATTATTTAAATTAATTTTGGTACCCCATATTAAGTACTGTTCTACAGCTCTTACTGTGGCAAATAAAAAGGAAATAGCAAGTTTACAATGAAACCACAAATGTGGAATGAAAGCAATATTGAAAGGGCATAGTGAAAATATTAGTTCAATGTTAAGAGAGTTGGGCTATTTGTCTGTGGAAAGGGAGATTAAAAGAGATATTAACATTTATATACAGATTACAAAATAAATTACTCCCAGAATATTTGAAAAGAAAAAAAACTCAGATGTACATAATTATTTAATGAGGCAAGCAAATACATTCTACCCAGAATATGTAGGTAACAATATGTCATTAAAATCAGTATTTAATAATCGAATTTTATACAATAAAATACCAGAGGAAATAAAAAAAAATTGGGCTCAGTTAGAGCATTTACAGAGAAAGTGGATTTATGGCTAGTTACATACCAATTGTAAGGGAATAATTACTGTACTATTCAATAGTGCTAATAAACAATTATTGTGTGTTAAAATTGAATTTGTATTGTATTTGTCATTAGTATTGGGTTATTTATCAATCAATCAATAAATAAATACTTGTACAAATACAGATATAAATTAACAAATTGCTTACAAAGTAGAAATTGCTTTTCAAGTTTCTCATTTACAAATACAAGTTTAGTTTCTTATTGTTCCATTCAATTTATTTTTAAAATCAAGTATTGTAGTTCAGTATACTATTTGATTGATGATTATTATTCACATAAAAACATTTCATGAAGAGTTTAATATTTATTTTAAAAAATCTGGGTACAAGGACGGGAGGCCCAAGCCTCTTTATTTCACTAGTAGCAAAATTCAACTCTACTTTTACTGCATCAACCTTCAATGGCTGATATTAGCACCAGCAAAAAAAAGTATTTTATCATTGCAACACATCTGATGCCACTAAAAAGTCTATTTCTAATACCTTTGTAAAATGAATGCCCACTCAGTAGCTCTTCTGATTGATCTGCACTAAAGATTGCTGCTTTGGGTTCTGTGTAAGGTATCTTGCAACTATGGTGTAGAAGGCAATGGCAATCCATTCTGTATCTTGCATAATAAAAAATGGAATACGAACCTTTTCGATATTTTAATTGCGCCCAGAAGACCCCGAGGAATGGAGGACTTGTCACTCGATTTGAATGAAGCGCGCGGCGCGCACGGTGTTGCCGAGTTGCGCGTCACAGTCCCCGGCACTAGAAAGCGCGCGAACATCTCCCCGTGGACTGATTTAAATAGGCTTATAATTTTTGCAAATTCTCCCATTTGAGGTGGTATATGTCTTTCAAATTGCGCATATTGATTCTTCAAGATGCTAGCTACCTAAAGAAGAGTTTTTAAAAACATTTTCAACAGTTAATTTTCTCACAATTTAAAATTTCTGCCCCGATCTGTGAGGCCACCATAAGTTCCCGTGTTAAATCAAACTTTACGGTCTTGTTACGCGAAAACTAGACTGTCAAATCGATTCAAACTTTCCCAGAAGAACCTCTCATCTTTCGATTAATGCAATAAAAAAGGTATGTTAAACATAACACGTATCTCGCTCTAACCACCTTAATTGGTCGCTTAAGAGAACACTGCGGATACCATCTTCGCTAAACGCTTGATTTTCTTAATTATTGAAAAGTGTTTATCAAAAACAGAAGTTAGTTAGCATGATCGACCTTATGCACTGTCTCATTCTTTCAAAAAGTGTCATAACGGCACACGATCCACAAATGTTTACGCGAAAAAACTGAACTACTGAAACTCTACTACACAGACAATTAATTTTTATTTATTGTTTATAATACTTGGATTACAAGTTTCAAACAATGCCATTGTTCTTCGATAAAACAATTAGCACTAACCGTCATAATAATTATATCATAATAATAAACTTAAGTTACTCAAACTTAAGTTTAAGTTTCTTGTCCTAAAGACATAAATAACTTATCGTATAGTAAGAAATATATAATTATTGTAGCATTGCTGTCTTTGTCTATGATAATTCCTTTAGTTTTTAAGGGCAAGTTTCAATTCAGTACTTTCTTTAGTGCTTTTTTGAATTTAGTTTTGCTTAAATCCTTATTATGGTTAGGTACTTTATTGAAGAGCAACGCAGCATTCCTATAACGATCCTTCTTCGAGGGCGATTTTGCCGAGTATATCCTATGATAGTTTTCCTTTCCTCTAGAGTTATATTGATATACACATTTATTTCGAGTAACACTATCGAGAGAACACTAGGAATCTCAGACAATCGCACAGAAACCACACGAAGAGCACTTCAGACACCGAAATGGGACTGCGAATGTAACCTGTTATTCTTACCTTCTCCCTCGTCTCCACAAGCCGTCTCTTGCTCCTCGGGTGGCCCAACAAACACAGCTATTGGAGGCTGCAACTCCTCCTGCACATAACAAAATTTTCAATCAAAGGTATTAGTTTCCCTGATTCAAATGGTCGATGCGTGTACCTCATAAAATACGGAAATTGGTGAATTATTACGACCATATGATTTTTAACATTAGCCAACTTATCATCCAGTAACGCACAATAATGTAAGAAAATACCCCGACGAACTTAACATGAAATTCTACAAGGAGCATGAAGTCCAATCAAGAACACATCATAGCCAATATTGTGAATATTTGGGTCGCAATGTGAACTAGAGGTGCTACAGGATGACACCGTCTTTCTCGTATTAGTAGTCAGTTTTCTAAATTCTTTCATCAGAACAGGCTTTTCGGTTTTCCTCCATCCTCTTGCCAGCTACCACCGCCCAAAGTACACTTTCAAAATTTCCCACTTTTTCGGTTTCCCAATGGTAGAGCCGAAATATTACTTCATGAATTTTATGGAAATGTAAAACCTCGTTCTAAATGAATACTTTCGTTGAAAGACTTTGACTTTGGAAAAGGAAAGACTTGGAGCGGCTTTTAAGAAAACGTCGTATAAGTGACTGTAAATGCGAAATTTGAAGCTCTGTTTCTCAGAAAACGGAGTTTAACAGACACTTCATTGAAAATAATTTTCAAATACTTCCATCCGCAAATGCAATAATGTATACAAATCGCTGGAAATATGCATAGCACCGGCTTGAGAGATACTTAAACTTGCGTACTTTAAAAAAAAAAAATGCTGAATTTCGAGTTCATTTTCAAAAAAAACTTCCGAGATTTCAAGAAACTTTATAAGTCATCATTTGAAGCACACTCACACATAAATGCAATTATTGATTCAAATTGCTGGTAATGTAAATATTAACGACGTGGGAGACGTAAAAAAAGGGTCAATCCATTTTTAAGTGGTCCATCTGGAAAAAAATTCATATTTCGTACACAATATCCTGATGTTTTGGCTGGTCAAAATATACT
>JAHLJT010002630.1:122208870-122268870 GCA_031308135.1 Acheta domesticus
ACCGCCAGGTAGCAATCTCCGCGTACGCCCCTCACACCGCGCGCCACTGCATAACTAGTTATACTGCGATTTTTCTAACAGCGACCTAAGGCCACTCAAATCCCATCTTCGCGATGGGAATATGTCACGGTATTTCGCGTCTTATCTAGGTCTTGCCGGTAGAAGTCGCATGATCGCAAGCACTGCTTCATACAGTCACGATCGTGGCGAAATTCTAGCGGAACGGACTGAGAAAGACGCGAAATACCGTGACATATTCCATCGCGAATCAGTCGTTCCGCTACATTTCGCACGATCAGCGACCGTATGAAGCAGTTGCTTGCGATCATGCGACTTCTACCGGCAAGACCTAGATAAGACGCGAAATACCGTGACATATTTCCATCGCGAAGATGGATTTGAGTGGCCTTAAGGTCGCTGTTAGAAAAATCGCTGTATACCCAGCGGACAGAATTGGCAAGGAATGCGTTTGTGGATGTGGATAGGTTTTAGGGCACTTCACAGGGGTTGGACTAGCCCTTGCTGAAGCAGATAGACTCGTTTTGTTGGAACAATTTCACATGAGATCGACGGGAATCGAACCCAGATCTCCTTGGTGAAAGGCGAGCGACTTCGCTCTTGATCCACTGCCATCTGCCTTTAGATAGCTGTAAACTCCACCCGAAAATTTAACTTTCCAAGTAATAAATTTGAATTTGCATTAAAATAATTCAAAACCAATAATATGTTATGCCACGATACGTAATTTTTGAGAAAAAAGGAAAGTAAAGGTTAAGACATTGCATTGTAGACACTGGGATAAAGAATATTAATTTATGAATTACACAGCCATCTTGCGGCGAAACATAAAAATGAAAACTCAACATCTAGATACATCAAAGGGGCGTCGAAATGCATTAATATCTCAATTTCATCAGAAATGTGGCATTGCATTTTATCACTCCAAGGTCTTCAATTAAACTTGATATTTTTGTAGTGATCCTATGAAATGCTTTATTAGTTTTATTTCTTGTTAGTCAACACTGTAATTAATAAGTTAGTATGTAAAAACGTATATTTTTTGTAATAATAAGTTATATCTCAATTTTGTAAAATTAATTATAACTAGAGCCCGAAGTTCAGCAAAACGCCTTTATGTTCTTGTTACTGTTTTATGACTTTTAACGATAGGAAACAATTGTATTTCTGGAGTTGTTTTCGTAGATTTTTATTTTGCCTGCTTTAACTACTGATACCTATTTTCCAGTGGCGTAGCGTGACTCACACTTTTGGGGATGCTCAACAATAACACACAAAATGTCACTATCAACTACTTCGTCTAACAGGCGAACGCAACACACGGCAGATACACTGGGACTACTTCCACGATCTCGATTGCTTACGACGGTGTAGGCGCTTCCCACAAAATCCTCACAGCAGTCAGGGCTGCCGATGTCTTGAAAGCAAATTATACAATGGCTCAGCTTTAATTCTTATACGCGAATGGCAATAAGACCATTTGTTAATTTATACATTGCAGACTTAAATAATATGTAATCTATTTAAGAGATAATACAATTTCTTGGATATTAATTAAGAAATAGTAGTCAGGCACTATATCTACAGTTTGTACCCATGACCAAGCGGGGACTCCCGAGTGAGAGAGAGAAAGATAATTTACTGAACGCCTGAAGTGTGCTGCGCTCTCGTGCACAAACTAGCTTCTTTCCGCAGTAGACGCTAGCGTAAAGCAGTCGGGTTTCTCCGGGCCAGGGGTGAAGAGGGGAGAGGGGAACCTCGCCATCTGCGCATGCGTCATTGCTCGTCGCAATCTGGCGGCAGACGCTGAAGTATTTTTAGCTTCCAACCAATCAGAGGCCAGCTTCAACAGCCCGCCGAATTCAATCATAGGAAATCAATTTTAAATTAATACAAAACGTGTTTCGCTCAACAGACCACTTGTAAGATTATCAATACAGTATTTAAGGTTCTTATATACGGGGATGCTCAGCATTTCAGCGTCCCCTGACGCTACGCCACTGCTATTTTCCCCAGTCTTCATTTTGTCCTTTTCTGCCTTTTACATCATTAATTTGGTTTTTTCCCATCAAGCTAAATCTATACCTGCAAGCGTGGACAACACGAAGGCACGGTTGTATTTTCTCTCTGTGGAAGCTGAGGCTATGTTAAAAATTTAAATGAAAAAGCAAAATAAAACTAGTCCAGATGTTTAATTTTTTCATTGATTCCGCAGGCTTTTCGGTCTCAGATCCCTTTTGAAGGGATCAGAGACAAAATACTGCTCTCTGTGTATGATACACGAGCTACTCAACTGGCGATTACAAAAGTGCGAACAACGAAAAATCTATTGTTATATATTTTGCATGGCACAGGTTGTCATTATTTAATATTAGTATTTAACATAGTGTAAGGTCCAAAAAGAATATCAGTGACAATCACCTTTATTTCTGATTTCATTAATTATTTAACAACATGATGTTTAGATCTTCTGTCTCCTTCTTCAGACAAACTGGAAAGGGCATATGTTAAACATTAAACACTCAGTTTAAACATTTAACACACACATCTCCGAGACACCATGTTGTTAAATATTTAATAAAATCATTTATAAGACGATTGCCACTAATATTCTTTTTGGACCTTCCCCTTTGTTAAATACTAAAACGAAATATAAATTCCATTTTCACTAACATCATTTCGAAGTAACATCATCGCGAGTAAAATAAATTCGTAGCCATCATCCCAGACGTCATGTGGATTCAAGACTACAAAGAAAAGATCTCTTTCGTCACACGTTAAATGCTATTGTAATTATAGAGATAGAATACACATTTGAATAATTTTACTTATTAATTTTTTGCAATAATTACTTTTAAATGTGGTTTTTCACTGTTTACATGCCTTTCTTTCATGTTTATTTTAGTAAAAATAAATGCATTTTTGCTTGCCTATTTTACGTCGAATACATGCCTGAACTTCCGCGCTCTAGTTATGACTAAGGTAAAATGCAATTTTTTCTTTCCCGTATACACACGTATATATGGAGTAATAGTTTTATAGGGAAAGTTATGTAATGCAGCGCGAAAAACGGCAATTTTCGGCAGAAAAAAATCATTGCCGGGCCCTGACAACGATAAAGTGGATAAAACCAGTTGCTAAACTAAGAAAAGAACTACTGATTTGTGCGATTTCACGTGATGTAGCCAGAATCCCTGATTTGTGCGCCCTTCATACCGAAAACTCAACTGAAAGGAAAACGTTCGTCAGTCTGTGAACACCACTAGCGCCTACACCATACGTGGGATTTTTTTTCCAAATTCGAGAAACCCCTATCGATCTGGCTCGAGTCAAAGCATTGAGATTTTCAAAAAGACTGTATAAAATTTGGTTTCATTAAAATTTGTTAAAACTTCAAGTTTTCAATGACTGTGGATATTCATAATTGTCTCCATTTTATTTTTATGACACAGAAATTAATCAATAAATATCTCCTTCACTCATAAGTTATTTGCTATTATCCAAATCTCATTTCTGCAATCAACTCGGTGGATTCCAGAAATCATCAACACAGTACTATATAAATTTCGTTTTGCTAGTCCACTGCAAATAACTTACCTCATTCCCCGTTATGCAATTGGAGGATCTGTGAGTGCTCACTCATCGTGTTAACTGTAAAATATCGAAACTGAGAGAGCAGTTTCTTTGGCGCTTGCTTCGCCATTTCAGAAAGCCTCTCGCACATCCCAGCTCCGCACCGATGGACATAACGGCGAAAAGTTTCATCCCATTGACATGCTGGAAACAATTAATAGAGCCCCCAGGAAAACAGTGATTTTTCACACACTATACTTGACAGACGACACGATGTCATGTGCAAGAGGAAATTACGTGCATTCTGCCGCTGGCAGCTGCCTAAAGAAACTCCTTTGGAGTGCATTCCTTCAAGGGCGACACGCAGAACGATTGGGGGAAAACGCTTCTCTGCAAATTATTTTCTTTACTCAATTAACAATCGATTTATAAAGCGTTAATCCCCTCTCTCATATTACGGAATGGCACTTCCTGATCCCTCCTCCTGACTTTTGTTGTACGTCCAAAATTTGGAAATCCAATTTTAAGATAACAATTAATAACTAGTGAAGGCAGGGCTCCACCTTTTCGTCGCCGTCGGCAAAAGGAGGAGGTTGTGTGGCGAGCACAACGCTCCGGCCGCCTTTACCCCAGGAAAGTTCCTGGCACTCACTTGGAAAGGACGCTGAGTCGACCCCAGAGCCGCCCTGAATGGAGAGCAAGGAGGAGGTTGTGTGGCGAGCACAACGCTCCGGCCGCCTTTACCCCCAAGAAAGTTCCTGGCACTCACTTGGAAAGGACGCTGAGTCGACCCCAGAGCCGCCCTGAATGGAGAGCAAGGAGGAGATTGTGTGGCGAGCACAACGCTCCGGCCGCCTTTACCCCCAGGAAAGTTCCCGGCACTCACTTGGAAAGGACGCTGAGTCGACCCCAGAGCCGCCCTGAATGGAGAGCAAGGAGGAGGTTGTGTGGCGAGCACAACCCTCCGGCCGCCTTTACCCCAAAGAATGTTCCTGGCACTCACTTGGAAAGGACGCTGAGTCGACCCCAGAGCCGCCCTGAATGGAGAGCAAGGAGGAGGTTGTGTGGCGAGCACAACGCTCCGGCCGCCTTTACCCCCAGGAAAGTTCCTGGCACTCACTTGGAAAGGACGCTGAGTCGACCCCAGAGCCGCCCTGAATGGAGAGCAAGGAGGAGATTGTGTGGCGAGCACAACGCTCCGGCCGCCTTTACCCCAAGGAATGTTCCTGGCACTCACTTGGAAAGGACGCTGAGTCGACCCCAGAGCCGCCCTGAATGGAGAGCAAGGAGGAGGTTGTGTGGCGAGCACAACGCTCCGGCCGCCTTTACCCCCAGGAAAGTTCCTGGCACTCACTTGGAAAGGACGCTGAGTCGACCCCAGAGCCGCCCTGAATGGAGAGCAAGGAGGAGGTGTGGCGAGCACAACGCTCCGGTCGCCTTTACCCCCAGGAAAGTTCCTGGCACTCACTTGGAAAGGAGGCTGAGTCGACCCCAGAGACGCCCTGAATGGAGAGCAAGGAGGAGATTGTGTGGCGAGCACAACGCTCCGGCCGCCTTTACCCCCAGAAAAGTTCCTGGCACTCACTTGGAAAGGAGGCTGAGTCGACCCCAGAGCCGCCCTGAATGGAGAGCAAGGAGGAGATTGTGTGGCGAGCACAACGCTCCGGCCGCCTTTACCCCAAGGAATGTTCCTGGCACTCACTTGGAAAGGACGCTGAGTCGACCCCAGAGCCGCCCTGAATGGAGAGCAAGGAGGAGGTTGTGTGGCGAGCACAACGCTCCGGCCGCCTTTACCCCCAGGAAAGTTCCTGGCACTCACTTGGAAAGGACGCTGAGTCGACCCCAGAGCCGCCCTGAATGGAGAGCAAGGAGGAGGTTGTGTGGCGAGCACAACGCTCCGGCCGCCTTTACCCCCAGGAAAGTTCCTGGCACTCACTTGGAAAGGACGCTGAGTCGACCCCAGAGCCGCCCTGAATGGAGAGCAAGGAGGAGATTGTGTGGCGAGCACAACTCTCCGGCCGCCTTTACCCCAAGGAATGTTCCTGGCACTCACTTGGAAAGGACGCTGAGTCGACCCCAGAGCCGCCCTGAATGGAGAGCAAGGAGGAGGTTGTGTGGCGAGCACAACGCTCCGGCCGCCTTTACCCCAGGAAAGTTCCTGGCACTCACTTGGAAAGGACGCTGAGTCGACCCCAGAGCCACCCTGAATGGAGAGCAAGGAGGAGGTTGTGTGGCGAGCACAACGCTCCGGCCGCCTTTACCCCCAGGAAAGTTCCTGGCACTCACTTGGAAAGGACGCTGAGTCGACCCCAGAGCCGCCCTGAATGGAGAGCAAGGAGGAGGTTGTGTGGCGAGCACAACGCTCCGGCCGCCTTTACCCCCAGGAAAGTTCCTGGCACTCACTTGGAAAGGACGCTGAGTCGACCCCAGAGCCGCCCTGAATGGAGAGCAAGGAGGAGGTTGTGTGGCGAGCACAACGCTCCGGCCGCCTTTACCCCCAGGGAAAGTTCCTGGCACTCACTTGGAAAGGACGCTGAGTCGACCCCAGAGCCGCCCTGAATGGAGAGCATGGAGGAGGTTGTGTGGCGAGCACAACGCTCCGGCCGCCTTTACCCCAGGAAAGTTCCTGGCACTCACTTGGAAAGGACGCTGAGTCGACCCCAGAGCCGCCCTGAATGGAGAGCAAGGAGGAGGTTGTGTGGCGAGCACAACGCTCCGGCCGCCTTTACCCCAAGGAAAGTTCCTGGCACTCACTTGGAACGGACGCTGGGTCGACCCCAGAGCCGCCCTGAATGGAGAGCAAGGAGGAGGTTGTGTGGCGAGCACAACGCTCCGGCCGCCTTTACCCCCAGGAAAGTTCCTGGCACTCACTTGGAAAGGACGCTGAGTCGACCCCAGAGCCGCCTTGAATGGAGAGCAAGGAGGAGGTTGTGTGGCGAGCACAACGCTCCGGCCGCCTTTACCCAAGGAAAGTTCCTGGCACTCACTTGGAAAGGACGCTGAGTCGACCCCAGAGCCGCCCTGAATGGAGAGCAAGGAGGAGGTTGTGTGGCGAGCACAACGCTCCGGCCGCCTTTACCCCCAGGAAAGTTCCTGGCACTCACTTGGAAAGGACGCTGAGTCGACCCCAGAGCCGCCCTGAATGGAGAGCAAGGAGGAGGTTGTGTGGCGAGCACAACGCTCCGGCCGCCTTTACCCCCCAGGAAAGTTCCTGGCACTCACTTGGAAAGGACGCTGAGTCGACCCCAGAGCCGCCCTGAATGGAGAGCAAGGAGGAGGTTGTGTGGCGAGCACACCTGCTCCGCCGCCTTTACCCCCAGGAAAGTTCCTGGCACTCACTTGGAAAGGACGCTGAGTCGACCCCAGAGCCGCCCTGAATGGAGAGCAAGGAGGAGGTTGTGTGGCGAGCACAACGCTCCGGCCGCCTTTACCCCCAGGAAAGTTCCTGGCACTCACTTGGAAAGGACGGCTGAGTCGACCCCAGAGCCGCCCTGAATGGAGAGCAAGGAGGAGGTTGGTGGCGAGCACACCTCCGGCCGCCTTTACCCCCAGGAAAGTTCCTGGCACTCACTTGGAAAGGACGCTGAGTCGACCCCAGACCGCCCTGAATGGAGAGCAAGGGAGGAGGTTGTGTGGCGAGCACAACGCTCCGGCCGCCTTTACCCCCAGGAAAGTTCCTGGCACTCACTTGGAAAGGACGCTGAGTCGACCCCAGAGCCGCCTGAATGGAGAGCAAGGAGGAGTTGTGTGGCGAGCACAACGCTCCGGCCGCCTTTACCCCCAGGAAAGTTCCTGGCACTCACTTGGAAAGGAGGCTGAGTCGACCCCAGAGCCGCCCTGAATGGAGAGCAAGGAGGAGGTTGTGTGGCGAGCACAACGCTCCGGCCGCCTTTACCCCCAGGAAAGTTCCTGGCACTCACTTGGAAAGGACGCTGAGTCGACCCCAGAGCCCGCCCTGAATGGAGAGCAAGGAGGAGGTTGTGTGGCGAGCACAACGCTCCGGCCGCCTTTACCCCCAGGAAAGTTCCTGGCACTCACTTGGAAAGGACGCTGAGTCGACCCAGAGCCGCCCTGAATGGAGAGCAAGGAGGAGGTTGGGTGGCGAGCACAACGCTCCGGCCGCCTTTACCCCAGGAAAGTTCCTGGCACTCACTTGGAAAGGACGGCTGAGTCGACCCCAGAGCCGCCCTGAATGGAGAGCAAGGAGGAGGTTGTGTGGCGAGCACAACGCTCCGGCCGCCTTTACCCCCAGGAAAGTTCCGGCACTCACTTGGAAAGGACGCTGAGTCGACCCCAGAGCCGCCCTGAATGGAGAGCAAGGAGGAGGTTGTGTGGCGAGCACAACGCTCCGGCCGCCTTTACCCCCAGGAAAGTTCCTGGCACTCACTTGGAAAGGACGCTGAGTCGACCCCAGAGCCGCCCTGAATGGAGAGCAAGGAGGAGGTTGTTGTGCGAGCACAACGCTTCCGGCCGCCTTTACCCCCAGGAAATTTCCTGGCACTCACTTGGAAAGGACGGCTGAGTCGACCCCAGAGCCGCCTGAATGGAGAGCAAGGAGGATGGTTGTGTGGCGAGCACAACGCTCCGGCCGCCTTTATACCCCAGGAATGTTCCTGGCACTCACTTGGAAAGGAGGCTGAGTCGACCCCAGAGCCGCCCTGAATGGAGAGCAAGGAGGAGGTTGTGTGGCGAGCACAACGCTCCGGCGCCTTTACCCCAGGAAGTTCCTGGCACTCACGTGGAAAGGACGCTGAGGTCGACACCAGAGCCGCCCTGATTGGATAGCCGGAGGAGGTTGTGTGGCGAGCACAAACGCTCCGGCCGCCTTTACCCCAAGGAATAGTTCCTGGCACTCACTTGGAAAGGACGCTGAGTCGACCCCAGAGCCGCCCTGAATGGAGAGCAAGGGAGGAGGTTGTGTGGCGAGCACAACGCTCCGGCAGCCCTTTACCCCCAAGGAAGTTCCTGGCACTCACTTGGAAAGGACGCTGAGTCGACCCCAGAGCCGCCTGAATGGAGAGCAAGGAGGAGGTTGTGTGGCGAGCACAACGCTCCGGCCGCCTTTACCCCCAGGAAAGTTTCCTGGCACTCACTTGGAAAGGACGCTGAGTCGACCTCAGAGCCGCCTGAATGGAGAGCAAGGAGGAGGTTGTGTGGCGAGCACAACGCCTCCGGCCGCTTTACCCTCCAGGAAAGTTCCTGGCACTCACTTGAAAGGACGCTGAGTCGACCCCAGAGCCGCCCTGAATGGAGAGCAAGGAGGAGGTTGTGTGGCGAGCACAACGCCTCCGGCCGCCTTTACCCCCAGGAAAGTTCCTGCACTCACTTGGACAGGACGCTGAGGTCGACCCCAGAGCCGCCCTGAATGGAGAGCAAGGAGGAGGTTGTGTGGGCGAGCACAACGCTCCGGCCGCCTTTACCCCCAGGAAAGTTCCTGGCACTCACTTGGAAAGGACGCTGAGTCGACCCCAGAGCCGCCCTGAATGGAGAGCAAGGAGGAGGTTGTGTGGCGAGCACAACGCTCCGGCCGCCTTTACCCCCAGGAAAGTTCCTGGCACTCACTTGGAAAGGACGCTGAGTCGACCCCAGAGCCGCCCTGAATGGAGAGCAAGGAGGAGGTTGTGTGGCGAGCACAACGCTCCGGCCGCCTTTACCCCCAGGAAAGTTCCTGGCACTCACTTGGAAAGGACGCTGAGTCGACCCCAGAGCCGCCCTGAATGGAGAGCAAGGAGGAGGTTGTGTGGCGAGCACAACGCTCCGGCCCGCCTTTACCCCCAGGAAAGTCCTGGCACTCACTTGGAAAGGACGCTGAGTCGACCCCAGAGCCGCCCTGAATGGAGAGCAAGGAGGAGGTTGTGTGGCGAGCACAACGCTCCGGCCGCCTTTACCCCCAGGAAAGTTCCTGGCACTCACTTGGAAAGGACGCTGAGTCGACCCCAGAGCCGCCCTGAATGGAGAGCAAGGAGGAGGTTGTGTGGCGAGCACAACGCTCCGGCCGCCTTTACCCCCAGGAAAGTTCCTGGCACTCACTTGGAAAGGACGCTGAGTCGACCCCAGAGCCGCCCTGAATGGAGAGCAAGGAGGAGGTTGTGTGGCGAGCACAACGCTCCGGCCGCCTTTACCCCCAGGAAAGTTCCTGGCACTCACTTGGAAAGGACGCTGAGTCGACCCCAGAGCCGCCCTGAATGGAGAGCAAGGAGGAGGTTGTGTGGCGAGCACAACGCTCCGGCCGCCTTTACCCCCAGGAAAGTTCCTGGCACTCACTTGGAAAGGACGCTGAGTCGACCCCAGAGCCGCCCTGAATGGAGAGCAAGGAGGAGGTTGTGTGGCGAGCACAACGCTCCGGCCGCCTTTACCCCCAGGAAAGTTCCTGGCACTCACTTGGAAAGGACGCTGAGTCGACCCCAGAGCCGCCCTGAATGGAGAGCAAGGAGGAGGTTGTGTGGCGAGCACAACGCTCCGGCCGCCTTTACCCCCAGGAAAGTTCCTGGCACTCACTTGGAAAGGACGCTGAGTCGACCCCAGAGCCGCCCTGAATGGAGAGCAAGGAGGAGGTTGTGTGGCGAGCACAACGCTCCGGCCGCCTTTACCCCCAGGAAAGTTCCTGGCACTCACTTGGAAAGGACGCTGAGTCGACCCCAGAGCCGCCCTGAATGGAGAGCAAGGAGGAGGTTGTGTGGCGAGCACAACGCTCCGGCCGCCTTTACCCCCAGGAAAGTTCCTGGCACTCACTTGGAAAGGACGCTGAGTCGACCCCAGAGCCGCCCTGAATGGAGAGCAAGGAGGAGGTTGTGTGGCGAGCACAACGCTCCGGCCGCCTTTACCCCCAGGAAAGTTCCTGGCACTCACTTGGAAAGGACGCTGAGTCGACCCCAGAGCCGCCCTGAATGGAGAGCAAGGAGGAGGTTGTGTGGCGAGCACAACGCTCCGGCCCGCCTTTACCCCCAGGAAAGTTCCTGGCACTCACTTGGAAAGGACGCTGAGTCGACCCCAGAGCCGCCCTGAATGGAGAGCAAGGAGGAGGTTGTGTGGCGAGCACAACGCTCCGGCCGCCTTTACCCCCAGGAAAGTTCCTGGCACTCACTTGGAAAGGACGCTGAGTCGACCCCAGAGCCCGCCCTGAATGGAGAGCAAGGAGGAGGTTGTGTGGCGAGCACAACGCTCCGGCCGCCTTACCCCCAGGAAAGTTCCTGGCACTCACTTGGATAAGGACGCTGAGTCGACCCCAGAGCCGCCCTGAATGGAGAGCAAGGAGGAGGTTGTGTGGCGAGCACAACGCTCCGGCCGCCTTTACCCCCAGGAAAGTTCCTGGCACTCACTTGGAAAGGACGCTGAGTCGACCCCAGAGCCGCCCTGAATGGAGAGCAAGGAGGAGGTTGTGTGGCGAGCACAACGCTCCGGCCGCCTTTACCCCCAGGAAAGTTCCTGGCACTCACTTGGAAAGGACGCTGAGTCGACCCCAGAGCACGCCCTGAATGAGAGCAAGGAGGAGTTGTGTGGCGAGCACAACGCCTCCGGCCGCCTTTACCCCCAGGAAAGTTCCTGGCACTCACTTGGAAAGGACGCTGAGTCGACCCCAGAGCCGCCCTGAATGGAGAGCTAAGGAGGAGGTTGTGTGGCGAGCACAACGCTCCGGCCGCCTTTACCCCAGGAAAGTTCCTGGCACTCACTTGGAAAGGACGCTGAGTCGACCCCAGAGCCGCCCTGAATGGAGAGCAAGGAGGAGGTTGTGTGGCGAGCACAACGCTCCGGCCGCCTTTACCCCCAGGAAAGTTCCTGGCAACTCACCTTGGAAAGGACGCTGAGTCGACCCCAGAGCCGCCCTGAATGGAGAGCAAGGAGGAGGTTGTGTGGCGAGCACAACGCTCCCGGCGCCTTTACCCCCAGGAAAGTTCCTGGCACTCACTTGGAAAGGACGGCTGAGTCGACCCCAGAGCCGCCCCTGAATGGAGGAGCAAGGAGGAGGTTGTGTGGCGAGCACAACGCTCCGGCCGCCTTTACCCCCCAGGAAAGTTCCTGGCACTCACTTGGAATGACGCTGAGTCGACCCCCAGAGCCGCCCCTGAATGGAGAGCATGGAAGGAGGTTGTGTGGCGAGCACAACGCTCCGGCCGCCTTTACCCCCAGGAAAGTTCCTGGCACTCACTTGGAAAGGACGCTGAGTCGACCCAGAGCCGCCCTGAATGGAGAGCAAGGAGGAGGTTGGTGTGGCGAGCACAACGCTCCTGCCGCCTTTACCCCAGGAAAGTTCCTGGCACTCACTTGGAAAGGACGCTGAGTCGACCCCAGAGCCGCCCCTGAATGGAGAGCAAGGAGGAGATTGTGTGGCGAGCACAACGCTCCGGCCGCCTTTACCCCCAGGAAAGTTCCTGGCACTCACTTGGAAAGGACGCTGAGTCGACCCCAGAGCCGCCCTGAATGAGAGCAAGGAGGAGGTTGTGTGGCGAGCACAACGCTCCGGCAGTCCTTTACCCCCAGGAAAGTTCCTGCACTCACTTGGAAAGGACGCCTGAGTCGACCCAGAGCCGCCCTGAATGGAGAGCAGGAGGAGGTTGTGTGGCGAGCACAACGCTTCCGGCCCGCCTTTACCCCCCAGGAAAGTTCCTGGCACTCACTTGGAAAGGACGCTGAGTCGAACCCCAGAGCCCGCCCTGAATGGAGAGCAAGGAGGAGGTTTGTGTGGCGAGCACAACGCTCCGGCCGCCTTTACCCCCAGGAAAGTTCCTGGCACTCACTTGGAAAGGACGCTGAGTCGACCCCAGAGCCGCCCGAATGGAGAGCAAGGAGGAGGTTGTGTGGCGAGCACAACGCTCCGGCCGCCTTACCCCCAGGAAAGTTCCTGGCACTCACTTGGAAAGGACGCTGAGTCGACCCCAGAGCCGCCCTGAATGGAGAGCAAGGAGGAGGTTGTGTGGCGAGCACAACGCTCCGGCCGCCTTTACCCCCAGGAAAGTTCCTGGCACTCACTTGGAACGGACGCTGAGTCGACCCCAGAGCCGCCCTCGAATGGAGCAAGGAGGAGGTTGTGTGGCGAGCACAACGCTCCGCCGCCTTTACCCCCAGGAAAGTTCCTGGCACTCACTTGGAAAGGACGCTGAGTCGACCCCCAGAGCCGCCCTGAATGGAGAGCAAGGGGAGGAGGTTGTGTGGCGAGCACACGCTCCGGCCGCCTTTACCCCCAGGAAAGTTCCTGGCACTCACTTGGAAAGGACGCTGAGTCGACCCCAGAGCCGCCCTGAATGGAGAGCAAGGAGGAGGTTGTGTGGCGAGCACAACGCTCCGGCCCGCCTTTACCCCCAGGAAGTTCCTGGCACTCACTTGGGAAAGGACGCTGAGTCGACCCCAGAGCCGCCCTGAATGGAGAGCAAGGAGGAGGTTGTGTGGCGAGCACAACGCTCCGGCCGCCTTTACCCCCAGGAAAGTTCCTGGCACTCACTTGGAAAGGACGCTGAGTCGACCCCAGAGCCGCCCTGAATGGAGAGCAAGGAGGAGGTTGTGTGGCGAGCACAACGCTCCGGCCGCCTTTACCCCCAGGAAAGTTCCTGGCACTCACTTGGAAAGGACGCTGAGTCGACCCCAGAGCCGCCCTGAATGGAGAGCAAGGAGGAGGTTGTGTGGCGAGCACAACGCTCCGGCCGCCTTTACCCCCAGGAAAGTTCCTGGCACTCACTTGGAAAGGACGCTGAGTCGACCCCAGAGCCGCCCTGAATGGAGAGCAAGGAGGAGGTTGTGTGGCGAGCACAACGCTCCGGCCGCCTTTACCCCCAGGAAAGTTCCTGGCACTCACTTGGAAAGGACGCTGAGTCGACCCCAGAGCCGCCCTGAATGGAGAGCAAGGAGGAGGTTGTGTGGCGAGCACAACGCTCCGGCCGCCTTTACCCCCAGGAAAGTTCCTGGCACTCACTTGGAAAGGACGCTGAGTCGACCCCAGAGCCGCCCTGAATGGAGAGCAAGGAGGAGGTTGTGTGGCGAGCACAACGCTCCGGCCGCCTTTACCCCCAGGAAAGTTCCTGGCACTCACTTGGAAAGGACGCTGAGTCGACCCCAGAGCCGCCCTGAATGGAGAGCAAGGAGGAGGTTGTGTGGCGAGCACAACGCTCCGGCCGCCTTTACCCCCAGGAAAGTTCCTGGCACTCACTTGGAAAGGACGCTGAGTCGACCCCAGAGCCGCCCTGAATGGAGAGCAAGGAGGAGGTTGTGTGGCGAGCACAACGCTCCGGCCGCCTTTACCCCCAGGAAAGTTCCTGGCACTCACTTGGAAAGGACGCTGAGTCGACCCCAGAGCCGCCCTGAATGGAGAGCAAGGAGGAGGTTGTGTGGCGAGCACAACGCTCCGGCCGCCTTTACCCCCAGGAAAGTTCCTGGCACTCACTTGGAAAGGACGCTGAGTCGACCCCAGAGCCGCCCTGAATGGAGAGCAAGGAGGAGGTTGTGTGGCGAGCACAACGCTCCGGCCGCCTTTACCCCCAGGAAAGTTCCTGGCACTCACTTGGAAAGGACGCTGAGTCGACCCCAGAGCCGCCCTGAATGGAGAGCAAGGAGGAGGTTGTGTGGCGAGCACAACGCTCCGGCCGCCTTTACCCCCAGGAAAGTTCCTGGCACTCACTTGGAAAGGACGCTGAGTCGACCCCAGAGCCGCCCTGAATGGAGAGCAAGGAGGAGGTTGTGTGGCGAGCACAACGCTCCGGCCGCCTTTACCCCCAGGAAAGTTCCTGGCACTCACTTGGAAAGGACGCTGAGTCGACCCCAGAGCCGCCCTGAATGGAGAGCAAGGAGGAGGTTGTGTGGCGAGCACAACGCTCCGGCCGCCTTTACCCCCAGGAAAGTTCCTGGCACTCACTTGGAAAGGACGCTGAGTCGACCCCAGAGCCGCCCTGAATGGAGAGCAAGGAGGAGAGTTGTGTGGCGAGCACAACGCTCCGGCCGCCTTTACCCCCAGGAAAGTTCCTGGCACTCACTTGGAAAGGACGCTGAGTCGACCCCAGAGCCGCCCTGAATGGAGAGCAAGGAGGAGGTTGTGTGGCGAGCACAACGCTCCGGCCGCCTTTACCCCCAGGAAAGTTCCTGGCACTCACTTGGAAAGGACGCTGAGTCGACCCCAGAGCCGCCCTGAATGGAGAGCAAGGAGGAGGTTGTGTGGCGAGCACAACGCTCCGGCCGCCTTTACCCCCAGGAAAGTTCCTGGCACTCACTTGGAAAGGACGCTGAGTCGACCCCAGAGCCGCCCTGAATGGAGAGCAAGGAGGAGGTTGTGTGGCGAGCACAACGCTCCGGCCGCCTTTACCCCCAGGAAAGTTCCTGGCACTCACTTGGAAAGGACGCTGAGTCGACCCCAGAGCCGCCCTGAATGGAGAGCAAGGAGGAGGTTGTGTGGCGAGCACAACGCTCCGGCCGCCTTTACCCCCAGGAAAGTTCCTGGCACTCACTTGGAAAGGACGCTGAGTCGACCCCAGAGCCGCCCTGAATGGAGAGCAAGGAGGAGGTTGTGTGGCGAGCACAACGCTCCGGCCGCCTTTACCCCCAGGAAAGTTCCTGGCACTCACTTGGAAAGGACGCTGAGTCGACCCCAGAGCCGCCCTGAATGGAGAGCAAGGAGGAGGTTGTGTGGCGAGCACAACGCTCCGGCCGCCTTTACCCCCAGGAAAGTTCCTGGCACTCACTTGGAAAGGACGCTGAGTCGACCCCAGAGCCGCCCTGAATGGAGAGCAAGGAGGAGGTTGTGTGGCGAGCACAACGCTCCGGCCGCCTTTACCCCCAGGAAAGTTCCTGGCACTCACTTGGAAAGGACGCTGAGTCGACCCCAGAGCCGCCCTGAATGGAGAGCAAGGAGGAGGTTGTGTGGCGAGCACAACGCTCCGGCCGCCTTTACCCCCAGGAAAGTTCCTGGCACTCACTTGGAAAGGACGCTGAGTCGACCCCAGAGCCGCCCTGAATGGAGAGCAAGGAGGAGGTTGTGTGGCGAGCACAACGCTCCGGCCGCCTTTACCCCCAGGAAAGTTCCTGGCACTCACTTGGAAAGGACGCTGAGTCGACCCCAGAGCCGCCCTGAATGGAGAGCAAGGAGGAGGTTGTGTGGCGAGCACAACGCTCCGGCCGCCTTTACCCCCAGGAAAGTTCCTGGCACTCACTTGGAAAGGACGCTGAGTCGACCCCAGAGCCGCCCTGAATGGAGAGCAAGGAGGAGGTTGTGTGGCGAGCACAACGCTCCGGCCGCCTTTACCCCCAGGAAAGTTCCTGGCACTCACTTGGAAAGGACGCTGAGTCGACCCCAGAGCCGCCCTGAATGGAGAGCAAGGAGGAGGTTGTGTGGCGAGCACAACGCTCCGGCCGCCTTTACCCCCAGGAAAGTTCCTGGCACTCACTTGGAAAGGACGCTGAGTCGACCCCAGAGCCGCCCTGAATGGAGAGCAAGGAGGAGGTTGTGTGGCGAGCACAACGCTCCGGCCGCCTTTACCCCCAGGAAAGTTCCTGGCACTCACTTGGAAAGGACGCTGAGTCGACCCCAGAGCCGCCCTGAATGGAGAGCAAGGAGGAGGTTGTGTGGCGAGCACAACGCTCCGGCCGCCTTTACCCCCAGGAAAGTTCCTGGCACTCACTTGGAAAGGACGCTGAGTCGACCCCAGAGCCGCCCTGAATGGAGAGCAAGGAGGAGGTTGTGTGGCGAGCACAACGCTCCGGCCGCCTTTACCCCCAGGAAAGTTCCTGGCACTCACTTGGAAAGGACGCTGAGTCGACCCCAGAGCCGCCCTGAATGGAGAGCAAGGAGGAGGTTGTGTGGCGAGCACAACGCTCCGGCCGCCTTTACCCCCAGGAAAGTTCCTGGCACTCACTTGGAAAGGACGCTGAGTCGACCCCAGAGCCGCCCTGAATGGAGAGCAAGGAGGAGGTTGTGTGGCGAGCACAACGCTCCGGCCGCCTTTACCCCCAGGAAAGTTCCTGGCACTCACTTGGAAAGGACGCTGAGTCGACCCCAGAGCCGCCCTGAATGGAGAGCAAGGAGGAGGTTGTGTGGCGAGCACAACGCTCCGGCCGCCTTTACCCCCAGGAAAGTTCCTGGCACTCACTTGGAAAGGACGCTGAGTCGACCCCAGAGCCGCCCTGAATGGAGAGCAAGGAGGAGGTTGTGTGGCGAGCACAACGCTCCGGCCGCCTTTACCCCCAGGAAAGTTCCTGGCACTCACTTGGAAAGGACGCTGAGTCGACCCCAGAGCCGCCCTGAATGGAGAGCAAGGAGGAGGTTGTGTGGCGAGCACAACGCTCCGGCCGCCTTTACCCCCAGGAAAGTTCCTGGCACTCACTTGGAAAGGACGCTGAGTCGACCCCAGAGCCGCCCTGAATGGAGAGCAAGGAGGAGGTTGTGTGGCGAGCACAACGCTCCGGCCGCCTTTACCCCCAGGAAAGTTCCTGGCACTCACTTGGAAAGGACGCTGAGTCGACCCCAGAGCCGCCCTGAATGGAGAGCAAGGAGGAGGTTGTGTGGCGAGCACAACGCTCCGGCCGCCTTTACCCCCAGGAAAGTTCCTGGCACTCACTTGGAAAGGACGCTGAGTCGACCCCAGAGCCGCCCTGAATGGAGAGCAAGGAGGAGGTTGTGTGGCGAGCACAACGCTCCGGCCGCCTTTACCCCCAGGAAAGTTCCTGGCACTCACTTGGAAAGGACGCTGAGTCGACCCCAGAGCCGCCCTGAATGGAGAGCAAGGAGGAGGTTGTGTGGCGAGCACAACGCTCCGGCCGCCTTTACCCCCAGGAAAGTTCCTGGCACTCACTTGGAAAGGACGCTGAGTCGACCCCAGAGCCGCCCTGAATGGAGAGCAAGGAGGAGGTTGTGTGGCGAGCACAACGCTCCGGCCGCCTTTACCCCCAGGAAAGTTCCTGGCACTCACTTGGAAAGGACGCTGAGTCGACCCCAGAGCCGCCCTGAATGGAGAGCAAGGAGGAGGTTGTGTGGCGAGCACAACGCTCCGGCCGCCTTTACCCCCAGGAAAGTTCCTGGCACTCACTTGGAAAGGACGCTGAGTCGACCCCAGAGCCGCCCTGAATGGAGAGCAAGGAGGAGGTTGTGTGGCGAGCACAACGCTCCGGCCGCCTTTACCCCCAGGAAAGTTCCTGGCACTCACTTGGAAAGGACGCTGAGTCGACCCCAGAGCCGCCCTGAATGGAGAGCAAGGAGGAGGTTGTGTGGCGAGCACAACGCTCCGGCCGCCTTTACCCCCAGGAAAGTTCCTGGCACTCACTTGGAAAGGACGCTGAGTCGACCCCAGAGCCGCCCTGAATGGAGAGCAAGGAGGAGGTTGTGTGGCGAGCACAACGCTCCGGCCGCCTTTACCCCCAGGAAAGTTCCTGGCACTCACTTGGAAAGGACGCTGAGTCGACCCCAGAGCCGCCCTGAATGGAGAGCAAGGAGGAGGTTGTGTGGCGAGCACAACGCTCCGGCCGCCTTTACCCCCAGGAAAGTTCCTGGCACTCACTTGGAAAGGACGCTGAGTCGACCCCAGAGCCGCCCTGAATGGAGAGCAAGGAGGAGGTTGTGTGGCGAGCACAACGCTCCGGCCGCCTTTACCCCCAGGAAAGTTCCTGGCACTCACTTGGAAAGGACGCTGAGTCGACCCCAGAGCCGCCCTGAATGGAGAGCAAGGAGGAGGTTGTGTGGCGAGCACAACGCTCCGGCCGCCTTTACCCCCAGGAAAGTTCCTGGCACTCACTTGGAAAGGACGCTGAGTCGACCCCAGAGCCGCCCTGAATGGAGAGCAAGGAGGAGGTTGTGTGGCGAGCACAACGCTCCGGCCGCCTTTACCCCCAGGAAAGTTCCTGGCACTCACTTGGAAAGGACGCTGAGTCGACCCCAGAGCCGCCCTGAATGGAGAGCAAGGAGGAGGTTGTGTGGCGAGCACAACGCTCCGGCCGCCTTTACCCCCAGGAAAGTTCCTGGCACTCACTTGGAAAGGACGCTGAGTCGACCCCAGAGCCGCCCTGAATGGAGAGCAAGGAGGAGGTTGTGTGGCGAGCACAACGCTCCGGCCGCCTTTACCCCCAGGAAAGTTCCTGGCACTCACTTGGAAAGGACGCTGAGTCGACCCCAGAGCCGCCCTGAATGGAGAGCAAGGAGGAGGTTGTGTGGCGAGCACAACGCTCCGGCCGCCTTTACCCCCAGGAAAGTTCCTGGCACTCACTTGGAAAGGACGCTGAGTCGACCCCAGAGCCGCCCTGAATGGAGAGCAAGGAGGAGGTTGTGTGGCGAGCACAACGCTCCGGCCGCCTTTACCCCCAGGAAAGTTCCTGGCACTCACTTGGAAAGGACGCTGAGTCGACCCCAGAGCCGCCCTGAATGGAGAGCAAGGAGGAGAGTTGTGTGGCGAGCACAACGCTCCGGCCGCCTTTACCCCCAGGAAAGTTCCTGGCACTCACTTGGAAAGGACGCTGAGTCGACCCCAGAGCCGCCCTGAATGGAGAGCAAGGAGGAGGTTGTGTGGCGAGCACAACGCTCCGGCCGCCTTTACCCCCAGGAAAGTTCCTGGCACTCACTTGGAAAGGACGCTGAGTCGACCCCAGAGCCGCCCTGAATGGAGAGCAAGGAGGAGGTTGTGTGGCGAGCACAACGCTCCGGCCGCCTTTACCCCCAGGAAAGTTCCTGGCACTCACTTGGAAAGGACGCTGAGTCGACCCCAGAGCCGCCCTGAATGGAGAGCAAGGAGGAGGTTGTGTGGCGAGCACAACGCTCCGGCCGCCTTTACCCCCAGGAAAGTTCCTGGCACTCACTTGGAAAGGACGCTGAGTCGACCCCAGAGCCGCCCTGAATGGAGAGCAAGGAGGAGGTTGTGTGGCGAGCACAACGCTCCGGCCGCCTTTACCCCCAGGAAAGTTCCTGGCACTCACTTGGAAAGGACGCTGAGTCGACCCCAGAGCCGCCCTGAATGGAGAGCAAGGAGGAGGTTGTGTGGCGAGCACAACGCTCCGGCCGCCTTTACCCCCAGGAAAGTTCCTGGCACTCACTTGGAAAGGACGCTGAGTCGACCCCAGAGCCGCCCTGAATGGAGAGCAAGGAGGAGGTTGTGTGGCGAGCACAACGCTCCGGCCGCCTTTACCCCCAGGAAAGTTCCTGGCACTCACTTGGAAAGGACGCTGAGTCGACCCCAGAGCCGCCCTGAATGGAGAGCAAGGAGGAGGTTGTGTGGCGAGCACAACGCTCCGGCCGCCTTTACCCCCAGGAAAGTTCCTGGCACTCACTTGGAAAGGACGCTGAGTCGACCCCAGAGCCGCCCTGAATGGAGAGCAAGGAGGAGGTTGTGTGGCGAGCACAACGCTCCGGCCGCCTTTACCCCCAGGAAAGTTCCTGGCACTCACTTGGAAAGGACGCTGAGTCGACCCCAGAGCCGCCCTGAATGGAGAGCAAGGAGGAGGTTGTGTGGCGAGCACAACGCTCCGGCCGCCTTTACCCCCAGGAAAGTTCCTGGCACTCACTTGGAAAGGACGCTGAGTCGACCCCAGAGCCGCCCTGAATGGAGAGCATGGAGGAGATTGTGTGGCGAGCACAACGCTCCGGCCGCCTTTACCCCCAGGAAAGTTCCTGGCACTCACTTGGAAAGGACGCTGAGTCGACCCCAGAGCCGCCCTGAATGGAGAGCAAGGAGGAGGTTGTGTGGCGAGCACAACGCTCCGGCCGCCTTTACCCCCAGGAAAGTTCCTGGCACTCACTTGGAAAGGACGCTGAGTCGACCCCAGAGCCGCCCTGAATGGAGAGCAAGGAGGAGGTTGTGTGGCGAGCACAACGCTCCGGCCGCCTTTACCCCCAGGAAGTTCCTGGCACTCACCTTGGAAAGGAGGCTGAGTCGACCCCAGAGCCGCCCTGAATGGAGAGCAAGGAGGAGGTTGTGTGGCGAGCACAACGCTCCGGCCGCCTTTACCCCCAGGAAAGTTTCCTGGCACTCACTTGGAAAGGACGCTGAGTCGACCCCAGAGCCGCCCTGAATGGAGAGCAAGGAGGAGGTTGTGTGGCGAGCACAACGCTCCGGCCGCCTTTACCCCCAGGAAAGTTCCTGGCACTCACTTGGAAAGGACGCTGAGTCGACCCCAGAGCCGCCCTGAATGGAGAGCAAGGAGGAGGTTGTGTGGCGAGCACACGCTCCGGCCGCCTTTACACCCCAGGAAAGTTCTGGCACTCACTTGGAAAGGACGCTGAGTCGACCCAGAGCCGCCCTGAAATGGAGAGCAAGGAGGAGGTTGTGTGGCGAGCGACAACGCTCCGGCCGCCTTTACCCCCAGGAAAGTTCCTGGCACTCAACTTGGAAGGACGCTGAGTCGACCCCCAGAGCCAGCCCTGAATGGAGAGCAAGGAGGAAGGTGTGTGGCGAGCACAACGCTCCGGCCGCCTTTACCCCCCAGGAAAGTTCCTGGCACTCACTTGGAAAGGACGCTGAGTCGACCCCCAGAGCCGCCCTGAATGGAGAGCAAGGAGGAGGTTGTGTGGCGAGCACAACGCTCCGGCCGCCTTTACCCCCAGGAAAGTTCCTGGCACTCACTTGGAAAGGACGGCTGAGTCGACCCCAGAGCCGCCCTGAATGGAGAGCAAGGAGGAGGTTGTGTGGCGAGCACAACGCTCCGGCCGCCTTTACCCCCAGGAAAGTTCCTGGCACTCACTTGGAAAGGACGCTGAGTCGACCCCAGAGCCGCCCTGAATGGAGAGCAAGGAGGAGGTTGTGTGGCGAGCACAACGCTCCGGCCGCCTTTACCCCCCAGGAAAGTTCCTGGCACTCACTTGGAAAGGACGCTGAGTCGACCCCAGAGCCGCCCTGAATGGAGAGCAAGGAGGAGGTTGTGTGGCGAGCACAACGCTCCGGCCGCCTTTACCCCCAGGAAAGTTCCTGGCACTCACTTGGAAAGGACGCTGAGTCGACCCCAGAGCCGCCCTGAATGGAGAGCAAGGAGGAGGATTGTGTGGCGAGCACAACGCTCCGGCCGCCTTTACCCCAGGAAAGTTCCTGGCACTCACTTGGAAAGGACGGCTGAGTCGACCCCAGAGCCGCCCTGAATGGAGAGCAAGGAGGAGGTTGTGTGGCGAGCACAACGCTCCGGCCGCCTTTACCCCCAGGAAAGTTCCTGGCACTCACTTGGAAAGGACGCTGAGTCGACCCCAGAGCCGCCCTGAATGGAGAGCAAGGAGGAGGTTGTGTGGCGAGCACAACGCTCCGGCCGCCTTTACCCCCAAGGAAAGTTCCTGGCACTCACTTGGAAAGGACGCTGAGTCGACCCCAGAGCCGCCCTGAATGGAGAGCAAGGAGGAGGTTGTGTGGCGAGCACAACGCTCCGGCCGCCTTTACCCCCAGGAAAGTTCCTGGCACTCACTTGGAAAGGACGCTGAGTCGACCCCAGAGCCGCCCTGAAGTGGAGAGCAAGGAGGAGGTTTGTGTGGCGAGCACAACGCTCCGGCCCGCCCTTTACCCCCAGGAAAGTTCCATGGCATAGCACTTGGAAAGGACGCTTGAGTCGACCCCAGAGCCGGCCCTGAATGGAAGAGGCAAGGAGGAGATGTTGTGTGGCGAGCACAACGCGCCGGCCGCCGTTACCCCCAGGAAAGTTCCTGGCACTACACTTGTAAAGGACGCTGAAATCCGACCCAGAGCCGCCCTGAATGGAGAGCAATGGAGTGAGATTTGTGTGGCGAGACACAACGCTCCGGCCCGCCTTAACCCCCAGGAAGTTCCTGGCACTCACTTTGGAAAGGACCGCTGAGAATCGACCACCAGAGCCCGCGCCTGGAATGGAGAGTCAAGGAGGAGTTGTAGTGGCGATGCACACGCTCCGGCCAGCCTTTCCCCCAGGAAAGTTCCTGGCACTCACTTGAAAGGCCGCTTGTCACCCCAGAGCGCCTGAATGGAGAGCAAAGGATGAGGTTGTGTGGCGAGCACAACGCTCCGGCCGCCTTTACCCCCAGGAAAGTTCCTGGCACTCACTTGGAAAGGACGCTGAGTCGACCCCAGAGCCGCCCTGAATGGAGAGCAAGGAGGAGGTTGTGTGGCGAGCACAACGCTCCGGCCGCCTTTACCCCCAGGAAAGTTCCTGGCACTCACTTGGAAAGGACGCTGAGTCGACCCCAGAGCCGCCCTGAATGGAGAGCAAGGAGGAGGTTGTGTGGCGAGCACAACGCTCCGGCCGCCTTTACCCCCAGGAAAGTTCCTGGCACTCACTTGGAAAGGACGCTGAGTCGACCCCAGAGCCGCCCTGAATGGAGAGCAAGGAGGAGGTTGTGTGGCGAGCACAACGCTCCGGCCGCCTTTACCCCCAGGAAAGTTCCTGGCACTCACTTGGAAAGGACGCTGAGTCGACCCCAGAGCCGCCCTGAATGGAGAGCAAGGAGGAGGTTGTGTGGCGAGCACAACGCTCCGGCCGCCTTTACCCCAGAAAGTTCCTGGCACTCACCTTGGAAGAGGACGCTGAAGTCGACCCCCAGAGCCGCCCTGAATGGAGAGCAAGGGAGGAGTTGTGTGGCGAGCACAACGCTGCCGGCCGCCTTTACCCCCAGGAAAGTTCCTGGCACTCACTGGAAAGGGACGCTGAGTCGACCCCAAGCCGCCCTGAATGGAGAGCAGGAGGAGTGGTTGTGTGGCGAGCACAACGCTCCGGCCGCCTTTACCCCCAGGAAAGTTCCTGGCACTCACTTGGAAAGGAGGCTGAGTCGGGACCCCAGAGCCGCCCTGATGGAGAGCAAGGAGGAGGTTGGTGTGGCGAGCACAACCTCCGGCCGCCTTTAACCCCCAGGAAAGTTCCTGCACTCACTTGGAAAGGTTACGCTGAGTCGACCCCAGAGCCGCCCTGAATGGAGAGGCAAGGGAGGAGGTTGTGTGGCGAGCACAACGCTCCGGCCGCCTTTACCCCCAGGAAAGTTCCTGGCACTCACTTGGAAAGGACGCTGAGTCGACCCCAGAGCCGCCCTGAATGGAGAGCAAGGAGGAGGTTGTGTGGCGAGCACAACGCTCCGGCCGCCTTTACCCCCAGGAAAGTTCCTGGCACTCACTTGGAAAGGACGCTGAGTCGACCCCAGAGCCGCCCTGAATGGAGAGCAAGGAGGAGGTTGTGTGGCGAGCACAACGCTCCGGCCGCCTTTACCCCCAGGAAAGTTCCTGGCACTCACTTGGAAAGGACGCTGAGTCGACCCCAGAGCCGCCCTGAATGGAGAGCAAGGAGGAGGTTGTGTGGCGAGCACAACGCTCCGGCCGCCTTTACCCCCAGGAAAGTTCCTGGCACTCACTTGGAAAGGACGCTGAGTCGACCCCAGAGCCGCCCTGAATGGAGAGCAAGGAGGAGGTTGTGTGGCGAGCACAACGCTCCGGCCGCCTTTACCCCCAGGAAAGTTCCTGGCACTCACTTGGAAAGGACGCTGAGTCGACCCCAGAGCCGCCCTGAATGGAGAGCAAGGAGGAGGTTGTGTGGCGAGCACAACGCTCCGGCCGCCTTTACCCCCAGGAAAGTTCCTGGCACTCACTTGGAAAGGACGCTGAGTCGACCCCAGAGCCGCCCTGAATGGAGAGCAAGGAGGAGGTTGTGTGGCGAGCACAACGCTCCGGCCGCCTTTACCCCCAGGAAAGTTCCTGGCACTCACTTGGAAAGGACGCTGAGTCGACCCCAGAGCCGCCCTGAATGGAGAGCAAGGAGGAGGTTGTGTGGCGAGCACAACGCTCCGGCCGCCTTTACCCCCAGGAAAGTTCCTGGCACTCACTTGGAAAGGACGCTGAGTCGACCCCAGAGCCGCCCTGAATGGAGAGCAAGGAGGAGGTTGTGTGGCGAGCACAACGCTCCGGCCGCCTTTACCCCCAGGAAAGTTCCTGGCACTCACTTGGAAAGGACGCTGAGTCGACCCCAGAGCCGCCCTGAATGGAGAGCAAGGAGGAGGTTGTGTGGCGAGCACAACGCTCCGGCCGCCTTTACCCCCAGGAAAGTTCCTGGCACTCACTTGGAAAGGACGCTGAGTCGACCCCAGAGCCGCCCTGAATGGAGAGCAAGGAGGGAGGTTGTGTGGCGAGCAACAACGCTTCCGGCCGCCTTTACCCCCAGGAAAGTTCCTGGCACTCACTTGGAAAGGAGGCTGAGTCGGACCCCAGAGCCGCCCTGATGGAGAGCAAGGAGGAGGATTGTGTGGCGAGCACAACGCTCCGCCGCCTTTACCCCAGGAAAGTTCCTGGCACTCACTTGGAAAGGACGCTGAGTCGACCCCAGAGCCGCCCTGAATGGAGTAGCAAGGAGGAGGTTGTGTGGCGAGCACAACGCTCCGGCCGCCTTTACCCCCAGGAAAGTTCCTGGCACTCACTTGGAAAGGACGCTGAGTCGACCCCAGAGCCGCCCTGAATGGAGAGCAAGGAGGAGATTGTGTGGCGAGCACAACGCTCCGGCCGCCTTACCCCAGGGAAAGTTCCTGGCACTCACTTGGAAAGGACGCTGAGTCGACGCCCAGAGCCGCCCTGAATGGAGAGCAAGGAGGAGGTTGTGTGGCGAGCACAACGCTCCGGCCGCCTTTACCCCCAGGAAAGTTCCTGGCACTCACTTGGAAAGGACGCTGAGTCGACCCCAGAGCCGCCCTGAATGGAGAGCAAGGAGGAGGTTGTGTGGCGAGCACAACGCTCCGGCCGCCTTTACCCCCAGGAAAGTTCCTGGCACTCACTTGGAAAGGACGCTGAGTCGACCCCAGAGCCGCCCTGAATGGAGAGCAAGGAGGAGGTTGTGTGGCGAGCACAACGCTCCGGCCGCCTTTACCCCCAGGAAAGTTCCTGGCACTCACTTGGAAAGGACGCTGAGTCGACCCCAGAGCCGCCCTGAATGGAGAGCAAGGAGGAGGTTGTGTGGCGAGCACAACGCTCCGGCCGCCTTTACCCCCAGGAAAGTTCCTGGCACTCACTTGGAAAGGACGCTGATTCGACCCCCAAGCCGCCCTGATGGAGAGCTAAGGAGGAGGTTGGTGGCGAGCACAACGCTCCGGCCGCCTTTACCCCCAGGAAAGTTCCTGGCACTCACTTGAAAGGGACGCTGAGTCGAACCCAGAGCCGCCCGAATGGAGAGCAAGGAGGAGGTTGTGTGGCGAGCACAACGCTCCGGCCGCCTTTACCCCCAGGAAAGTTCTGGCCCTCACTTGGAAAGGACGCTGAGTCGACCCCAGAGCCGCCCTGAATGGAGAGCAAGGAGGAGGTTGTGTGGCGAGCACAACGCTCCGGCCGCCTTTACCCCCCAGGAAGTTCCTGGCACTCACTTGGAACGGACGCTGAGTCGACCCCAGAGCCGACCCTGAATGGAGAGCAAGGAGGAGGTTGTGTGGCGAGCACAACGCTCCGGCCGCCATTTACCCCCAGGAAAGTTCCTGGCACTCACTTGGAAAGGGACGCTGAGTCGACCCCAGAGCCGCCCTGAATGGAGAGCAAGGAGGAGGTTGTGTGGCGAGCACAACGCTCCGGCCGCCTTTACCCCAGGAAAGTTCCTGGCACTCACTTGGAAAGGACGCTGAGTCGACCCCAGAGCCGCCCTGAATGGAGAGCAAGGAGGAGGTTGTGTGGCGAGCACAACGCTCCGGCCGCCTTTACCCCCAGGAAAGTTCCTGGCACTCACTTGGAAAGGACGCTGAGTCACCCCAGAGCCGCCTGAATGGAGAGCAAGGAGGAGGTTGTGTGGCGAGCACAACGCTCCGGCCGCCTTTACCCCCAGGAAAGTTCCTGGCACTCACTTGGAAAGGACGCTGAGTCGACCCCAGAGCCGCCCTGAATGGAGAGCAAGGAGGAGGTTGTGTGGCGAGCACAACGCTCCGGCCGCCTTTACCCCCAGGAAAGTTCCTGGCACTCACTTGGAAATAACGCTGAGTCGACCCCAGAGCCGCCCTGAATGGAGAGCAAGGAGGAGGTTGTGTGGCGAGCACAACGTCCATCCCCGAGCACCACTTGTAGCGAGTTGCCCAGGTCATGTCTTCGTCGACTGCCAACAAATTTCCTACAGTACAGCAGGACGTGTTCCACGGAAAGAACAGTCTGGCACGAGTCACAGATGGGGGGAGTTTCATTTCGAAGATGAAACCGTGAGAGAAATGGCAGTGTCCGATACGAAGACGGGTTAAAATAACTTCCTCGCGTCTACAGGACCGTGATGAGGAGCGCCAGGGATACACAGAATTCTTTATCGCACTTAGTTTGAAAGTGCTAGTTGTGCCACTCTGTTTGCCACGCTCTAAGCACGGATCGTTTCAAGAAAGCCTGAACATCGGATAATGGCACAGAAGGGATGTCGATACGAGTTTTACGAGTCGCTGATTTCGCCGCCTGGTCGGCCAGTTCGTTCCCTCTGATACTCACGTGGCCTGGGACCCAACTAAGTACCAGGTCATAGCGGCGGGACAGAAGACGATGAATCAGGCTTTGAACGGATAAAGTCAGGTAGTCTGACGAAGGACGGGAGACAGCTTGAAGAGAGCTGAGAGAATCGGAACAGATAACTACTCGCCGCAACGTCGCTGATTCAATGTATTTTAGGGCCTCAAAGATTGCACACATTTCGGCAGTGAAAATACTGCATTTGGAGTGAAGCCGAAATGATTTGGTGGCCCTGATACAGTAAAAACCACATGCCACCGCGTCGCTGCACGATGAACCATCCGTGTATAAGAATAAATGATCCGGATAGGATTCTCTCATATCCAGAAACTGCTTCTGGTAAACCAGAGGACTAGTAGTTTGTTTGGGTAAATGGGAGAGTCTGAAGTCAATACTGGGAAGGAGGAGTTTCCAAGGGGGGATCCGGTCACTTGTGGGTCTCACAGGGGTGGGAAGTTCTACATTTAATTCCCGGAGAAGATTTCGTAATCTAATACCTGGGGGATGGGGTAACGAACTTCGAAGATTGTACGAGGACTCATACTTTGGATGGATGATTATGCGACGACAAGGGTGGTCAACCAGTCCCGACACTTTAGCCCCATAAGAGGCTAATAAAATTTCTCGCCTTCGGCTCAGAGATGGTTCTCCAGCTTCGGCCAAGAGGCATTCGATGCGACTCGTGCGGTAGGCGCCTGTACTAATTCTTATACCGGCGTTGTGAATGGTATTTAATGGCCGGAGGGTTGATGGTGACGCTGACCCATATACAATACATCCATAATCCAAAATAGAGCGGATGAGGGTTCTATACAAACGCAAGAGACACACACGGTCAGCTCCCCAAGAGCTGCCTGTAAGGGTGCGAAGGAGGTTCAGAGGTGAGACACATCGGCTCTTCAGTTTACGTATATGATTTCGCCAAGTTAGGCTCTTATCGAAAGTAAGCCCAAGGAAAGTTGCAGAGTCCACAAAAGGTAGAAGATGGCTTCCAAGAAAAAGATCGGGGTGGTTATGAAGATGATAAATCCTGCAGAAGTGCATACAGCTAGTTTTTGATGCGGAGAATTTAAAACCTGTCGCATCACTCCATTGCTGCAATTTGTTGAGGACAAGTTGTAATTGTCTCTCTATCACTTGAATACTCTTGGAAGAGCAGAAAATGGCAAAGTCGTCAACGAAGAGCGATGCTTTCACCGGCTCTCGGATTATCGACGCTATACTATTGATAGCGATGGCAAACAGAGTGACACTCAGAATTGAGCCCTGAGGGACTCCGTTTTCTAAATGGTGGCTGGCGGATAACCTGTCACCAAGGCGAAACGCGGAAGTATCTTGAGGAAAGGAAGGCTACTAAAAAAAGGGGGAGCCGGCCCCTAAGACCCCAAGAATGGATGGTGCGAAGAATGCCGTACCTCCAGGTAGTATCATAAGCTTTCTCTATATCAAAGAAAATTGCTACCAGGTGTTGACGTAGCACGAAAGCAGTGGAGATCTGTGTGGTGAGGGTGACAAGGTGGTCCATGGTTGACCTGTTCTTCCTGAAACCACATTGGATGGGTGTAAGTAGGTTTCTCCTGCTCCAGGTGCCAGACCAAACGCGTATTCACCATTCGCTCCAGAAGTTTGCATATACAGCTTGTGAGCGAGATTGGACGGTAGGTTGACGGCTTTGTCCTGTCCTTTCCATCTTTAGGAATAGGAAATAATAATCGCTTTCGCGCCAGGTTTCTAGGGAAGGTATGTTCCATCCAAATCTTGTTGAAGATACGGAGGAGAAAGATACGTGCCTCTTCCGGCAGGTGTTTTAACATTTGGTTGTGTATTTGGTCTGGTCCTGGAGCCGAATCTTTCCCACGGGTGAGCGCACAGGAAAATTCATCCATGGAGAAAGGGGCGTTATAATCTTCCTCCAGGCAGGTAGAGAAGTCCAATCTGCATTTCTCCATTCTACTCTTCGTTTTCAAGAAGCTAGGGAGTAGTGTAAGGAACTGGAGGAATTTTCATAATGACAGGCCAATTCCTCAACTACTTTTTCTGGAGAAGTAATAAGATTTCCATTAATAAGAAGTCCTGGGACAGATGATGGAGAAAATCTTCCTCCGATCTGTCGGATCTTTCGCCATACTACTTTAGGCGGGGTATGGCAAGAAAGAGAAGATATAAAGGCTCTCCAGGAAGCGGTCTTACTTTCCCGTATTACTAATCTGGCTCTGGCCCGCTTTCTTTTGAAATCGATCAGGTTTGATTGCGGTGGGGAACCTATTGAGCCTCGCGAGTGCTTGCTTTCGGTCACGCACTGCGGTGGCACAGTCAGCATTCCACCAAGGCACCGGGACGCGTCGTGGCCGACACGTAGACTTCGGGATTGCAATGGTGGCTGCGCGAAGAACGGCGTCTGTGAATTGGGCCACCAAGGTATCGATATTATTTGAGAAGTGGTCTGGCATTATAATTTTCTCGCTGAATGTATCCCAGTCGGCTCGATGGAATAGCCAGCGAGGAGGGTAGATGACGTCTAAATCAGGGACATTAAAGTGGACCAAAATGGGAAAATGGTCACTCCCATGTAGATCATCGAGTACGGTCCACTCTACCATGGTAGATAAGGATGGACTGCAGAGTGCCAGATCGATTGACGAGAAGGTGTTTGACGCCATGGAGTAATGAGTGTGATTCCCGGAGTTCAGAAGAATTAAGTTTTGCTGGTCAATAATATTTTCGAGGATAGAACCTCTCGGGCAGGTCCTCGTGCCACCCCAGAGGGGATTGTGGGCATTAAAATCCCCCGCAATAAAAAAAGGGGCGGGCAACTGAGAAAAAACATCTTCGAGTTCCTCTTGTGACAACGACTTGGCCAGGGGGAATGTATATACTACACACCGTAAAAGAGAACGATGGTAGGTGTACCCGTACGCACACTGTTTGGAGGTCGGTTCGAACGTTGTGTTCCTCCGAGAACAGGGAGTCGCGGATGAGTACCGCAACGCCGCCGTGAGCACGAAGTCCGTCGTCTTCATCAAACCGATAGATGTTAAATCCGCGAAGAGACAGGGGATGAAGAGGGAGAAGATGAGTTTCCTGAAGACAGACTATAAATGGTTTGTGGCGAGAAATTATTAATCTTAATTCTTCTGAGTGAGCACGAAGACCATTTAAGTTCCATGAGAGAGCCATTATGAGAAATTATTTCTTTGGTTGCTTTTTTTTCTTTCTCACCTTCTGAAAGGTTTTAGAGGAACTCTCGTGGGGTTCCTCATCACCAGCAGAGTCATCCTGACTGCTGCTGGATAAGGTCGTCTGTGTCGGGGGGATTTCCCGACTTTTGGCCACGGGTGACCGAGATCTACAAGAGCTGGAGGATCGTCCGATGTGATTCTCGGAAACAGAAAGAGGAGGACGGGATTTGGATGACGTATTTTTCCTGGGAGGCGGTGTCTGCTTGAGATCGATTTCAGTAGAAGTTTCAGTTGAGGTGGTCGATGTCTGGTGGAGTTTCTGGACAGGTTTTTTGTACTTTGTGGGAATTATAATTTTCCCACCTTGGATGCACGCCGAATCTTCGGGGAAGTCGACCGGCGACACCTGACAACTGAAATGTGAGACTACCGCTGGGGTACAGTGAGTTTGACAACTCGCTGTTACCCCCGGGGACTTAGGTTTCACAGCACTGGAAAAGGATCGTGATAGGTCCACTGGATTCCTGGTTTGGAACCTACGCTTCGCCTCAGGGAAGGAAACCTTTTCGGTTACTCTTATTTTTTGGATTTCCCTTTCCCGGAGAAACGTGGGGCACTTGTTGTCGTTGGCTGGGTGATCGCCTTCACAATTCACACAGTGCGGTGGTTTGTCGCAGGGTTGTTGGTCGTGAACTGACGATCCGCACTTCCCGCAAACCGCGTTTACTGACATACATCGCTGCTGAGTATGCCCAAACCTTTGGCACTTGAAGCAGCGCAAAGGGTTCGGCACATACTGCCGCACACGGAGGTTGTAGAAAGCGGTAACGATCCTTTCCGGGAGAGATGGTCGGTCAAAAGTAAGGATCAGGGTAGAAGTAGGGATCACTTTCCCCTGCTCCTTCCTTCCGATCCTGTACACCTGAGTCACGCCATAGGTCTTAAAAAAGTTTAGAAGATCTTCCTCCGTTTCTGAAGCAAAGTCCTCGTGATTTACCACGCCCTTGCACAGGTTCAAGGTGGGATGGACCGTGACTACTACCTGGAGGCCGGCAATCTGCTTTGTACTTTTAATTTTTCCTATTTGCTCGTCGGTACGTGCTTCAAAAAGAATCGTTCCGTTCCTCTGACGCACGACCGCTTGGAGCTTCCCGTAAGCCTCTTCTATGGCTCGTGCCAGACGGACAGCACTTACAGTTTTAAAAGTTTTACCTTCCTCAGCGCATGACATGAGGAGGAAACGAGGCATCTTGGGTCGATCTTCTTCTCTAGAAAAGAAACTATTTAAGTCAATGGTTCTTTCGGCACATCTCCTCTTCCTTGCGGAAGAGGGCGGGGGGAAAGGTGAAATATCCATATAGATGGAATAGGTTCATCCTCGTGGTCCCCACCCACCACGGAGCCCAACAAGGGGACACTCCATCGGAGTGCCAGGGTTGCCACGAGGATATAGTGGGGGAATAACACGGCGCTGCACCGCCGTGGATTCCCCCGCTCACCCTGGAGTTCAGTACAAGACCTAGTCCGAGCCGATTGATCGGGAGTGGGTTAGCTCCCGACCGCCCGTCTAGAAGAGTCCGGGGCCAAAGCGAGTGTGTTGGAACCTACAGGGAATGTTTCCCAAAATACGTAACCAACGTACCCCTTAGTGCAAGGCGAACAGTAGCACTAGGACTAGATAGGGAAACAAACAGGTCCCTCAACTGCCAGGACACACATTCCCTCCGACACGGGTCGCCATGCACGGCAAACACATGGGTGGGCGTTCAGCATACAGAGAAGGCCAGTGAGGAAGAAAAAGGAGTGAAAAGAACGCACATGACATGAAATGAGAAGCAAGAAGATGAACAAATGGAGAAAGGAACACTTGAGAGCCTTCTCTGCATCCCCCCGTCAGGACGTGGACCAACCCACCTCGACGGGTCACTTGGAAAGGAGGCTGAGTCGACCCCAGAGCCGCCCTGAATGGAGAGCAAGGAGGAGGTTGTGTGGCGAGCACAACGCTCCGGCCGCCTTTACCCCCAGGAAAGTTCCTGGCACTCACTTGGAAAGGACGCTGAGTCGACCCCAGGGCCGCCCTGAATGGAGAGCAAGGAGGAGATTGTGTGGCGAGCACAACGCTCCGGCCGCCTTTACCCCCAGGACAAGTTCCTGGCACTCACTTGGAAAGGACGCTGAGTCGACCCCAGAGCCTCCCTGAATGGAGAGCAAGGAGGAGGTTGTGTGGCGAGCACAACGCTCCGGCCGCCTTTACCCCAAGGAAAGTTCCTGGCACTCACTTGGAAAGGACGCTGAGTCGACCCCAGAGCCGCCCTGAATGGAGAGCAAGGAGGAGATTGTGTGGCGAGCACAACGCTCCGGCCGCCTTTACCCCAAGGAAAGTTCCTGGCACTCACTTGGAAAGGACGCTGAGTCGACCCCAGAGCCCGCCCTGAATGGAGAGCAAGGAGGAGGTTGTGTGGCGAGCACAACGCTCCGGCCGCCTTTACCCCCAGGAAAGTTCCTGGCACTCACTTGGAAAGGACGCTGAGTCGACCCCAGAGCCGCCCTGAATGGAGAGCAAGGAGGAGATTGTGTGGCGAGCACAACGCTCCGGCCGCCTTTACCCCCAGGAAAGTTCCTGGCACTCACTTGAAAGGACGCTGAGTCGACCCCAGAGCCGCCCTGAATGGAGAGCAAGGAGGAGGTTGTGTGGCGAGCAAACGCTCCGGCCGCCTTTACCCCCAGGAAAGTTCCTGGCACTCACTTGGAAAGGACGCTGAGTCGACCCCAGAGCCGCCCTGAATGGAGAGCAAGGAGGAGATTGTGTGGCGAGCACAACGCTCCGGCCGCCTTTACCCCCAGGAAAGTTCCTGGCACTCACTTGGAAAGGACGCTGAGTCGACCCCAGAGCCGCCCTGAATGGAGAGCAAGGAGGAGGTTGTGTGGCGAGCACAACGCTCCGGCCGCCTTTACATCCAGGAAAGTTCCTGGCACTCACTTGGAAAGGACGCTGAGTCGACCCCCAGAGCCGCCCTGAATGGAGAGCAAGGAGGAGGTTGTGTGGCGAGCACAACGCTCCGGCCGCCCTTTACCCCCCAGGAAAGTTCCTGGCACTCACTTGGAAAGGACGCTGAGTCGACCCCAGAGCCGCCCTGAATGGAGAGCAAGGAGGAGGTTGTGTGGCGAGCACAACGCTCCGGCCGCCTTTACCCCAAGGAAAGTTCCTGGCACTCACTTGGAAAGGACGCTGAGTCGACCCCAGAGCCGCTCTGAATGGAGAGCAAGGAGGAGGTTGTGTGGCGAGCACAACGCTCCGGCCGCCTTTACCCCCAGGAAAGTTCCTGGCACTCACTTGGAAAGGACGCTGAGTCGACCCCAGAGCCGCCCTGAATGGAGAGCAAGGAGGAGGTTGTGTGGCGAGCACACACGCTCCGGCCGCCTTTACCCCCAGGAAAGTTCCTGGCACCTCACATTGGAAAGGACGCTGAGTCGACCCCAGAGCCGCCCTGAATGGAGAGCAAGGAGGAGGTTGTGTGGCGAGCACAACGCTCCGGCCGCCTTTACCCCCAGGAAAGTTCCTGGCACTCACATTGAAAGGAGGCTGAGTCTCACCCCAGAGCCGCCCTGAATGGAGAGCAAGGAGGAGGTTGTGTGGCGAGCACAACGCTCCGGCCGCCTTTACCCCAGGAAAGTTCCTGGCACTCACTTGGAAAGGAAGCTGAGTCGACCCCAGAGCCGCCCTGAATGGAGAGCATGGAGGAGGTTGTGTGGCGAGCACAACGTCCTTGGCCGCCTTTAACCCCAGGAAAGTTCCTGGCACCTCACTTGGAAAGGACGCTGAGTCGACCCCAGAGCCGCCCTGAATGGAGAGCAAGGAGGAGGTTGTGTGGCGAGCACAACGCTCCGGCCGCCTTTACCCCCAGGAAAGTTCCTGGCACTCACTTGGAAAGGAGGCTGAGTCGACCCAGAGCCGCCCTGAATGGAGAGCAAGGAGGAGGGTTGTGGGCGAGCACAACGCTCCGGCCGCCTTTACCCCCAGGAAAGTGCCGTGGCACTCACTTGAAAGGACGCTGAGTCGACCCCAGAGCCGCCCTGAATGGAGAGCAAGGAGGAGGTTGTGTGGCGAGCACAACGCTCCGGCCGCCTTTACCCCCAGGAAAGTTCCTGGCACTCACTTGGAAGGACGCTGAGTCGACCCCAGAGCCGCCCTGAATGGAGAGCAAGGAGGAGGTTGTTGTGGCGAGCACAAACGCTCCGGCCGCCTTTACCCCCAGGAAAGTTCCTGGCACTCACTTGGAAAGGACGCTGAGTCGACCCCAGAGCCGCCCTGAATGGAGAGCAAGGGAGGAGGTTGTGTGGCGAGCACAACGCTCCGGCCGCCTTTACCCCAGGAAAGTTCCTGGCACTCACTTGGAAAGGACGGCTGAGTCGACCCCAGAGCCGCCCTGAATGGAGAGCAAGGAGGAGGTTGTGTGGCGAGCACAACGCTCCGGCCGCCTTTACCCCCAGGAAAGTTCCTGGCACTCACTTGGAAAGGACGCTGAAGTCGACCCCAGAGCCGCCCTGAATGGAGAGCAAGGAGGAGGTTGTGTGGCGAGCACAACGCTCCGGCCGCCTTACCCCCAGGAAAGTTCCTGGCACTCACTTGGAAAGGACGCTGAGTCGACCCCAGAGCCGCCCTGAATGGAGAGCAAGGAGGAGGTTGTGTGGCGAGCACAACGCTCCGGCCGCCTTTACCCCCAGGAAAGTTCCTGGCACTCACTTGGAAAGGACGGCTGAGTCGACACCAGAGCACGCCCTGAATGGAGAGCAAGGAGGAGGTTGTGTGGCGAGCACAACGCTCCGGCCGCCTTTACCCCCAGGAAAGTTCCTGGCACTCACTTGGAAAGGACGCTGAGTCGACACCAGAGCCGCCCTGAATGGAGAGCAAGGAGGAGGTTGTGTGGCGAGCACAACGCTCCGGCCGCCTTTTACCCCCAGAAAGTTCCTGGCACTCACTTGGAAAGGACGCTGAGTCGACTCCCAGAGCCGCCCTGAATGGAGAGCAAGGAGGAGGTTGTGTGGCGAGCACAACGCTCGGCCGCCTTTACCCCCCCAGGAAAGTTCCTGGCACTCACTTGGAAAGGACGCGGAGTCGACCCCAGAGCCGCCCTGAATGGAGAGCAAGGGAGGAAGGTTGTGTGGCGAGCACAACGCTCCGGCCGCCTTTACCCCCAGGAAAGTTCCTGGCACTCACTTGGAAAGGACGCTGAGTCGACCCCAGAGCCGCCCTGAATGGAGAGCAAGGAGGAGGTTGTGTGGCGAGCACAACGCTCCGGCCGCCTTTACCCCCAGGAAAGTTCCTGCACTCACTTGGAAAGGACGCTGAGTCGACCCCAGAGCCGCCCTGAATGGAGAGCATGGATGGAGATTGTGTGGCGAGCACAACGCTCCGGCCGCCTTTACCCCCAGGAAAGTTCCTGGCACTCACTTGGAAAGGACGCTGAGTCGACCCCAGAGCCGCCCTGAATGGAGGAGCAAGGAAGGAGGTTGTGTGGCCAGCACAACGCTCCGGCCGCCTTTACCCCCAGGAAAGTTCCTGGCACTCACTTGGAAAGGACGCTGAGTCGACCCCAGAGCCGCCCTGAATGGAGAGCAAGGAGGAGGTTGTGTGGCGAGCACAACGCTCCGGCCGCCTTTACCCCCAGGAAAGTTCTGGCACTCACTTGGAAAGGAGCGCTGAGTCGACCCCAGAGCCGCCTGAATGGAGAGCAAGGAGGAGGTATGTGTGGCGAGCAAGCAACGCTCCGGCCGCCTTTACCCCCAGGAAAGTTCCTGGCACTCACTTGGAAAGGACGGCTGAGTCGACCCCAGAGCCGCCCTGAATGGAGAGCAAGGAGGAGGTGTGTGGCGAGCACAACGCTCCGGCCGCCTTTACCCCCAGGAAATGTTCCTGGCAGCTCACTTGGAAAGGACGCCTGAGTCGGACCCCAGAGCCGCCCTGAATGGGAGAGGCAAGAGGAGGAGGTTGTGTGGCGAGCACAACGCTCCGGACGCCTTTACCCCCAGGAAAGTTTCACTGGCACTCACTTGGAAAGGACGCTGAGTCGACCCCAGAAGCCGCCCTGCAATGGAGAGCAAGGAGAGGTTGTGTGGCGAGCACAACGCTCCGGCCGCCTTTACCACCCACATGGAAAGTTCCTGGCACTCACAATTGGAAAGGAGGCCTGATCGACCCCAGAGCCGCCCTGAATGGAGAGGCAAGGAGGAGGTTGTGTGGCGAGCCACAACGCCTCCGGCCGCCTTTACCCCCAGGAAAGTTCCTGGCTACTCACTTGGAAGGACGCTGAGTCCGAACCCAGAGGCCGCCTGAATGGAGAGCAGGAGAGAGTTTGTGGCGAGCACAACGCTTCCGTCCGCCTTTACCCCCAGGAAAGTTCCTGGCACTCACTTGGAAAGGGACGGCTGAGTCGACCCCAGAGCCGCCCTGAATGGAGAGCAAGGAGGAGGTTGTGTGGCGAGCACAACGCTCCTGCCGCCTTTACCCCCAGGAAAGTTCCTGGCACTCACTTGGAAAGGACGCTGAGTCGACCCCAGAGCCGCCCTGAATGGAGAGCAAGGAGGAGGTTGTGTGGCGAGCACAACGCTCCGGCCGCCTTTACCCCCAGGAATGTTCCTGGCACTCACTTGGAAAGGACGCTGAGTCGACCCCAGGAGCCGCCCTGAATGGAGAGCAAGGAGGAGGTTGTGTGGCGAGCACAACGCTCCGGCCGCCTTTACCCCCAGGAAAGTTCCTGGCACTCACTTGGAAAGGACGCTGAGTCGACCCCAGAGCCGCCCTGAATGGAGAGCAAGGAGGAGGTTGTGTGGCGAGCACAACGCTCCGGCCGCCTTTACCCCCAGGAAAGTTCCTGGCACTCACTTGGAAAGGACGCTGAGTCGACCCCAGAGCCGCCCTGAATGGAGAGCAAGGGAGGAGGTTGTGTGGCGGACACACCGCCTCCGGCCGCCTTTACCCCAGGAAAGTTCCTGGCACTCACTTGGAAAGGACGCTGAGTCGACCCCAGAGCCGCCCTGAATGGAGAGCAAGGAGGAGGTTGTTGTGGCGAGCACACGCTCCGGCCGCCTTTACCCCCAGGAAAGTTCCTGGCACTCACTTGGAAAGGACGCTGAGTCGACCCCAGAGCCGCCCTGAATGAGAGCAGGAGGAGGAGTTGTGTGGCGAGCACAACGCTCCGGCGCCTTTACCCCCCAGGAAAGTTCCTGGCACTCACTTGAAAGGACGCTGAGTCGACCCCAGAGCCGCCCTGAATGGAGAGCAAGGAGGAGATTGTGTGGCGAGCACAACGCTCCGCCGCCTTTACCCCCAGGAAAGTTCCTGCACTCACTTGGAAAGGACGCTGAGTCGACCCCAGAGCGCCCTGAATGGAGAGCATGGAGAGATTGTGTGGCGAGCACAACGCTCCGGCCGCCTTTACCCCCAGGAAAGTTCCTGGCACTCACTTGGAAAGGACGCTGAGTCGACCCCAGAGCCGCCCTGAATGGAGAGCAAGGAGAGGTTGTGTGGCGAGCACAACGCTCCGGCCGCCTTTACCCCAGGAAAGTTCCTGGCACTCACTTGGAAAGGACGCTGAGTCGACCCCAGAGCCGCCCTGAATGGAGAGCAAGGAGGAGGTTGTGTGGCGAGCACAACGCTCCGGCCGCCTTTACCCCCAGGAAAGTTCCTGGCACTCACTTGGAAAGGACGCTGAGTCGACCCCAGAGCCGCCCTGAATGGAGAGCAAGGAGGAGGTTGTGTGGCGAGCACAACGCTCCGGCCGCCTTTACCCCAGGAAATTCCTGGCACTCACTTGGAAAGGACGCTGAGTCGACCCCAGAGCCGCCCTGAATGGGAGCAAGGAGGAGGTTGTGTGGCGAGCACAACGCTCCGGCCGCCTTTACCCCCAGGAAAGTTCCTGGCACTCACTTGGAAAGGACGCTGAGTCGACCCCAGAGCCGCCCTGAATGGAGAGCAAGGAGGAGGTTGTGTGGCGAGCACAAACGCTCCGGCCGCCTTTACCCCCAGGAAAGTTCCTGGCACTCACTTGGAAAGGACGCTGAGTCGACCCCAGAGCCGCCCTGAATGGAGAGCAAGGAGGAGGTTGTGTGGCGAGCACAACGCTCCGGCCGCCTTTACCCCCAGGAAAGTTCCTGGCACTCACTTGGAAAGGACGCTGAGTCGACCCCAGAGCCGCCCTGAATGGAGAGCAAGGAGGAGGTTGTGTGGCGAGCACAACGCTCCGGCCGCCTTTACCCCCAGGAAATGTTCCTGGCACTCACTTGGAAAGGACGCTGAGTCGACCCCAGAGCCGCCCTGAATGGAGAGCAAGGAGGAGGTTGTGTGGCCGAGCACAACGCTCCGGCCGCCTTTACCCCCAGGAAAGTTCCTGGCACTTCACTTGGAAAGGAGGCTGAGTCGACCCCAGAGCCGCCCCTGAATGGAGAGCAAGGAGGAGGTTGTGTGGCGAGCACAACGCTCCGGCCGCCTTTACCCCCAGGAAAGTTCCTGGCACTCACTTGGAAAGGAGGCTGAGTCGACCCCAGAGCCGCCCTGAATGGAGAGCAAGGAGGAGGTTGTGTGGCGAGCACAACGCTCCGGCCGCCTTTACCCCCAGGAAAGTTCCTGGCACTCACTTGGAAAGGACGCTGAGTCGACCCCAGAGCCGCCCTGAATGGAGAGCAAGGAGGAGGTTGTGTGGCGAGCACAACGCTCCGGCCGCCTTTACCCCCAGGAAAGTTCCTGGCACTCACTTGGAAAGGAGGCTGAGTCGACCCCAGAGCGCCCTGAATGGAGAGCATGGAGGAGATTGTGTGGCGAGCACAACGCTCCGGCCGCCTTTACCCCCAGGAAAGTTCCTGGCACTCACTTGGAAAGGACGCTGAGTCGACCCCAGAGCCGCCCTGAATGGAGAGCAAGGAGGAGGTTGTGTGGCGAGCACAACGCTCCGGCCGCCTTTACCCCCAGGAAGTTTCCTGGCACTCACTTGGAAAGGACGCTGAGTCGACCCCAGAGCCGCCCTGAATGGAGAGCAAGGAGGAGGTTGTGTGGCGAGCACAACGCTCCGGCCGCCTTTACCCCAGGAAAGTTCCTGGCACTCACTTGGAAAGGAGGCTGAGTCGACCCCAGAGCCGCCCTGAATGTAGAGCAAGGAGGAGGTTGTGTGGCGAGCACAACGCTCCGGCCGCCTTTACCCCCAGGAAAGTTCCTGGCACTCACTTGGAAAGGACGCTGAGTCGACCCCAGAGCCGCCCTGAATGGAGAGCAAGGAGGAGGTTGTGGGCGAGCACAACGCTCCGGCCGCCCTTTACCCCCAGGAAAGTTCCTGGCACTCACTTGGAAAGGACGGCTGAGTCGACCCCAGAGCCGCCCTGAATGAGAGCAAGGAGGAGGTTGTGTGGCGAGCACAACGCTCCGGCCGCCTTTACCCCCAGGAAAGTTCCTGGCACTCACTTGGAAAGGACGCTGAGTCGACCCCAGAGCCGCCCTGAATGGAGAGCAAGGAGGAGGTTGTGTGGCGAGCACAACGCTCCGGCCGCCTTTACCCCCAGGAAAGTTCCTGGCACTCACTTGGAAGGACGCTGAGTCGACCCCAGAGCCGCCCTGAATGGAGAGCAAGGAGGAGGTTGTGTTGGCGAGCACAACGCTCCGGCCGGCCTTTACCCCCAGGAAAGTTCCTGGCACTCACTTGGAAAGGACGCTGAGTCGGACCCCAGAGCCGCCCTGAATGGAGAGCAAGGAGGAGGTTGTGTGGCGAGCACAACGCCCGGCCGCCTTTACCCCCAGGAAAGTTCCTGGCACTCACTTGGAAAGGACGCTGAGTCGACCCAAGAGCCGCCCTGAATGGAGAGCAGGAGGAGATTGTGTGGCGAGCACAACGCTCCGGCCCGCCTTTACCCCCAGGAAAGTTCCTGGCACTCACTTTGGAAAGGACGCTGAGTCGACCCCCAGAGCCGCCCCTGAATGGAGAGCATGGAGGAGATTGTGTGGCGAGCACAACGCTCCGGCCGCCTTACCCCCAGGAAAGTTCCTGGCCACTCACTTGGAAAGGACGCTGAGTCGACCCCAGAGCCGCCCTGAATGGAGAGCATGGAGGAGATTGTGTGGCGAGCACAACGCTCCGGCCGCCTTTACCCCAGGAAAGTCCTGGCACTCACTTGGAAAGGACGCTGAGTCGAACCCCAGAGCCGCCCTGAATGGAGAGCATGGAGGAGATTGTGTGTGCGAGCACAACGCTCCGGCCCCCTTTACACCCAGGAAAGTTCCTGGCACTCACTTGGAAAGGACGCTGAGTCGACCCCAGAGCCGCCCTGAATGGAGAGCAAGGAAAAGGGGAGGTTGTGTGGCGAGCAACAACGCTCCGGCCGCCTTTACAACCCAGGAAAGTTCCTGGCACTCACTTGGAAAGGACGCTGAGTCGACCCCAGAGCCGCCCTGAATGGAGAGCAAGGAGGAGGTTGTGTGGCGAGCACAACGCTCCGGCCGCCTTGATTCTCAGGAAAGACCCTGGTTCTCACTTGGAAAGGACGCTGAGGCGACCCCAGAGCCGCCCTGAAGGGAAAGCACCAGATAAAAATCTCAGCCTACGCCGGGATTCGAACCTGGGACCTTCAGGCCAAAATGCCAGCGCTCTACCACTGAGCCACTGCTGTAAAGTTAACAATATTAATTATTTATTTTAGATCCCTGTGCCATCCTGCCTAGTCATAGGCGATCAAACTCTTTTACAATTTTACATTGAAATGAAATTTACATCTTTATTACATCGTGTATCATTGTCTTTCAATTAAAGCCATTCAATCAATAAATACATTTAATAGAACATTGAAAAAAAATTCTATAAGAAAGGAAATACTATATAATTTTTTTCTAATTTTGTAACACTGAAATTTAATAATTTTGTGATACTGCGAAGAATCTATATAAAACAGAATGTTAGTATGTACATACGAGCAAAACTCCAACACCGTTGGACCGATCTCCATGAAAGTTGGCACTTCTACGTGCTTTTTCGCAGAGAAGGTTTATGTGTTGTTAATTCTGTTGAAACTCCACTACATGGCGCTGGAGAACAATTTTTTTCACTTTCATTCAATTTACATTACAACTGCTCTCGCCCAATCCAATGTATCATTTTTTTCCAATTTGTGTATACAGCCAAATCCTGGAAAAGTAAAGAATTTTTATACAAGCTGTCCAATATAACAAAGGCCCTAGTCTGATAAGGGTAGTTTCCGGCCTCAGTTTGCAATTCGACTCAGATTTTTCCCACGTTTGGATGTAGAAAATATTATTATTTTCAAAATATGACATTAAAATATCCACATGGTAAATACTTACACCGAAAAAACAGTTTTTTCGTGTTTAAATTAAGAAAAAAAATCATTTTGTAGCATTTATTTTATTTCTTGGCTTCTGATATGAACTTTGCCGTAATAATTGGTTAAAAAATTGACTTGTAGACGCTTTTCAGTTCATAAATAGCGTAATAAATTGATTAAAATAATTTTTTCTATAAAATTGTTAACAAAAAAATTTTAAATAAAAATTCACCTAATTCATAAACTTCCAGGAGTTTCGGATAGTGCTACTTATGAAATGTAGACAATTTCATATGCTTTTGAGTGCTCCAACCGGCAAATGTCTAGGATTTGATTTACGACCTGGCGGGCCGATTTTGTAACCATGCTTTTTAAGATTTCCGTGTCTTTAATAATATAATATTTTAATGTTTATAAAAAATGTAATTGTCAAAATTTATTAAAAATAACAGAAAATGTCTTAGTAGAGTTCAAAATATTTATTATACGTCCAAATGATTTATATATCAAAATAATAAATCGGGAGCAAACTGAGGATAAATCGAATTGCAAACTAAGACTGCAATACCACCTTATATGGCTACAACCTTCCAAAATTATAAGAAACCTTGGTTTTACCTGTTTGATACTCCACGCAAAGCCGTTGTCACTATTAATAGCATTAAAAGCGCCCATACGCCTCTTAAAAGCAGTTTTAAATTGGCATCAAATTGTCAAATCAAATTTGTGAATGTGGTAAAGGACGTGAATTTATTGAGCACATCTTTTGGCAATGCAATGTATTTGATAATCAAAAGAAATGTTATTCAAGTTACGCAAATTTAATAGGTATGGCCCTTTTGCTATTTTTTCATTGCAACGGGTTTTGGATGAAAATATTATCCCAATTATTATAAATTTTATTTCAAAGATTAACAAAAATTAATTTATAATATTGTTACTTACATTTTATATCTAAACATGTTTCTGTTATTACCTTATTTGTTACGTTATTTATTGTTTTCTTTATTTTCACAATTATCATTTTCTTTTAAAGGTTGATTTATAGATATTTTGGCTCTATAAAAATACGTTTTACTGTCAATAAATCCCCTCTTGTGCAAATAGCCTCCAAACAGTTCCTAGTTCCAGTTAAATAACAAATTAGCAGTAATTTGGAAGTATTGGTCACGTAACTACCTTCACACCTTACAACAAAGGTTGAAATGGAAAAGGGAGTCTCCACCACTACGTGTGAATGATTTAGAACTTTTAATTGAAGAATCTCCTCCCACTGTCTGGAAATTAGATGTAGTTGAGAAACTGTTCCCTGATCAGGCTGGGGTTTGCGAACTGTTCAACTGAGAACTAACCAGGGCATGCTGTTGCGACTAGTGCAAAAACTATGTGCTCTGGCTAGATCCTCCTTTGAATAAGTCCCCATCCATGATATATCTCCATACTCTTTCCTCCTCGGTCGACCAGAGACACTCTGCAGAAAATTGTTTGAGCAGCCTGGTGCTCAGGCGTACCATTGTAATATTTGTTTTGGCTTTCCATAATTGATACTAATCAATTTATTTATACACTTATTCATTTAAGGTCTTACTGAAAGGTTGGCATCTTCAGTTTTTTGTCGTACTTATCTTTGTATAATTTTCATGTTTAAGCACTGCTACAAATTCTATGTAATTTTGTTAGACTATTTATTACGAGGTATTTGGTAATTGTTAAAGTTTCGATTACAATATGTAATCTAGGCAACTGCCTATACATTGCTTTTCTGTACACCTTGCTTATGTAAATATTAGAGATCAGGTACTTATTAGTAGGAAAGGGGTCTCTCAAGTTAGTGCAGGACAGTGGTGCACAATTTTCACTTTTCCAGTGGTAGTTACTGAAATTTGTGACTGCCAGTGCCACTCCGGGGCTTCGCCTTGGGCCCGGCTAAAGTTGCAGTGACTTTCGCCAGCTGGACGCTCTCAGTGCTCTTCCCGCCAGCTATGGGAGTTCCATGGTGCACCAGTGTGTTATGGGGGCGCGAAAACGAATTTCGCACGTCCCACTTAAAAAAATAAATATCGATTTCCCCGCGCCTCTGCCCGCCAGGAGTGACCTCGCGGTGGACGAAGTAGGCGTGGGTGGCTAGACGCAGACGGGAGCTGGGAATCGAGGCGAGGACTGTGCGAGGGCAGGAGAATGGACTGGACTGGAAGTGCAGTTCACTGTTTTAAATTGAATTCCTTGTACTGTTTTTGCTCCAATTGATGTAAAATTTTATTTCATTAACGTAATCGGGGAACATTAAATTGTGAAATTGTTTTATGAAAAGTGTAAATGTAAAGATTAATTTAATAGGTAAATTGGTATGCTATAGTAGACACTTCAATATTGCTGAGATAATTCTATTTTTTTTTGTTATGCTTTGGTAATCTGCGAGTGATTCAGAACTCAGTACTTGTGGGCATCGCAGAATCAATTAAGAAAATACGTTCATTTAAGGGTCCGTGCACGGAGAATGAACGAATGAATGTAGAAGCAAAGGCAAAAGCAAAGAAAACCCAAGGGTACATTTTCTTCTTAAAATTTATTAGTTTGCAGATTTACTTTAAGTCGTCGAATAAACGGAACTGCAATGTGTTGTTTGTGCAATTCCGTTGTTACAACCTAGGTTAAGTCGATTGTGATCGAGAGCGATCATTAGTAATTAATTAGGGAGCGTATGTGTATGATTCTTGTACAACTTTCTATTTTTTTTATTATACATATGCTTTGGTTATTCATCCACTTTGATTTCCTGTGTCGAGGGTTCATATCTTGCTCATACCCTAACGATCCTGCATCCCGAGAAAAGCTCGTTTCAACGCGAGCATTCATTCGAACTCGCCCGCTATATCTTGTGGGGGGCAAGAGGCGTGTTAGAATATACATCAGGATATTTTTTTGTAATTCATATTCAGAAAATGAACCTTGAATATCTTTAAGAAGATAAATAATAGGCTTGGAATGAATAATTTTAACAATTTCAAAAATTTCTGTAGACCAAGTACCAGTATAAGATTTATCAAATACAGATTTTAATTTACTTACTTAATCACCAATTTTAAATTTTGGTAAAACAAATGTCTTATCTCTTTTATAAACAGTTTCTCATATTTTTTTCATAATATGTTTTCACATCAATAGGTTTCATTTGAGTAGTATGATGTGTTGTATGATTATACTCATACACTATTTTGGAAGTATATCCAGTCATTTATAATTACCCTGTGTATTAAATTGTCTCCACATTTTTTTCTTTTAATGTACGATTTAATCTTTCATCAACACATGCTTTAAGTTCAGAAAAGCTAGAATAATGGTGAATATTATATCGTTTCATAAGGTGTCGAAAATTTTGATTATAAAATTCTTTACCACGATCTGTTTCTAAATATGTAGGTATTCTCTATTTTTTTAATATATTATTCATAGCTGCACTTACATTTAATCCTGATTTACTTTTAACTGGTACTGCCCATGCATATTTTGAAAATACATCAATAACTGATAAAATATATGCCTATCCATTATTAATTTTTGAAATACCATTTAATTGTCCTGAGTTCATTTCTACTAAATCTGCTTGCAATAATTCATCAAGTCCTAATGTGATAACATCACGTCGTGGAAATTTTTTTCGCATAGGTTTATGTAATTCATCAATGATTGTTTCTCGAATATTTAGTTTTTTTACGAATTTACTTTTCTTCCCATGCACTGCACATACTCCAATTTTTTAATTTTCCATTTTTTGTTACTTCCTGTTTAATTTGAAAAGTATCAGTATTTTTTTACATCTTAAACAATAAGCATCCTTTTATATAACGTATAATCGTACATGAATGAATGTTTGTATGTCAAATGTATAAGGAGCAGGTACACTCCCAACATATTTACTATTATTAAAAAAGTATTTTATCTCCTTTATTGAATTTCAATGGTTGAGTTAAATAATACGTATTTTCTTCATTATCTGGAGATATGACTTAGACATAGATATTTTTATCAATCTCAATATTTACTTTAAAAGTTATGACTGAAATATTACATGGTACTTCAATATATTCATATTTTTCATCTTGTCCAGGTAATTGAAACAGGAATTGACCAATAAAATGAACATGTATAATCATACACATATTACTTCTCAAATATATTGCTTTTACTGCATCATAATCTTGAATTGGATCTAAAATAATATGTACACTATTTTTTAAATGTTTAACATTTACAGCATCATCATCATTTAATCCTGTACCTACTTTACGTAATATTTTACCATGAAAATAATAATCTTTAAACTCATTCACACCATATATATCTTGAGGCATTTATTATATTAGAAATTACTACATCGAAAGGATTAAATGAAGGAGTATTTGTTAACCTGCTGCATAACTTGAATCTTTAGCTTTAATATATCTTTTTTTTAATAGGTAGTTTGAAATGAAGTTCTTTTTTATCAACTACACCTAATAATTGTACATTGTGAATTAAATCTATGGAATCAATACTTGACTCAATATAATTAATTTTACAATCATAAAATATTTCAAAAAATGGTAGACTGTAAAAGTAAAAAGTAATCATTTTTTACCTAATTCACCATATAAAATAATAAGATATGATTGTGTTACCAAATGTGTTATATTATTGAGTTGTTTCATTGTTACATCATCCTCATCCATTCCAGCATCTACTTTATGTAATAACTTGTGAATATTATAATTTCCTGATGTACCAATGATGGGTAAAGATGCTACAAGTGATTCAGTTTCTTCAATATGTTTTTTCATAAGATTTTCATCATTTAAATCATTGAGACCATATATCTCTCGTGGCATTTATTATATTTGAAATTTCTGACCATGTATAGTTCATTGATATTATTTTTAATACAAATATACATAAATGACGACAAATAAATTCATTAAAATTTTGAATTCTCTCAGCATTATAATATAAATGTTGAGATCCAATATATTTGACTAATTGTGATGGGGCATATCCACCAAATGAATCAAATATATACTTGCGTATTAATTTTAAAGTAACATATCCAATGTGTTCCACTACTTTTAGACGTATCAATATTTACAACACCACATTCATTTTACGTAATAGTTTAGGATATTCATCAATCATAAATACTCCTCGAAAATGTGAAATTTTAAGATATTGAACACATTGTATGACATCATAATTACTAAGTGGATATGGATATTGATTTATTAATGTTTTTAATATAGAAATAGGATTTACTTTCTTTTTTTAAATCCCTGTTCCTCTTTTTTTCCATTTCCAAATTATGACGTTTCATTTCTTTTAATTCGACTTTATTTTTTCTTACTTGATTGAACACCACCATCAATAGCTTTAGCACCACTTATTAATGATGGTCCTAATGCTGCTAATAGTGTTCCAATAAATCCACCATATTTTTTTGATTGTAATTTTTTAATGGATTGAATAGGTAAATATAATGACATACCAGATCCTTCCTTTGTACTATCATTTTTATCTTTTATTTGTTTAGGTGATAAAAGATCATCAAAATTAATATTTCTAACATCATCTGGTGATAATGTAAAAGTTATAGATCTCACTCTTGACATTTATTACTATGTAAAAAAGGGTATTAAGTTATATTATATTCCCCAACAGGTTCTATTCCCATACCTAATTTTCTTTTAGCAAACATAGTTCCAGTTATTGCAGTAGCATACATTCTTTCTTTCAAATCAGCATCTTTACTAAATATTCTTTTTGTAGCTTCTTGTAATATTTCATCAGCTTTATGTCTAGATTCAATATCTTTATGATCTGTATAAGCAATATAATAATATTGACAAGCTCATCAAGAGTATTTATACCTTCATCATGACGTTTTAATCTAATTTTAAGATCTGTTCCAGGTCCACAATAATTATACCCTGGAAGATGTAATTCAAATGGTAAATTATTAATAACCCAAATTAAAATTCCAGCACCATGTGTTTTAGATTTCCAAAATGTATGAGGTATATTATGTAAAAATCGTATAAGGTGTGGAATTCCTTTAGCATTATGAGTAATAAAATCTTGAAATTTACCTGTAAGCATCTTTATGATACTTATTTTTCGTTAAAAAAATATCATTACCACCTTTTTCTTCACCATGTATCACTAATAATCTATCTATAAACTCTTGAACATCATTCATCCAAACACATTCAACAGGTTTTTCATCATTTTTTTCAATTACACCCATTCCAGTTTTAGGTGATGTAACAGAATTTGTTCTTGGTTTTTTTTGTTCCGCCCATAATCCTTTAAATATCTTATTCCATTTTTCTCCAACATTTGTTCGAACTTGAGTAGTATTTGGATACTTATCTTTAAAAATAAGATGTGTTTTAATTGCAATTTCTTTATAACTTACTAAATCTTCATCTGTATATTAAATATCTGATAATGATTTATTTGTTAATAGACCTAATAATCCATCACTACCTTCATATTTTTTCCCTTGTACAATAATGCTATTGTTATCAAAGTCCATTTTTGTATCACCAACATATTTATATTTACCTACAGGTCTGAAACCAAATGCAGGATCATTGGAATTATAAGATACTCAGTTAATTTAGGTCCTAAATGTTTAATTTTTTCCATTTTTCCCCCTTCTCTACAGCTTCTATTGTTTTCAATTTATTTTCTAATTCTAATCTTTTTGGAGTATCTGGTGATTCATATAATTTCTTTTCAAATGATGATTCTGATGGTGGTGATGGTATTGGAAATAAAGTATCATAATCAAAATCATGCTTTTTAGATTCTATTTGTACAGCATGTTCATTTTCAATAGATTGAATAAGTTCTTTACCAACATTTTCCACTTTACCAACTAAATCATCTAATTTATCTATTATTTATTTATTTTGTTTGTTATATTAACCCTTTATTCATCTATCCAATATTTATAGTTAATATAATTCGAAGTCGATTCGTTAATATAATCTTCTCCTCCAATCGCCACATAGTTTTAACCGATTTGAGACAATCAGCGTATTACCCAGGATTATTCGCTACCAACAAAATCCTTTATAAATTAGGGGGGTATGCTAACTTTGCACAAAGGACAATAATTTTTAATATACAGTACAATATTCCATGTAATAAAATTATGTATTCGCTGACTTTTCCAGTTTTTATTTTTTTCCCTAGCGTTACCGCGTGCGTACCAACACAGATTTCCTATCGCATTTCAGGGGCAACAGTCTGCTCCAGTTGCAGTGGGCACACGTGACGATTTCAAGCAGCATAATACAATCAATCAGGAGTCCTCTCCCAAGAAATCTCAACCAACACTCCAGAGCCTTAACAAAACCTAAAGTTCTTGGAATAAATTCGATGTCGCGTGGCCCCTGCAGTTACAAAGTTAGTAAACAATAGGTTTAAAATTCCGTTCGGGAAAACAGCAAAACTCTAAATAAAACTCAAAGGTTTTACAGATTTCCACACCAAACATTTATTTACACAAACCCAGAACATGTACAAACAAATCGTTGCTTGAACTCTTAAATTTCCCTGCGAAGTGAACAGCGCTGAGACTGTTAGAGAATCTCCTCGAGAAGTTGCAGAGCACTCGAAGCGAGCATGGAACGATCGCACTTGCGACGAACGGAGTCCGACAGCTGAAGAATGTTGACTGGTGACAGCCACATCGCACTCGTCGAAGCGTAATGCGTTTGCCCCGTGGCAGATCTATCTGTGCGTGCGCATGTGTTTGTTGAGGGTTGATTTCTGGCTGAATGCTTTACCGCACACGCTGCAACTGTGTGGGCGTTCTCCCGTGTGTGTGCGCATATGAGTAATGAGGGTTAATTTCATGCTGAATGCATTACCACACACGTCGCAGCTGAACGGCCGAACTCCCGTATGAGTGCGCATATGAGTACCAAGGTTTGATTTGAAGCTGAATGCCTTACCGCACACACTGCAACTGTGCGGGCGTTCTTCTGTATGCGTGGGCATATGGCTAGTGAGAGCTGATTTCTGGCTGAATGCCTTCCCGCACACGCTGCAACTGTGCGGGCGTTCTCCCGTGTGCATGCGCATATGAATGTTGAGGTGAGATTTCTCGCTGAATGCCTTCCCGCACACGCTGCAACTGTGCGGGCGTTCTCCCGTGTGCATACGCATATGAGTACCAAGGTTTGATTTGAAGCTGAATGCCTTACCGCACACACTGCAACTGTGCGGGCGTTCTCCTGTATGCGGGCGTTCTTCTGTATGCGTGCGCATATGGCTAGTGAGAGCTGATTTCTGGCTGAATGCCTTCCCGCACACGCTGCAACTGTGCGGGCGTTCTCCCGTGTGCGTGCGCATATGAACGGTGAGTTTTGATTTTTTGCTGAATGCCTTCCCGCACACGCTGCAACTGTGCGGGCGTTCTCCTGTATGCGTGCGCATATGAGATGGGAGGTGTGTTTTTTGGCTGAATGCTTTTCCGCACATGCTCCAACTGTGTGGGCGTTCTCCCGTGTGCATACGCATATGAGTACCAAGGTTTGATTTGAAGCTGAATGCCTTACTGCACACACTGCAACTGTGCGGGCGTTCTCCTGTATGCGGGCGTTCTTCTGTATGCGTGCGCATATGGCTAGTGAGAGCTGATTTCTGGCTGAATGCCTTCCCGCACACGCTGCAACTGTGCGGGCGTTCTCCCGTGTGCATACGCATATGAGTACCAAGGTTTATTTTGAAGCTGAATGCCTTACCGCACACACTGCAACTGTGCGGGCGTTCTCCTGTATGCGTGCGCATATGGCTAGTGAGAGCTGATTTCTGGCTGAATGCCTTCCCGCACACGCTGCAACTGTGCGGGCGTTCTCCCGTGTGCGTGCGCATATGAGAGGTGAGGACTGATTTATGACTGAATGACTTTCCGCACACGTCACAGCTAAACGGCCGATGTCCTGTGTGAGAACGGTTGTGAATGAGGAGTTTAGATTTCTCGCTGAATGCCTTCCCGCACACGTTGCAACTGTGCGGGCGTTCTCCCGTGTGCGTGCGCATATGAATGGTGAGGCCTGATGTCTTACTGAATGCCTTACCACACACGTCACAGCTAAACGGCCGATCACCCGTGTGCGTGCGCATATGACTAGTGAGGGTTGATTTTTCGCTGAATGCCTTCCCGCACACGCTGCAACTGTGCGGGCGTTCTCCCGTGTGCGTGCGCATATGAATGGTGAGTTTTGATTTCTTGCTGAATGCCTTCCCGCACACGCTGCAGCTGTGCTGCAGTTCTCCCGTGTGCGTGCGCGTATCTGCGTGCGGTCTGTCTCCCGTGGGTGCGTGCGTGGGATGTTGGAGGCCTTCGGGAGAAGTGAGGGCGGCAGGGCGCTCCTTGGGGGCCTGACGGCCCACGTGCACCTGCAGCGCCGAGGGCGAAGCGCAACTCTCCTGCGGTCTCCTCCGCCGCCGCCCGCCAGCGTTCCGCTTTCCCTCGTCCTCCGCGCCTGCGCAAACACACAATTACTTCCCATTGCTCACCTGATTCTCACTATCCCACAACAGCTACATCAAATTCTGCTTTTATGGGACCAAACAGTCTCCGGAAATGGAAAACGATTGCATTCTTTTACTTTCCCGTATACTGAGTATATACGTAGGAAAAGGAAAGTTATGTAACGAAGCGCGAAAAACGAAAACATTTTCAGAGTTGAAAAATAAACGAAAATTTCCAAAACTTAAGGATTTATTTTATATTTTTACATAAACACGTTGCTGTTTCTCGGATACACAACGTTTAAGGGTACATTTTACCCTTAATTTTTTTTTCATTTTACTATTTTAAACTTATTTTCATGACATAACTCGTATCCACACATCATGAAAACATGTGTGTAAATGACTGTAACTAAATGTTATGAAATTGCATCTTAATTTTAGGTAGTTCATATAAAAGATTATGCACAGAAATCATTGCAATTTATATTGACTAGGTAAATGTTGGATTCATTTTATCAAAATCTCTCAAATAAAACTATTTGAAAAGCTAATTAATTTTTCTAGAAGTCTTGTAAGCAATACACTTGTTTTAGCTGGCATACGTTTTCTTTGAAAAAATTAACATTTTTTCACGAAGATTAGTACGTAGTCTGCTAATATTTATATTTCCTTTTATTACATAATGTATTTAACACTACGTAACAGCTAAAAACAAATAAAACAATTAAAAGCTTTGTGAGTGAAAGCGTTTAAATAGACCTCTAAACAAAGATTTTCAGTGGCGCAAATACACGCCAATTTCTTAAAAACTGCAATTTTTTAAAAGGAAATTGCCATTTCGGACGAGGTGTTACTGTTCTTGAATATTCTTAAAATGAAAATTTCCGTTCAATTATTAGGAAACCGACAAATTAAGAAAATGTCAATAAAATGTAGTTTGGGCGGCGATAGATGGCAGCTGGGGAGAGTATGTGGCATGTGCGAATAGCTAGCCGAGACCCAAGGAAACAGAAAATCCGTGGAGTTTCGTAGCACCACTAGTTTTAAGTCCGATAGTTGTTGGAAGAAGCCGACAAAAATTTTGCTATTTTAGAAAATTCAGAGTTTCGTATAGAAAATTAAAATATTGTTTTAAAGTTCAAGAGGCCACGAGATCAGCCAGATCGATCGGGAATATCAATACCGCAGAAAATCGGCTGAACGGTTTCGTCGCTAGCGTTGTTGACAAACTGCGACGTTTTGCTTTCAATTGATTTTGCGGTATTAAGAACCCACAAGACGGATTCTGGCAGCACCACATGTTAAAGGATTTTTCTTAATTTAGCAAATAAATTTTTCAATTTTTTCGTAATCAGGGGCTGGCAATGATTTTTCTCCCGAATATCGGCTTTTCTTCGCGCAGCATTACCAAACATTCCCTACACTACGTACGTACACATGAAAGTAAAGAATGTGGTACTAAATAGGCGGAATAAATCTTGAAATTTCCAAAAACTCGAGAAAAAAACGGAATTTTTACAAAGAGAGCATACAGTGCAGCGGAAGACTCGGGGGCTAAAAAGAAGAAACTTTCGAACCCACAGTTAAAGTCGGTCGACTCACATTATTTCCCACAGAAATGTCTAAATATGCACCAAAAACTGTAGAATCGGACGAAAACAGCACAAAATGTCGAAAAATGTACGAAATCCCTCCAAGAAACCCGTCACGTAGGAGGCGCTCCCTCTAACGATCGCTCAAAACTAATTTCAAACGTTTTCACTGAAAATTGGATCAAAGGGCCCAGAAGCGTAATGCCCAGCTCTTGTTTTCAGAGGGGACGCCTCTGTCCTCTGTTATTCCAAAATTATTGAAAAATCTTTCCCACTCACCTGAGGAACATAGAGGATCCTCCTGTTTAATAGAGGAATCTTCACAGCAGAATTCCAGAGGATCCCGCAGCTAAAGAAAAAAGACATTCGTATCACTTCACAGCAAGAAACAGATGCCTATCAAGAGGGGAGGTGTTTCGTTACTCTATCCCTAGAGGGCAGCACCAAAGACGCCAGCTGTGACATCACGAGAATTAAATACACGTTCCCGAGATTTCAAAGAAACGACAGCGTCTCCAGCAACACAGTTTGTTGCAAAGAAACCCACGTGAATAGTTACCAGTGACTGGTAGAAGACAGTTTCTCCCGATGGCAAGCAGTTTTGCCAACCATCAACGCTTGTGAAATTCGTGACAATTATCGAACGTCCGAGTGGTGTAACGCATTCTCTTTGCCATTTACAATTTCCGCGCCAGGGCCACATAAAGGCGGTGTGAACCAGTTTAAAGTCCGAATTCATCACCTGAATAGTTAATACAGCGAACAGGTGACTTTATTTCGAACGCTTTTGGTGCCTATGACAATATTTGTAAGTACACGTGGTACAAAACGAACACCTAAGAATATTTCGGAAGAAAACCTCGGGGAATGCGACTTTTGTTCATTCACTTTAGCCAAGCTCGTATCAACTCGATTCTTCGGAGTGGCAAGGTGCCAACAGTCAAAATCGAAGAAAAGAAGTTGCTGGTGGGACCAGATTCTATCTCACTTCAGATACAAGTATAACCTACTCGTGCTGCAATCGTGGCAAATGCGTATTGAAAAAGTCACTACTGTAGTCGGAAAGATGAATGAATAAAGGAGTTCATGAATCTTTGGGCATCAATTTGCTTGAAACGACTGAATTATTCGTGAAACCTTGACGTTAAAAAGGTTGAATTGGTAAAAATTTGGATAGTGTGTGGGCCAAAAATCGCGTTGCTCGGGGTTTTCTGTGATCGGTTTTGGTTTCCATATATGTAATGCTTTTCATTTAATAGTATGTTGTTCTTACCTTCTCTTTGTCACTGCAAACATTCTCTTGGGACTCATTCAGGCCAACGAACACAGACACTGGACGCTCCAATTCCTCCTGCACATGAAAACCACAAAATTAAACGAAACAATAAAAAATACTGGAAACCTAAGGTTCTAAGAACACGTCAGATCATGAGCAAATAAGGAGATAGCGGCTGTTTCAAAACTTCTTCTGTATCAATACAAGAGCAACAATGCCACGATACTGCTTCGCCCCTTTTCGTCCTCACGGGACCAAGGGCGTCAACTAAATGTGATTTTTCTAACTCTGTCCGTGAAGGGCCGTCTTCAGGGTGGAATATGTCAGGGTATCTCGCGATGTTCTCAGTCAGACCGACCTGGCTGCGTTAGCGATCGCGAGACTTCTAGCGGCACAACGGAGAAAGGTCGTGTTCCATCGTGACCATAGGGCTTTGAGGGCAGAGTTAGGAAAATCGCTCTATAGAACCTTTAATATGGCCGCGCGCCGTTATTTCTGTAGTCGCGCCATCCACGCCTGACTTTCCGTAATAGCCCAGTCACTTTAGCCAAAAAAGGCCTTCACTACTAATAAAATGATATCAAAGATTTTCTTTTTTCAATCGCTTTATTTAGTTTCAAACAAATTAAAAATAGGCAACGATAGCGGCCCGGCCAAAAAGAACTCATTAAAGGTCAAAGGTCACAAAAATAAGTTTATGGAATTATGTACTAAAATGGGTATGGGTCATTTTTCACGTACGACAAAACGTTTTAACGCAATCCAGCGGCGAAGTTTCCGTACAAGGCTATGCTCCGTTCCATATAGCATATATAGAGTACCATATATAGAACACTAGGAAAGCTCGGCAGACGTTCTGCCCTTCATCTCTCTTTCCCATCCCATCGCCCTTTCTCACTGTCTCTCTCCTTCCCTCATCCTGTCTCTGCCGCTCTGTCCCTCTCATTCATTTTATTACAGATTCTGCTCGTGTCTGAGCAGGAGAGGTAATATCGGGAAGCGCGGGACCAGCAGAAACGGAATAGAATGTTGAAGAAGAGCTCATCCTGTAGATTAAGATGTTACAAACGTTTCCTTGAATCATTCGGCCTCAAAAGCTTAGTTTTGAATGCCCTAGAATGCGGCTTTCAGGAGTTATTTAACGATGGAGATTCAAAAAATCCTGCCAATTGTGTTGCGGGTTGCATTTGACGATTTTGTTCTACAGCGCCGTGTAGTGGAGCTAGAACAGAATTAACAGCACGTGCACGTCAGACAAGGACGTGAGTGGTTAATTCAGATTAAAAAGCGACGCCGTGGGCAGTAAAGAAGGGAGAGCAATCTGTGTAGTGAAGAAGCGTGGACGACAAGAAGCAGACGAGGGCGCGAGGTGCCGGACCGCAGCTTGGTGGGCGACGGCACGGTACAACCAGCGTGTTCACTCGCGGCAAATCCCATTGAAAAACGTTTCTCGATCTCGTGACGTCCGCCATGTTCTTGGTATAACACCCAGCGCGCGGAATACTGAAGTTCTATATTGAAAATAATTTTCTTACATTAATTTGATGCTCTATTTCAATTCAGTTTTTATTGTATCTCTTTTATTCAAATTTCACGTTCTCTAAAACAAATTAAACACACACTTCTCATCTTTGGAAGATCGGAACAAATTAAACTCACAGTTTTTGGTATTAGTTTTGCATGTCTTTACAGTACAAGAAAAACAACCCCGTATTGAAGTCATTTTTATCAGAGCAGATAATACGACTTAAGGTGGTTAGAGCGACATACGTGTTATGTTTAACATGCCTTTTTATTGTATTAATCGAAAGATGAAAGGTTCTTCTATCTTCTGGGAAAGTTTGAATCGATTTCACCGTCTAGTTTTGACGTAACGAGACCGTAAAGTTTGTTGTTTTAACACGGGCTCTTATGGCGGCCTCACAGATCCGACCTGAAATTTTAAAATTGTGAGAAAATTAACTGTTGAAAATGTTACACTAATCATGGCAGAATCTGCTGCGGATCTGCAAGAAATAATGAACAGAATAAATCGAGCTTGCAAAGATTATGGATTAGAAATAAATGTACATAAAACAAAGTACATGCTAATTAGTAAGAAAGGTGGAAGACCATTTCAACTGTCTATCAATGATCGACCGATTAAGCAGGTTTCTCAATATAAATATTTGGGACAAATTTTAAATGAGTCGTGGACATCAGATTTGGAAATAAAAACGAGAATTGAAATAGCAAGATCCACATTCAACAAAATGAGGAATTGTCTATGTAGCAGAGACTTGAGTTTTATCCTCAGATGGAGAATGGCAAAATGTTACGTGGCAAGTGTTCTCTTATATGGTGCTGAAACATGGACTCTGAAAACAGCATCAATTAATAGACTGGAGGCCTTCGAGATGTGGATGATCAGGAGAATGTTGAGAATCCCCTGGACTGACAAAGTTCGTAATGATTACATACTAGAGAAAAATGGTATATGCCGAGAGATATTAAAAATGATTAAAATTAGAAAAACATTGTATCTTGGTCATTTACTTAGAAACCCCAAATATGAACTATTACAACTAATATTGATGGGGAAATTTCAGTGTAGAAGGGGAGTCGGCAGGAAGAAGATGTCCTGGTTGGCAAACATCCGAAAATGGACAGGTATCTCGAGTGTTTCTGAGTTGTTCCATGTGGCACAAGACAGAGAAAAGTTCGGGGAAGTGGTCGCCAACCTCCAGTAATGGAGACGGCACTTCAAGAAGAAGAAAATAAAAAGGCTTGGGACTCCTATCCTTGTACCAGTTTTTTTACAATAAATATTAAACTCTTCATAAATTGTTTTTATCTGAATAATAATTATCAATCAGATAGTTTACTGAACTACAATACTTTATTTGAAAAATAAATTGAACGGAACAATAAGAAACTAAACTTATATTTGTAAATGAGAAATTTAAAAAGCAATTTCTACTTTGTAAGCAATTTGTTAATTTACATCTGTATTTGTACAAGTATTTATTTATTTATTGATAAATAACCCAAGACTAATGACATATACAATACAAATAAAATGTTTACACACAATAATTGTTCATTAGCACTATTGAATAGTACAATAATTATTCCCTTACAATTGGTATGTAACTAGCCATAAACCCACTTTCTATGTAAATGCTCTAACAGCCCAGTTTTTTTTATTTCCTCTGGTATTTTGTTTTATAAAACAATTCCATTATTAAATACTGATTTTACTGATATATTGTTACTTACATTTTCTTGGTAGAACTTATTTGCTTGTCTCATTAAATAATTATGTACATTAAGTTTTTTCTTACCAAATATTCAGAGAGTAATTTATTTTCTAATCTGTATATGAATGTTAACATCTCTTTTAATCTCCCTTTCCACCAACAAATAGCCCAACTCTTCTTAACATTGAACTAATATTGTCACTATGCCCTTTATTCAATGTTGCTTTCATTCCTTTCATTGTAAACTTGCTATTTCCTTTTTAATTGCCACAGTAAGAACTGTAGAACAGTACTTAATATGGGGTACCAAAATTAATTTAAATAATAACTCCTTTCCTTTCTTTGAAATAATTTTTCTTAGTTTGTATAATAAATTAAATTTCTTTGTTAATTTATTGTTTGTGTGTTTAACATGGTCCTTAAAAATTTAAGCCATTATCAATTATCTGTCATAATTAAAGCTTTTTAATTAATCAAATATTTTTCTGAAGGAGTGCCCAATATAGTTGGCACTTGAAGGCCTACAGTATCTAAATCCATCCATGGGCAAATGTAATTGAAATTGTAAGAGGAATAATAAATTCAGTCTTTGGTAGTATTTGTTTTCTTTTTATAGAAACCCCTTTTATCTAAGCACTTTATTTTCTCTAATTGTTTCCATTTCCTGAACAGTCTCATGCCTTTTTTCTAAAACATTTAAACCTCTTTTCATTTTGAGTGCAACATCAAGACAAACTAGTACAAAAGACCATGCCACTTGGAAATCTCTGTTGAAGATTTTTATCTCCGACAATGTTATAATTTTATTATTGATTGTCTAAATAATCAGCTTTAGTTTGATTTGTACTTTACACAATAATCTTCATCTAAATCCATATCATAACATGATATAAAATTATGCTGAAAACATTGCAATCAGCAAATAGCTAATATGAATTACCTAATCCCACCGCTGTAAATAATATGGCCTATTGCAATTGCAAAAAACAGTTTTAAAATTTCAATCAAAACTATTGAAACGTACAATTTGGTCATGCAGTTTAATTACCTAAGCATACCTAAACATAAAATAGGGGAATAACTGAAAAACACATTTTATTGGGACAAGAAGGATAATAAGGAGCAGTAGGAGTCAATGATCAGGATTTCTGTCAAATTACAATATAAAGCTTCATACAATGTTGTTGATAACCAAACTACTGATCTTGTTAAGTAATAGAATAATGTAAGGTTTATCCTAGCATTAGCACAGGTAATTCAAGAAATAAAAATTAGAGAGAAACAAACATGGAAAAAAATAGTCGAAAACTTTTTTATTAAATTACTGTTCTCATGATATTGTAATTATTTCTTTTGAAATTCCGCTTTGGAAACAAATCTTCCGCCAATTCGCTCAGATAGTGATATTTACCACGTGTAGCCCAGGCAACAAACAGTATTCAGTCTTTAAAAACAACGAAACTTTGAAGCAACATGAGCCTTGAGCCGTCATGCCAATCTCAAAAACATTACGGCGTTGCCCAATTTACCAAAGGCTTTTCGCTCTTCTCAAACGTGGAAATGTTTGTCATTGTTAGCGGTCACTGTACAAAAATATGCAGATATATGTCTATAATGCTTCTTTTAATGATTTTGCTCGTACTAATTGTGTAATAGTGCTTTTTTACATTCAATCTTTTGCTTCAATTTTTCATTCCTTGGCCAAGCGATCGGTTGGTACTAGTTAAGAAACTAGTCAACAGTAGGTCTTTATGTGGTATGAAAATATTTTTATTTTCCATCTATGAAACAAAATTAATTCTTATAATTAAATAAAACTCAGCATAAGACTCCCTGTTTTGTTTATGAAGGTCTCACAATACCCACTTACATCGAAAATAAATATTTTTGAACGTAATATGGACTCTGTCTACTAGGGAATATCTCGCTCTAACCACCTTAAAGGAAAAATTGAAGCCACGAAGTCTACAAGGTGGAGATTCAACTCAGGTGTTGGAGGCGTGGTGGGGGTATGTACGAAAAACGTCGGCAGCTACTTGAAAAATAAGACAACAAAACTAGACCCCTTCGACTTCAGCGACATCACGCGGCGAGAGTAGGAACTATCTCGGCTGATAATTCACAAAATTCATTGGGCCCGACTGGGTCAGTTGACGCCGGTTATCAAGACAATATACAAGTCAGTTGCTGCCGGTTGCTAAGAAAATATTCATAAAGGATTCAACAACTCTTTAAGATTTATTTAATTTCAATCAACTTCGGGGAAAACCTAACCTTTTTCACAAGGTTTATCTGTGTTAAATGAATGTCTTATAAGTTAAACATTTTAGTTACATGTTTTATCTCTTACATTCTTTCCCAGTTGCTCAATTTTCGTTTCCATATTCTGTAAAGTTTCCTTCACCTTTATTCTTTTAACCAACTTTTTACTTTCTTTTTCTGGTGGCAATCAACAATTCATCGCTGTTCCACTCCACAATGTGGAGTCCACATGACTAACAGTTTTCCGATCTGGTTTTTAATTTCTTAACACCAGAACACAATTGTTCTCGCATTTCATTTCTGCGCATTGGCATTTGATGTAAGGTGTCCTTCAATGATAAAAAATCTGTGAATGATGTTATTCTCCTCTCTATATTAGTGACAACCGAATGTCCATTTATAAGGATCTAAGATAGAACTTCATTACTTATTTTATACATGTATATAAATTTATATGAAGTAGCATAGTAGATTTTTTACATATGAAATAAAAACTTACCTGTAGTGTCATATCAAAATTGTAGAGGTTTCTCCTGCTACTAAATAAATAATTACACCCATGTTAACAGAAAAGAAATTAAATTTCAAAGAAACTCCAGAACTAAGGTTTACTGTGAAGTCTTCAAGGTTATAAATATGTGCAGTGTCACAAGATTGTGGAACTTGCACAATAACAAAATTGTGAGG
>JAHLJT010002630.1:122273870-122279404 GCA_031308135.1 Acheta domesticus
GCAACGTGCAGTGATGCAGCGATGGCAGCGAGGGACGGCGGCATTAGATTAATGAATTATGCAGAAGGTGAGTCTCTGGTTATTTTGCAGGTTAATTGCAGGAGTATTTACAATAAAACTGTTCAATTCTGGAACACGGTAGAATCTTATAATGTAGATGTCGTGATAGGTACGGAGTCATGGCTCAATGCGGAAATATTAAACGCTGAAATCTTCAGACAAAATTTTTAACATTCAGACGTGATAGAGTAGATCGCATTGGTGGGGGAGTTTTTATATGTATAAAAGATAACTTTGAAGCAACAGAGGCATGGGTGGACGACAAATTTGAAATCATAGGTGTAGACATCCGAGATAAAAATTCGAAAAATCAATGGGAAATTATAGGCGCGTATAGGTCACAGCAAGATGGATATGAACCATTGGCAAGACTTGCAGAGAGAACACGCGTAACCAGGAAAACCGGAAAAAACGTCATTTTGGGGGGAGATCTAAATTTACCGCACGCTACCTGGGAGGGGGATGTGGGGGCTGAAAGCGCCACCCAACGTCTCGTCAACGAGCTGGTTTGGGAGAACGGCTTAACACAGGTTGTGACCAAACCGACCCGTGATAATGCTTTACTGGACGTTTTCCTTATTAGACCGGTGGACAAACTTCTTGCCTGTGAATAATTCTTGGAATTAGCGACCACAAAGGAGTCCTTCTAAAAATGTGCAGAGAGGGTAAGCGAAATGATCTTGTAAAAGAAAGTCAATTTTTTCACCGATTGACCTGTTGGCAAAATTTCTTCAAGTATGTGAGACATAAGAAAGGGAGCAAAGAAAGTATTCCAGCGATCTGCGGAGCAGACGGTTCGTTAATCACAGATGACAGTGTAAAGGCGGACTGTTTAAACAGACATTACGCTTCTGTTTTCAAGCCGAAGGATCAAACCCCAGTAAGTAAAACAACACCCGTAATAGAAACCTTTCGAGTTGATGCAGGAATTATTAGAAAAAGAATCGCAAAAATTAGGAGAAATAAATCTGTAGGTCCTGATGGAATACCAGGAGAAATACTAAAACTGGGAGGGGAAGCCATGATTCCGTACCTCGCGCGGTTAATGGACGTAACTATAAATAATAAAATGATTCCTCAAAATTGGAAGGAGGCAATTGTAGTACCGATTCACAAGGGTGGAGACAGAAGGGTTGTTAACAACTACAGACCCATTAGTTTGACATCAGTCGTATGTAAGCAGATGGAACACTTAATTGCAGAGTATATTAGAAAAGTTTGGAACAAAACTGATTGGCTATTTCAAAATCAACACGGTTTTCGTCCTGGGTATTCGTGCGACAGCCAGACTATTGCTTTATGTCAGGACATAGTAGATTCACTAGACAAAGGGAGTAGGGTCGATGCAATAATATTAGATTTTTCTAAGGCATTCGATCTTGTTCCACACGGTCTTTAATTGCCAAATTGTCAGAAACGGGACTAGATCATCGAATAATCTTGTGGATAAAAGAATTTCTTTCGGGGCGCACTCAAACAGTCAAGATAGGCGATAAATATTCATCAAACGTCGATGTAACTTCTGGGGTCCCCCAGGGGAGTGTGCTAGGGCCACTTCTATTTTTAGCTTCATTAATGACATTGCAACTGGAATAAAATCGGAATTTAGACTTTTCGCCGATGATTGTATAATGTATAGGAGTATTGGCTCATCTTCGGATGAAAATGTTTTACAGAACGATCTAAACTGTTTATGGAACTGGGCGTGCAAAAATAAGATGGAGTTAAATCCGGAAAAGAGTAAATTCATTTGTTTTACAAAGAGTCGTTCAAATGTACACTCCAATTATGAATTAGGAACCAACGTTATACCACGTGTAAAAAAGCTGTAAGTATTTGGGTTTGGTCCTGAGAAGAAACTTGGATTGGTCGGATCATATTAACAATACGGTAAAAAAGTCCTGGAGAGCACTTCATTTTGTAATGCGTATCCTAAAAAATAGTAGTCCAAATGCGCGATCCCTAGCATATACTACACATCTTCGTCCTATTTTAGAATACGGATCAGCATGCTGGGACCCGTACAGGAAAGGGCAAATTGAGGCGTTAGATAAAATTCAAAAACGGGCCGGTAACTTTTCAAATCATGGGCGCATTGTTGATGAACGAGAAAAATGGGAGTCGTTATCTAAGAAAAGAGAACGGGCGCATTTATGCGTAATGTACAAGACTTACAGAGGAGACACAGCATGGGCAGATATCGGTAAGAGATTGCATAAACCAGATTATAAAAGCAGAGGAGACCATCAGTGGAAAATACGATGTAGAAAGCAAAGAACTGATGTAGGTAAGTTCTCCTTTGTGAATCGCACTATAGAAGATTGGAACAAACTACCTGCAAAAGCACTGGAGGCTCTTCCTTCTAATGTAGGCAAATTTAAAAACATACTAAATTCTATTTAGATCACTATCAATACTGAGACAATTACCTTTATTATTATTATTATTATTATTATTACTACTACTGATATAAATATCACCATTCTTTGGTGTAATTCTTAATTTATTATTATTATTGTATATAGTTTTTGTTATTTTTATTATTATTACATATTAGCGTTATACAGTGAAGTGAAGTGTAGTGTAGTAAAGGGGAGTGTAGTGTAGTGAAGTGAAGTGTTAATGAAACTAGTAGTCAATTTAGAGATAACTAGAAATTAATTAGAACTAGGATATCCTCTAATTCTAATGGTAACTATAACTGTTAATGGTTTTTATTGTTCTAATTCTAATTGTTGTCATGTTGCCACCGAGCATTAGCTCAAAGCGAACTAATAAATCTATCTATCTAAAATACGAAATTTGAGCTAGTTTTCTCAGAAAACGGTTGTGTGTTTCGAGAAATTTACTAGACATAATTTAAAGGACATGTACTCATAAATATAATAATGCAAACAATCGACGCTAATGTAAATACTAACGACCTGAGACAAGTCAAAAAAATTACATTTTTACAACTTTTTGAAGAATAAAAAAAGAATACAGCAATATGGCGTTGATGTCGGTCTCATAAAACACATTTAGCACTTTCCTACTACTATTATAAAGAAAAAAGCCGTGTTTGAGAAAATCTCGTTTTTGTAATTTTTAAAATTTCCAATATTGCGAGCAATATTGCGAAAAATAACTAAAATTAACGAAAAAAATTTATATCACCTTCATGAAAGAACACACTTTTTACAACAAATTTTATTTGAAAGAAATATCTCAATCTTCAATTTTGTAGTTCTAGGAAGACGTCGAAAATATTTGTAATTTTCGAAAATTCAGAGTTAACCGTGAAAATCGGACCTATGCCACCTTTATTAAGTTATTTTACTCTATTCTTGCAAGAAATTTAAAGATAAAATTTGGAGCCGTTTTTGAGAAAATTTTGAAGATGTCCGAGGGCTTCATACAAACCCCCAAATTTTGAAGAAAATTTTCAAATTGCGGCGCCTGGAGTGGGACGCAGATCGGTCAGGGAATATCAATTTTGGAAGAAATTTCACGAATGGTTTAGGCGCTAGTGTAGTTAGACGAACTAACGGACGTTTTGAGAAAAAAAAAACAACACTTTTCGGTATGTATATACATACGTATATACGGAGTATGCGTAGTATAGAGAAGGTTACTTAATGCTGCGGAAAATCGATTTCGAGATTTCAACGGAATTACACGTTGTGGGGTCCCCCTGATGCCGAAAAAGTGTTTGTTTTATTCAAAACGTGCGGTCCGTCTGTGAACACCATAGCGCCGAAACTATACGTGCGATAAACCCAAAACGAATATTCACCGGTCAATGCGCATCCACTGGTGACGCCACGATTTTTTAAAACTTTCTTCAAAATTTGGGGGTACTTTACATGAAGACCCTGCGTCATTTTCAAAATTTTCTCAAAAAGGCTCCAAATTTTTTCTTTAACTTCATTGTTAGAATAGAGTAAAATACTCTTAAGGTGGCATAGATCCAATTTTCACGGTACACTCTAAACTTTAGAAAAGTGCAACATTTTGAATTTATTCGGCGTCCTCCTACAACTACAAAATTGAAGATTTTTCCCCAACAATAAAATTGTTCTCCCGGGGTCTTTCATTTATGTCATGTACATTTTTGAACATTTTTGTAGTTTTCGCACAACATGTGCATATTAAAAAATACAGAAATTAAATTTTCTCAAAACGGAACCAAATTGTTTAAGATATCTGTCCAGTTCTGTTTTAGACAGCGTTAATACTATCATTTGAAAACCAAAATGTTAATAAACGGTCTCATTTGAAAATTTGGAAATTTATTGAAATGTGTTTTTTTGAATCGTTACTATCTCTCGACATTTCAAGGAGCACTTTTCCTCTTCTTTAGGTGTTTATTTATAAACAGAAATTGGTATAAGCTCAGTTCCTATTTTCTTTTTCTTTCTAACATTGGATTTTAGGTAATAATAATTACCTTAGTACAATATTAGTCGTTAACTTAGCACACTATATTCAAATATTAAAATAGTACATTATACTTTGTCTAACTTACAAATGTTAAGTACAATACAATTTGTATATGTTTATAATTGCCGTACCAGTACAAAACTCGCGTCAAGAAGATCGAAATGATTCAAAATTCATTTAAACGTAATTCAATAGTAATTTATGCCATGAAGACAGAGCTTAAGAGTTTCGGAGGAAAGACATAATGATAAGGTCCAATCAATGAAAGTGAAAGAGTAGTTAACAAATTGAAAAAGAAAGAAATCACAAAAAAACTTTTTCCGAAGTCAATTTCTAAAAACGTTAGTATGCCATGTATTCAGTATTTGGAGAAATGGCTTCAATCTTTTGAAGGGTTTTAAGTGCCGTAACTGAATGGGACTCACAGAATGTTTGTCTTGGGTGATGACAAAACTTGTATATATAACTCAATGGGGAAATGTGTCTGGATTATGGTATAGCATGATTAATTTGTAATTACAAATACTTGCTAATAGCAAAATTGATTGTGACCAATTTAAAAAATTGCCCTTGTCATCAAAAATGGTTAGAACACATGAAACAAAATTACCGTCCATAGGTTCATTCGAAATAGTACCAATGCAGAGTACTTCTTTGGAATCCCTTGCTCCAAACAGTAATGCGCAAAGAATTTTTTCTTTAAGCAATTGACAATGGCTAACATACGAAATTGTTTTGTGTGTAGAGACAGTGAAAGAAACTTATTCAAAATCAATATTCATATCAAGACTTCCCTAATTATTTGATTTCTAAACACATTTTCTCAGGAAAAAAGATTCCAAAGAAAGCATATGAGTAATGAGAGGCACCATTTTCTGGGGTGTATGAGTATTCTATATCTACACGAGTTAGGATATTAAGTAATAGCAGATCTCTTACATGATAATGTTTTTGTCTACGACTACCTATGTTTCTTATGTAAAAACTGAGATCTGGCACCCTACAAAATGAACAAAGAGTTCTTTCAAGAGTATGCAGCACAGAGTATGCAA
>JAHLJT010002630.1:122279504-122314504 GCA_031308135.1 Acheta domesticus
CATTTCGTTTGGGGATCTTCGCACACTTCTTTACCCAAATGTCTTCAACATATGTCATTTCTTATATGCCAGTTCTTCTTCATTATCCATTAAAAATTTCATAGCCGTAATTCGTTGGAAAGAAATCTGATGTAGTTTCGTTAGTTCGCATTTATATAAAACCCAAAATGTAAGTTTTAGGTACTTACTGAACAAAACACGTTGGATTATTAAGATACGTAGTCCCATAATGGTAAAGACTAACAACAGCTGTCAGAGATATACGCCGAAAACGCCAGAGGTCGATCTGCTTTGCCTACGAACACAGTAGCCGAGTCCGTGTGCGTCGTGCACTCCACTCGTGGGGCTCTGCTCTCGTAGAAAGAGATACGCATTTCGCGCGGTTTCGCCTACTCGCCCGCTAGCCAATCAGCGAAATCCGGTGCGGAAACATGTGCATTTGCTTATATGCGCACGGATCGGCCACTTGTGTCTCGGAGAGCACAAGTGAGGAGCCACGAACGTCCACGAAGACACCCGAGCGGAGTCGAGCGATCGGACAGCTTGTGGAGCGAGCCGATCGGAGGAGGAGCCAGCAAAGTGAGGAGCCACGAACGTCCACGAAGACACCCGAGCGGAGCCGATCGGACTCCCATGGCGCAAAGCTTTATTCGTAATCTGTCAGAAATTAATTTTTTAATGTCAAGTGATCGTTAACGCAATTAACAAGATTTGTTGTGAACTTTCGTTTTACAAGAACAATTCCAAACTATTAGTCTTAGTTTCTTTATTTTAACTTTTCTATAACTTAGTTGGTAGGTGGTTTTTTAATAAGTATTTAATATTCTCAATTTATTTTCCGTCGGCTAGTTTAAGTTAGATTTATTTCGGTGCAAAGGAGTGCACTGGTAATAAAAAATCAGCTTTTGTAAAGAAACAGCAGGATATTGCAGTCACAAGTGCCAGTGCTATACTGCGATTTTTGTAGGAAGAGCTCTGAAGATAACTCAAATCCCATCTTCGCGATGGAATATGTCACGGCATTTCGTATCATTCACAGTCGTTCCGCTAGATTTCGCACGATCGCGACCGTATGAAGCAGTGCTTGCGATCATGCGACTTCTACCGGCAAGATCGAGAAAAGACGCGAAATGCCGTGACATATTCCATCGCGAAGATGGGATTTGAGTTATCTTCATTTATAAGGGAGCATTCCCATTTAAAGTACAGAACATTCGGAGAATACAAAGTTTAATACATGAAATAAGTGGCAAATAAAAACTAAACAAAAACATTCAAAACAAAAATTGTACACAAACCAGAGAAAAATTCACAATATCAAAATACAAAGTTCACATACAAAGAAATACACATTATCAAAATACAAAGTTTAAAACATAAAATAAGGAAAAAGAAAAATCTAAACAAAAACATACACAACAAAAATTATTATTATTACACCCAAACCAGAGAAATGCACAATATCTAGAGACAATTAACAGTGCCTTTTAGGTGAATGATTTTGAGGGCTTGAAACGGGAAGGATGTTATCACATAATAAATTTAATGTGATGTGTTCTCTTTCTTGAGCAGTAGGTATCACTAAAGAAGAAGTATTTTGTTTTCTCTGTTTTTTTGTAGTGATAAATCTTCTTTGATGTTCAAATTTTGTAAGTTTTGACGGCGGTTCTTCATTCACTGATTTAAAAATTGAACTATCTTGCACACAATTTTGAGCTCTCATTGTTGCTTGAGTTTGTCTGATCATTTTATTAATCAATTCTAAATCACTATCTGAATTCGCTTCATTTAATATACCAAGAAATTCATTCATGATAGATTCCTTCTTCCGTTTCAGATCTTTATTTATTACCTCTTTACATTGTAGATCACTTACAATGGTTTCCTGTAAAGCACATTCAAATTGTTCATCATCTATGAATAGAACATTCTCTTCTATTTCATTATGTAATGTTGTTTCTTCATTAATGCATTTCAGGACCACATGAACGTGTTTGCACATATTAAATTTTATTGCTGAATCCGGACATGTGCAAACATAAGCATGAATACATGCTTTGCATTCTGGACACCTTAAATCGCATTTGCATGTGGGATTTGCTTTCGCCACTTCATAAATTTCGCTTTTATTAATTGAATATACAATCCACAAGTCACTATCATCACTTTTAATAATATTATTTACATCAAATTTCAATGAATTCATGTGACGTTGTCTTATTGCCGAAATCTTGGATGTTAATTTTCCTTTGTGATTGGAAATTAATTTATCAAAAATTCTGTCACGCAAAAAACGCATTAAAGCGTTTATTGCGATATCAACTCTTTTTGGTTTGTTTCCTTTTAAATATATATGTTTAATGACACCATGCATGCGTTCTAAATGCATGTTAGTATTTAAACCTGCATGTTGCCGATAACAATAAGCCCAATTTGTCACTGTTTGAGAGTATTCTCTACAAAAATACTCACCGAATTCCGCAGTGTTTGGGTCGCTCTTTAGTTTCTTTACTGCTTCACGAAACATTTGTTCAAATGCACTTTGATCCCTTTCCTCCATCAAAGTGCGAAGAACTTTATACACTTCTGCTTGTTTTTCTTTGTTGCCTTTGATTTTATGAAGATTTTTTCTCCATGCTCTATCCACATGCCAGGAACAAAATAATCGGAACTTTGGTTGTTCCATAATTTCCACCCAGGCATTAAAAAATTCATCGGCCATGTCGGTCATAAACACATTGGGTTTTAATTTTTCATTAAGAACATTCTTCACATTAACCAACATTACTTTAAGCATTTCACGATCAGTACGGTTGGAAAACATAAATGTGCAAGGAAAACCTTGATTTAAGTCATCTAAAACAAGTAATGTTGTTAGCTCAAACCCATATGAATTTAAACCATGTGTACTGTCCATACTCACACACTTTTCACCAAATCGCTTAAGCATTTCGCACTGCGTGTCATTCATTATAATTAAAACAAAGTCATCTTCTTTCAACTGTGAAAAGACTTCTGAAATAGACCCTTGTGGCTTGTAGAAAACAATAACTTTACTAGTATTTTGCATCTCCTCAACCCAGGAATGCACACTGGTACTGTCATTGTTATGCCTGACACCTTCGGCTTTCAAATTATAATCTCTTGCTATATTGTGAATATCTTTCCTTGTTATTAAATCACGACGTTCCAATTCGTCAGTTGAAATAGATGCTCTGAGATTATCTAAAATATTGTCAAAAGGTATTTTCAATGCAATACTTTTTGCAATTTCATCTCTTTCAGCTTTAGTTAATCTCATACGGCCGAGTTCACATTTATGGCCAACATGCGTTTTAAAATATTCCACTCTTACTTCACCAGAAGCAAAACACAATACCTTCATTCTAGCTGGACAGTAACCATTTATTTTATTACTTCCCAATATTTTTTCGTGACGAACATTTGAACCTCTACTTTTAAATACCCCACTGCGAAAACAGATAAATGTCAACTTTGAACTACCGTCTGCAGAAGGAACTACTCCTCTTCTACGTACAAAATTACTCTTCTCGCTGTTTTCAACACATAACTTCCACTCAGAGAACTTTTTTTCACTTTCAAATGCTAAGCACTCTTTATCCGAAAACACAATATCATGTTGCAACTTATAATGTTGAAGCATGGTGCTGTGTGTAGAACACGTAAAATTATTGCACATTGCACACAAAATACTGTTCGATTCTTCATTTTGTATATTGCGATGAGAAGATTTATGTCTATTGAAATTATCCCGCCGCGAACTTGAATACTTGCATACATCGCATTTATATTTGTCTTCATTTTGTTTATGTACATTATTTACATGCCTTGATAAATTCTTATTTAATGTAAATGACTTATCACAATAGTCACAACGATACTGAGACATTTTTCCGCGGTTTCAAAGTCAAACTCCGAACCAATGTAAATAGCAACATAGATCATATTCATCAGTGGCGCGAGCTCGGGTGTCTTCGTAGACGTTCGTGGCTCCTCACTTGTGCTCTCCGAGACACAAGTGGATGGGCCGGTGCGGTCTCGGGGCCGGCCAGGGCAGGGCCAGGGGCCGGCGTTGGGCGGGAACAGGGCGGGCTGGGCGGAATGCGGCGTGCTGTAGATTTCACGTGTCTGGCCTAACCTGTGGCTATGTCTTCGCTTGAATAGAAGTTGTGAGTAATATTAACAACCACTTGCCTCGGAGGAAACGTACTCCACAATTTTAATAATGTCCACACAGACCATACAATTAGCATACGGACGTGAATAGATACATTTTTGTTTCTGGATTAGATTGGCGTGAAACAGTGGCTTGCGCATTAATTGTGGTTTGTTCCTAGCGTCATCGATTGTGTGAAAATCTTCATTGAATTTTCATCTTCAGTGCATAATGTCATTTATCGTCAAAATTAAATATTTTTGCAAATTTTTAGACGAAATGAAAATTTTTACTTGCGTAACCTCAATTGGCGTAATGTTTGTATAGAAGAAAAGTTTTTTGAAGACCGAATACCTAGCGAAGTAATTAAAATAGAATTAAAATGTAAAGATAGTGAAAAGTAGTGAAATAAAAACAGCTATGCATTGGTCATATTATAGATGTAATTGTTAAATTGTTAGTAAACTTGCCAGGTAGTATTTTGTATGTAAGCATTATACTTTTTAATAATTTCCCAAACAATAATATTTGCTCCTTCATACCTCAAACTAATTCATGATTCACTGTTGGTCAATTTACAAAATTTACCTGAAGTAAAGTCTCATATTTGTTACAATTAGGAAGAGGATTTGTATGCCCTCAAAAAAATCTGGAAATATTTTGTTAAAAAACTTAAAAATTATAAAACATGCAGTTAAAATGAATAGTATTTAATTTCCTTTCTGAACCTTTCTTGCTAAAATTCAGCAGAAGCATGCCTGGAATGAAAAGATATACTTTTGTATATAGCAACCTAGCGTACTTCACAGTAGAATTGAAGAAAATATGCACCTCAGTGAAGGACGTTGTATGTGTTGTTTTAGTTTTTGGGTCTGGTTTCAAAAATATATCAAGAAATATCCTACATAAAAATATTTCATCATCTATAGAAAGGAAAAGAAAACTCGAACTGTGACAAGCTCTTTTCTAATCAATGAATGCTCACAAATCAATGGATTCTATGAAAACATGAAACATTTTACAGATAAGTCTCTATTTGAATGAAATAAGCAAATTATGCTGCAATAATTACATAAATATGCACCAACAGAAAAAATTGGCTAAATAGGCACAAATATGTGTTAACATTTTAATCTCCACTGCATTCAATTCTAACCAAATGTCAAGAAATTCACTTGGCTATGCCATGAAGCAACAAACAAAAATATGCAAAATCATTGAAATCCGCTCCCTATTTACAATAAATCCAGTTTAGAACTTTTCTGCCTAGTTTCATTTTGCAAATTTTAATGTTTAGACATTAAAATAAGCAAAAAAATTATCTTCACTTATGTTCATATTTATTACAGTATGATATGTATCATTTGTAGAATAAGTTAGAAGTAATAGAGTAAAACAGAAAAACCATTCCTCTGAAGTTAAAATATGAGCTCTTTGTAATTGGGAAACAGTAATTTCTAGTTTCCACAATTAAAGAGACATGGGCAATTAATAATAATCATAATAATGGTAATGGTAATGATAATATCAATAACAATAACATGTTGCATTATTTTGTACAATTAGGGGCATACATTCACGTTCTCACACACATACATACAAACATATACACACACACCAAATATATAATAATATTATATGGGTGTGTAAATATAATATTATTTGTAATTATTATAAATGAGTCACCGCAAGGAATCTCCTTAGTTTATTTCTAAATTTTTTAAATTCCCTTAAGTAGTAGGGCCACTTCTAACAGAATGTTGGAGATGAACACATCATGTAATTGATGAAGAATGTGCTGAAGCATACTTCTAATGTATTTGTAACTGTTTTACAATAAACATAATTGTTTGGTGCATGTACACATTTGGTGAGGAAAGTCGGTCTCTAGTGAAGATATTGATTTCTTTGAGTTTCATATTTTCCATATAACATACTTCACCAGATGACATTCTCTGAGTAATAAATAATCTATAAAATAAATGTGCAGCAGGAATGGATCATGTTCAGGGTCTTATGCTGCAACAAATTGCTTTCCATATAATGAAACTAGATACTTATAACTGGAAGTAACTGTTCACTGTGACAAGGAATCTTTCCTGATGTTTCAAACAACAATGGTAAAACCATGAAAAAGAGGTTATTCTCTTGAAGTTATAAGCTATAGTCCTTTTCTTGTTGCTCTCTTCACAAAAATTCTTGAAAAATACGCTATGAAAGATTAATGAATTTTTTAAATATAAAGGAAATTATAACTGAATATCACTGAACTGCAATCTTTCCATTGTTAAATGAAAAATTAACAGCTGGAGATAACAAAAAATTCCCATGGTACTACTTCATCTTTCAAAACTTTTGATCCTGAGTTGAAGATTCTATATTACTGAGCAATCCTTTCACACTTCGTGTATGGAATAAATAAATGGGGTGATACATATACGACACATGACTAGAGAATTTACACTCCAGAAAAAAGCCATAAAAACAGTATTCAAATGAAAAGGATAGATAGCTGCAAAACTATATTTCAAAATGTAAATGTCTTTGCAGTCTATGGACTTTATGTATATAATACAATATTATTCATCAAATACAATAGAATTGCAATGGAAACATAGTACATTACCATACAACACAAGTAATGAAACAACATAGAAAAAGTTTGTACTGATAGAAAAGGAAAAAAAAAACAACTGCTTTTGAAATCCATATCGTCCAGAGATAACATTTTTCAATAATCTACCAAGCAACTGTCAAGCCAGTAGAGGGCACTAAATTCAAATTAGAACTACAAAAATATGTGACCAACAAAGTACTTCGTTCTGTGGAAGATTTGTAGATACTGTATGCGTTCCGTCATGAATGTGAACTAAATGTTGAATGCAAAATTCGAATAAATAAATTACAAGGTAATTTCACATTGTCATTGAGACTCATGTAATATAATATGTAACATATATCTCAAAAGCTTAGTAAAATTTTTATTAGTTTTGAGAAAATGATGAGAATGTGTTTGCAGTAACTACAAGGTCTCTACCGACATTGCGCTTTCGAATGGCGCGAAACTGCTGTCAGTTTCGGTGTCACGTGACCAAAAGTCGTGGAACCTGATGTTACCGTGTCAACGCGCACTGTCGACTTTCGCGCGCGATCATGGCGCGCCAAGCGGGCTGACCGTCCAACACCCCAAGTGCGATGGCATATGCCATCTCGTGGAAACGGGCCTAGTTCCCCGCCCCTAGTTCTAAGCATAGACCCCCGCCCCTAGTTTCACGCCCCTAGTTCTAAGCATAGACAAACTATAGCTTTGGTGCTCTGTGGTTCTAAGGCCCTTCTCTCGCAAGCCGCCTCGAGATGGCTGGGGGATGTGAAGAGTAAAGCGGAGCATGCGAAAGACGTGCATAGGTAAAAGTGGCATTGTAAACAATTTTGTGAAGGCATCGACAGTGCGGTTTTTATACATTTTTCCATTGTGTTTACTACCATGCATTTTTCCTTGTCCTGGCGACCACAGAGCATTCTAGACAGTGTTGGTATCGAGTGATTGGATGAATCAACGATTCTTCCCCGCCTTTTCAACTGGGTAGTTCGCTCTCCTCCCGTACACGACTGTACAGCGCTAATGTGTCAATGTTTTTGCAGTTGTTTAGTCGTCCGTGCAGGGCAATTTGGATGCTACTTGGTAAAAGAAAGTTTCTTTCTTTTCGCTCTGTCAACAACAGGTTTTAAATTTGGTTACTTGTGAATTTTGACCTGGCTGTGTTAGTTATGGAAGAGATTAATATATTAACAGAAAGCATTATTAAAATAGAAGCGGTAAGCATTTCATTTTCTACAAATTAGACATAGTATTGTTGGAATGTGATTTGTCAATAATTAAGAACAACTATAATTTAGGGTAATATGTTGCAAACCCTTAATTAATGATCATGAAACTCGAATGTAATAGATGTTCTAAGTGGACCATACGGTAATGTTGTGCTTACATTAATTGATTGTGTAGGTGAAAGAAGAACCGGATAATGTGAATGAAGATCATGGCTGGAATGCTTTTGTGAGTAATATTTGCGTTTGTAGAATAATCTAATGAGAGTGTTTTGTGAAAACTGGAATGTAATTGATAATGTGACCTTACTTGGGTTGAGAAGAGGTAGTCACCATTATGAAAGTGCAAATTGTTAGCGTTTTGTGTGCTCAGAGATGATAAATGGTGTGTGGTGTTTCAGTGCTCAAATACCTAGGTTGAATTCCTGATTGAAGCAGGAGAAAATTAAAAGTTCCACAGAAATGTCTTATGTGTTGTGCCAAAAGGAAAACTGAATTTTATGCTGGATCACATGTAATGGAGCTTGTGCTTGGAAGATTGACCTGACAGAAATGACACACAAATGACGGAAAGAAGCATTTCTGTCATTTGAACGATATTTGTAAAATCTGCTACTGTGATTCTTTGCCTATTATCCTCAATTTATTTTAAAATTGTTTTTTTTTTTATGGATCTCAATAGCAGTTTATAACAGTAATTGGCCACTGAAGTAATTAAGAATATTAGAACTCCTTTTAAAAAAATAAATAAAAAAGTAGAATTTGCAAATCCTGTGTTAATTTCTTGAGAAAATAATCCATCAATACTGGTTGAAAATATTTTAGCAATAAACATCTAGTATTCTTAACTAATAAAAGATTATGATATTTTCACATATAAATGAATGAAATTGTTAAGTTAATATTAGTTTAATTTTTAATAAATATTCATGATTATCGTGGTTATATTACTGGTAATTTCTAATTAAAGAAGTAATTTCTTTTTTATGTTTTAAAATGTAGATGGAAAAATGTAGATTATGGAATACAATCCCGTCAGCATACTACACAAGTATGAAATTAAGGTTACAGAAAACCAATTTATTTGTTTTTATGTGTTATGTTACATTCATTGGAGTTTTTTAGAGCAGTTGGAAATGTCAAAAGAGAACAAGCCTGTAAATGTGTCTTGCCAAAGTTAGCTGTTGGTTCAGACCTGAATTGCTAGATGTGTTCGAAGAAGTAGTGCAGTGAATGTGTGAAGAAATTGTGATTACTGTCTGCTGTGGCTTGTTATGACCAATAACCAAATTTATAATATTGATTTACAAAAAAGTAATCTAAAAGAAATAAATGAAACAGAATTTCGCACTAGTGTTAAACAACTTTGCTTTAAAAATGGTTTCAATGTTAATTATATTATAATATGAAATTCTTGATTAAAAAGTAGTTATATAACAAGAACATTCAATAAGAGCGTTGGATAACACACAAATAACCTGAAACAAATTGCAGGGTCTGAGAGATGATGTTATCTATAAAGTAGTTAATTTTGTTATCACTGAAGAGTTAATGAAATTTTGTTCCCTTGCAGATCAAAGCTATACAAATGTTACTATCCACCTGAATTATCATAGAACTTCCCCCATTTTATTTTTTTACCTGTTAAAACAAAATTTAAGTGTGCGATCTTTCAGTTTGCCGCAAATAGTTCAACAACAGCAAATAAATCTAACGATGGTAATTCAGTGTTCTTAAAATTCCATGAAATTTGCCGTATAAATGCATTTTGATTCATTTGAGTATCTCATTGAAGCTTTGAGTAATGAAGATTAAATTGTTACTGGGAGTTTTCTGGGATTAATCAGCAGTTCATGTGTTTGCCGCTGCTCATAGCAACGTGATTGTAGCACGTCAAAGAAGTGTTGTGGCTAGAGGAGGGCAGGGTGGAATGAAGCAAAATGAAATTGGATGACATGAGGTGTAGCAATTGAGGGGATTATGGGCAGGGTATGGTGGTGCGTGGATAAACCAGTTATAGAATTTATGTCTGGTCTGGTCTAATAGAAGAATGTAAGTTATAGGCTGGACAATACAAATAATGATAAACATAAAGTGGTCATGTTTCGTTCATTTCTAGAAACCCTAGTTGCTGGAAAGATATGTAGAGAGCTTTAATATTTTGATATGGGCATGTGTTGATAATGTTTCATTACACTTTCAAGTCTAAAGACATTTTTTCGAACAAGCTTTATTTTTTAGGTTTCATGAACTACAAGATTATTAGCAATCATACTTTCATCAAATAATTGTATAACCTGAAGACATGATCAATGGGATATGTTTCCGTTAGTAATTGAGAAAGACGATTTGGAAGGAAGTATGTTGTATGTGGCTCTGAATACACTGGGCAATCAATTATGATATGATGAATAGTTATTAGAAATTACACGAGATGCAAAGTGGTGGAGATTCTTTCTTGAACAGATGTGAATAGGTAAGGAAGTCATATACTCTGCAAAGTCCTGGGAGAGTCGTTTCTTCCTTTCTTGTTTGAAGGGAAGGAGTGTTATTATGAAAATACTTCTAATTTGGTGAAAGAGACTAGATTGATTATACCACATTGTTTCCAGTGGAACTTAAGATGTCTGTGGAGTTGTTTTTGTATGTCGTTATATGAAACTGTTAATCATCTCCTTTTCTGTATTGTATTTGAGTACAGCAAGGATAGCACAAGCTTCACAGTAGAAAATGGAACAGCTATTATGTAACCGAGTGCAATGAACTTTTCCGTTAATTTTGTGACTGTGATGCCGGATCCGAATTTAGAGTGTATGAATCTGTATAACTCTTTCAAAAAAATCTGTATAATATGTACTCTTTGTATTGATTTTGTAGTTTGTTGAATAGGGATTGATGTACAATATCGTTAGTGTCTTCTTTGATGAAAGATTTGAGACTTTTATTAATGTTCAGTAATGGGTCAAGCAATGGATGGCAAAATATTAAACGAGTAGAATGTATTTTCAAAGAAGAAAAAATAAGATCCTGAAGAAGTGTATCCAAGATATACGATAGTGGTTGAAGAAATTTATTAGTAAATATATTGTTTTAGGTTGTGTTATTTGGTTGAAATGAAATTTTATTAATGTATATACATAAATATTAATTTTCTTCTCTGATTCCAGAGGTTCACTGTTAGTATCTGTTTATATAGTGTAGAACGAGCAAGATCGAAAAGCATTCAATGGTAATCTATGACCTGAGGAAAGTAAAGATGGAAAGTAAGTAAAGATGTAGTGTGTCCATATTTATAGACGGAGAAATTTTGAAACCTTAATTTATTTCATACTCTTCTTATACAACAGTTTCTGGGGTTGTTGTCCCCAACGTCAGTCTGTTTAATGTTTTTAGTATAGATGTAGTGCTTCATAGTGAGATCTTTTTTCTCAAATTTATTTTAAACATAGTTGAAAATATTGCACGATTTGTTTTAATTGTCACACATAATGCAAATTGTAATAGTGGTGTTACATTAGTATATACTTTCTCGCACTATACCTAAAAAATGTTAGCAATTTTCAAATATTCAAAGAGTTCAATGAAAATGAGGCCTGCGCTATTCTAATACGCATTCTTTGCTTTATTCGTGAGAAAAAAAAATTGAAGAAAAACTTTGTAGTGGTTTTTTAGATTTTTTTTATAACTTTTATTAATTTCAATCAGAAATTCCGCAAAAATCACTTTTTTAAAACAGTTATATTTGACCCTTTTTAAGAAATGATTTTTTAAAACAAATTTCATTTGAGACAAAAATATCTCTATTCAGTATTACACTTTTGCAATGTTAACTTATTGCAATTTTCAAAAATACTGTGTTGGCAAAAAATGAAAACGGCACCAATTTTTGTACAGTCCCACGTGGAGACAATTTTACGAAAAAAATTGGAGCCGTTTTTTTTTCTCGTAAAAAAAATGTTTAAAATTTTGAAGTAAAAAACTACTTCACTACCACTAGCGATTTTGCACGTGTTTCTTAATACGAAATACACATACTGTTGTGGCCGTAAAACGGAACATAGATTTATTGATATTTGTTAAATTCTCTATACTTTGCAGGATAAAAACGAAAAAAACGCACAATTTTAAAAATTTATGGTTAAGGATAATTGCTTCTTGATCAATAAATAGGAATATAGGTAACATTTAGGCATTTAAACGCAAAATAGGCATTTTCAGGTACTATAAAACTCTCCTATAATGCTCCTAATGCCTTAAAACGAACAAGTAACCTAAAGATTGCGTTTTGCATTGAAGGATAAAAATCGGCTAATAATAATAGATAATAATAAATTGCTTATAATAAAAGAGAAAATGTACCTGACCTTTTTCAAAGAACTGAATATTTAGCACAGTTATATTTAATAAATCATTGTTGTACTTTTGGAATAAATAAATGTCTTTATTACTGGCGAGACTCGGGCCATTTAGCCTGCTATTCCGCCTGACCACACAGTCAGTCAATGTCAATTTTTTTGTTTATTATAATTTTCGAAAGCGTTTGCCGAAAATGAGAACTTTTTTTGTCAAATACGACGGCAAAAGGAAAGTAAAAACTTAAAAGAAATGTTCCACTTTTTAGAAAAACAAGTTTGGAATTGTTCCGAAATTACCTTTTCACGCAAAATTACGCAAAAACTACGCGTGTCTTGTAAAAACCGTTCATGACCTGACTTCAAGATCTATTTTGACGAACAGATTTTAATCGAGAAAAAAATTTCGATCTTCAATATTGTAGACGTAGAAAACCGACGAATTTTTTAAAAATATTTTACAATTTTTGAATAGAAAAAAAAGTTCAATGGAAATGTCACCAGCATTCACTTAACCGTTCTTTCCCACATACAAGGAATATAATTTCAAGAAAAAAAATTGGAACCGTTTTTGAGAAAATAAAATGGAAATTGCCTGTGTTTCATGCAAAAGTACTCCACGTTTTCCAAAAATCTGAAAATGGTCTTATCTGAATATTTGTTTTTGATGTACAGATTTCTTTAGGAACATTGTTATCTGCATGTAGTTGACGTTATGTAGTTGAAGACGCGGAAAAAAATTGGAAGTTTTACAATTTTGAATACATCGGGGATTTCAACGAAAGTAAGCCCCTGCGCCATTTCATTAAAAGTTCTTCGTGCGATCTGAGGACAATGTTTGGAGCGATGTTTTAGAATATTTTGTAAATGTTGGTGCTTAGTGTCGAGTTCCTCAAAAATCAAATTAATTTGAATGTCGGAGGACAGGGAGTTCGTTCTGATCGAACGGTGAATATCAATTCTGGAGAAAATGTCGTGTAAGCGTTTGGGTAAAGACGAAATTTAAAGCTTGCGAAGCTTTCTGTAACTGCTATTTTTCTCGGAAAACTTTTCAGTTTTGATGAAACTTCATTGGAAATCATTTAAAGCACTTCGAGTAACAAATGCATTAATGTATCAGATCGCTAGCGATATAAATATCAATGGGATATCGTAAAAAATACAACCACATCATCTCGATACCTTGTAGAGAATGTTATTTTAAAGGATAATGAAAGAGAAACGAGTAATCCGGAAAAAGTTGCCAATCTCTTCAACAAACACTTTTCTATAATTGCGTCTGATCTCACGAAGGGACGAAAATTCAAAATTTTACACTTCCCAAAAAATTCAGATACGATGTTTATTTCCGAAACTTCTCCCAACGAAATCCTCAGAATAGTGAGTAAACTAAAAATAAATATTCATCTGGTTTAGATGAATTTCCGGATTGTTTATTAAAAACTTGTGCACCTGCCTTTATACACCCATTAACTCACATTTTCAATGCTTCTTTATGTACAGGAATATTTCCAGATATTTTCAAAACAGCAAAAATTAAGCCACTTTTTAAAAGGAACAAAAATGATATTCACAATTACTGGCCAATTTCTCTTTTGTCAGTTTTCTCAAAAATATTAGCAAGGCTTTTCTACTTACGAATGGAAACTTTTCTCAGGAAAAACAGAGCGTTTTCAGACTCACAACACGGTTTTAGAAAATCAAATTCTACGGAAACTGCCATTTTTTCTTTTCTCAAAGATGTTGCTTCATCAATAGACCAAAATGAAGTACCCATTGGAATATTCTTAGATCTCCCGAAAGCTTTTGACGTTATTGACCATAAGATCTTGCTCTCAAAATTACCTTCGTATGGAATTCGTGGTATTGCCGTAGATTGGATAACGTCTTACCTTAAACATCGGACTCAAAGAGTAGAAATACCATACTGGCAGGAAAGGACATTCCATACTTATATTTCCAATTCTTTGCCAATTGAGCATGGGGGTCCCGCAAGGTTCGATCTTAGGGCGTATTCTCTTTCTGTTATATGTAAACGATATGCCCTCGTCTATTAAAAATGGAAGAAAGGTTCTGTTTGCTGATGACACGAATGTTCTTTGCAAAAAAGAAGCAGTAAATAGTACAAATTCAGAAGTTTCAAATTGGTTTAATAATAACAAATTAATTGTTAACGAAAGAAAAACTGTTTCAATGCATTTTTGCATCTCAAATCGGAAATCGCATGTTCCATTGAAAATGAACAATATGCAATTAGCTGATGTTGAGGCAACAAAATTTTTAGGTCTTTCAATTCAATTAAACGTCAAATGGAATGTACAAATAACAGAATTAAACACTAAATTACGTTCATTATGCTACGCATTCAGAATTCTTTCAAATTCTGTCAACCTTCATGCAGCTCGTTGCGTTTATTTTGCAAATGTGCATTCCCGCCTGAGATATGGCATAATATTCTGGGGAAGGTCATCCTGTAGTATTCAGACCTTCAGATTGCAAAAGAAAATTATTCGAATAATGAAAGAATGCCTTCCACGTGATTCCTGCAAGCCTCTTTTCATTGAGCTGGGAATCCTACCATTGCTTTGTCTATTTATTTACGAATCTGTAATATTTGTCAAAAATGACCTACTTAACGGAGATTTATTTTCATGCAATATTGATATTTATAATAACAACACACGCCGCAGCAATCACGTGCATCAAGTGTCAGTATCAACAGCTCAGTACATGAAATCAACATACAATACATGTACTTTACTTTACAACGCATTGCCAGATGACATAAAACAATTAAAGTCGGTACACAAATTTAAGTTAAAAGTAAAATCTTTTCTGCTGCAAAACTGTTTCTATACAATTAGAGACAATACTGATCGTGAAAAAGAAAAATAATATTTAATGTAACATAACAAAGATGTATAATGAATTAGTTTACGTTTGCATTGTATACATTTTTAGAAAATGTTTAATACGCCTGTAACAAGTAATGTACTTCAGCTTCCGGGTCAATGACCCCCATCTCGATCAGGATTTTGTCCAGTTTCCCTGATCCATTGAGCAAATGCTGAGATTGCCCCTAGTTTTGCTTGTGGACGTAAATGTAGCTTCACTGTGAGCACGTTTTGTTGAGCATTCCTTTTGCTTGTAGTTCATTTACCGTTGAAATTGATTTTCTATAACTCGGGAAAAAACATTTTTCAAATATTTTTATTTTTCTAAAATAATTATTTTCTAAATTAATTTTTTCGTTGTTTTTTTTTTTAATTTTGGCCCTCAAGAAAATGTGCGCAGATAAATTTCTTTCCCCACACGTCATATACAGTTTTTACTGTTTTTTGACAAATAAATAAATAAATGGCGTGAGCTATAATGGAAATATTTGTGTGAGTTTTGAAACACATCGAAGTTGCATTGATGTCAATTTGTGTAGCTTATTTAGCACTATCAGTTCAAACGTTTAAAAAAAATTGTGCCTTTTCCAGACAATGGCGTTTAAGCCCGAATGAAAATCTGAAATATTGAGCTAATTTCCACAGAAAGCTTTTAAGTTTTCGAGAAACTTGAGATAAGTCCTAATTTAAAGCACGTGTATTCATATGAACAACAATACACACATCGCCAGGAATGTAAACATTAATGACCTGGGAGTGATGACAAAAATTTACACAAAATTACCCTTGCGTAATTGTTTTTTTTAAAACGAAGCAATATAATAAAGCGGCAGGTTTTAAACTAAATTTAGCACCATGGGTACCAAATTTTAAAGAAAAATATTGGAGGAGTTTTTGAGAAATGTTTTTCATATTTTCTAATATTGCACGTATTTCACTAAATGTTGCTTGAAAACGACTAAAATTGATTTTAAAAAATCAATAAAATAAATGTAGGAACACAGCGAAAAAAATTTCAAACATGCGATAACTAGCGGCGCGACTGAGAAAGACGCGAAATACCGTGACATTTCAATGTGAAGACGGGCCTTGAGGGGCAAAGTTAGAAAAATCGCAGGACACTCCGTAGATACGTACCCCCGTGGAAGCATAAAATTTCGCATCGAAAATGCCTTGGCCCGCGGGCTTGATGGCGATGGGCATCCCTGACCGCCGACAGCGAGATCTGTCGGTGGGTTTGAAAACTACGTTCTCTAGACCGAACTATGAAGATTAAATTTATTTGATTAGCGAGCATATAAAATATTTTAACGTTCATTAAGAGCTAACTGTATTAGTACAGAGGTAAAAGACTTTCATGATTAACAACCATGAAGCTAAATTGACAATAATTTTTGTAAATGTAATCTTGCATTCAAGTCTCGTTAATTAAAATATGTTCTTATAAGAAGAGTTTTGAAGCAGCGAATAGACAGCTCAGAGCTGAAGTGCTGTTCCAGAATTGGAGAAGAGGTGGGTTCGATTCCCGGTGTAGGTAGAAATTTTTATTCATTCTACATTTCCACGAGATCGTCTAAATTACAACATTCTACATTTGTCTTGCTAATGTTCTGCATAAAGCACCCAAAATTTGCATTAGCAAACAAGGCGAATATTTTTATTCTGAAGAAATTACATATTTGACGAGTATGTAATTTCGATTTAGTAAAACGATTTGTATAAAAAATTAACGTAAAATACGACTGCTTCTAGTATTATTATACATTCTGCTGGCTACAATTTTATAGTTCAGAAGAGAGTTGAATAAATTCAACTCTTGTTGAGAGACATTATCGATTTTCTCCCTTTCTAAGTTTCAGACCTCAGAATTTCAACTGTTTAGTCATGTGTTCCCTACGTTCCCTAGAATAAAACAAATATACAGAAAATAGGAAAATACAAAATAAAAATATTTCGTAGAAAGATAAATACACCTTTTCAGGACTTCCATGATTTAAAATAAAAAAAATAATTACGGTAAGAAATGCGTACTGCAATAAGTTAATTTGACAAAAAAATCACGAATAAGCCAAACGTCTTTCACCGGTTTCGATCCTGTTGCCTAAGGTGCTGGAAGAAAGCTTTCTATCATTGAGCCAAACGAATACAATTACTTTATAATTCATCGAAGTGTTTATTGTGCCACATTTTGGGCAACGTTTGAAAATCGTCCAAGATATTTATACATTGATAAATAATGCTGATATGTGGCATGTCATTCATTAAACGGAATTAAAATATAGGGGGATTTAGATATTTGTTTTACTTCAATATTCTAAGTATATTCTTCCCTCATAAACGACGATTTGGTGACGGGTGGCAGATCTTGGAAATTAATTCATATTCGAGTTGCTAGAATTCCTTCTGTTAAGTGATTCCCTTCCCGAGGTATCTTCTCTTATGTCTATGTTGATGGTGGACATTTTTTACATAACGAGCGCAATAATCAATTTTGGCGCTACATGATATAAAAAATGTATTCATGAAAAAGTAAATATAATAGCGCAAAATATGAAAGTTACTTTTCCTCGCAATTTACCCATACACTGAGCACGCAAGCGGTGATTATATTGCATTTTGAACACTTGCCTGCAACATCTGTCAGCTGAATTTACATTTTTACTCATCACTAAGGAGAGGATTTTTATGCACTAAAAAAATCTTGAAATATACTTTTAAAAATATGCATTTATGATCTAATAATTCTGAAAAATGCATTTTAATATGCAATTAAAATTAACAATATTTCATTTCCTCTATAAATCTTTCTTGATAAAATTCTTGAGAGGCATGCTTCGAATGAAAAGATATACAATTTTCGTGCAAACATGTTATAATTTAGCCTTCTTCGCGAGAGAAATAATTGAAATAAATATTCACCTTAGTGAAATACATTGTATGTCTTGTTGTATTTCTTCTGACCGGTTTAAAAAATAAGGTATCAAAAAATATCCTACATTTGCACAAGTATTTTATCATCTACATAAAAAACCGCTGTGACACGGTCCTTCGAATCAGTGAACGCTCACAAATAAGTAGATTGTATGAAATGATTAAACGTTTTATAGGTAAGTCTCTATTTTAAAGAAATATTCAAAAATTCTATAATTACTGGAATACGCACCAACAGGAAAAATGTGCCAAATATGCACTAAGATATTAATCCATACATCGTATTCTAATCAAATGTCAAGAAATTTCACTTAGCTATGCATTTATTCAGCGGACAAAAATATGCAAAATCATAGAATTTTGCTTCCTGCTCATCATGTTGTGATCCCAAGGTTTCTTCAAATTTCGTGTGTGGAGTGATTTCGTTGTCGTATGAACGACATGTAGGAGGCGTGTCGCACACTGCCGCGCGTCTTCTTCCCGAATCGAACCCTACAGCACAAGCAAAATGACAAGCATTTTTTTATATTCTTATATTTCTCCGATATTTTTACTTTTATTTCTTCAAATAGATTTTATATTTATTATTACGATTATTATTATTATTATTATTATTATTATTATTATTATTGCACCATATCACGACTACAGATGTTATGAATCGGCTGAATATAAAATCTGCCCCAGGTTACAACCAGCTACCTACGGAGCAGATCTAGGGACTGTCTGTGCCTCTGCAATACTTTGCGCAAAATGTGGGCTGTTCCAAATAAAGCGATTTCTTGCACTTCCCAGTCTTTTAAATTACCGGGGAGTTTAGACAAGTTCTTACTGAAATTTTGCGGAACAAATCCCAGAGCTCCGATAACTATCGGGACGACCTATGCTTTTACGCCCCACATTCGGCTGATCTCGATTTCCAAACTCTTGTATTTAAGACGTTTCTCTGCCTCTTTGGTAACGACGTTTTGACCGCAAGGTACAGCAACATCGATAAGTAAACACGATTTTTTCGCCAAATCCCGGATAACTATATCCGGTTTGTTAGCCGCTATCGTGCGATCAGTTTGAATTTGTTGGTCGTACAATATCGTACACAATCCAACAGACGTCACCGGTTTTGGTGAGTGTTCGTACCACTTGGGGCATGTGTTTGGAACTTCGAGGGCGGTGCAGATCTGCCAGTGGAGGTAGCTACACACCCTGTCATGTCTTTTCAGGTATTCGGTCTTTGCTAGGATTGGACAAGCTGAGGCACTATGATCAATGGTTTCTACTTGCTCCTGACAAATGCTGCATTTAACATCTTGGGAAATTTTGAGAACCGCTTTATCATAATGTCGTGTTCTCAACGCCTGATCTTGGGCGGCTATTATAAGTGCTTCCGTTTCTGGCTTCATTCTTCCCTTTTTAAGCCACATAAATGATTGATCTTTATTGATCTGCACCTTGTCCATTCTTTTTAGGTATTGTCCGTGGAGTGGTTTGTCTCTCCACGATTTCTTTAACATTTTTTGTGTCTCACACTTCAAGTTTAGCAGCATCAGAAGTCCAGTGTCTGTGTTATTCGACGCGTCTTGCCTAGTTTTCTTCGCAATGCTTCGCAAAGTCTGATAGTCAATGTTTGTGTTTTCTCTGTTTATTTTGAAATAAAAAGAATTTTTATAATTTTTTGTTTCGATGTTGTTTAGAATAAGAAAAATCTTTAAAAAACGAAAGCAATCTCCAGATGCATTCATGTAAATGCTATTGAAATAAATGCAGGATTGTTCTAATATTGCGAATTGGCGGGTTAAGTGTTAAAATTTAATTTTTACGTATGTTGATTGCTTCACGTCATTCGGTAATTTTTTCTGATTGGTTTTTAAACAGAAACAATTTTTTTAATGCTTTGGGATTTTTTGTCCTGCTTATGCTGGCTGAACTCGTTTAGAAATCTCCAAAAAGGCATGGGCGGTCCAAACACTGCCATGCGAGCTGAATCGTTATAAAAAAAATGCGCGCGAGGTGCAGGGTTAAAATCTATTATTGTTATCTCCACACTATATTGCGGATATTTTTCATTTCAAATACAACCGATCAATTTTTTAATTTCTTCAGAATTTATATATTCGCCTTCCTCGCGAAAGCGAATTATGACTGAATTGTGCATAACATTGTCAAGAAAAATGTAGAATGTTATAATTTAGACGATCTCGTGGAAATGTAGAATGAATAAAAATTTCTACCTAGACCGGGAATCGAACCCACCTCTTCTCCAATTCTGGAACAGCACTTTGGCTCTGAGCTGTATAATCGCTGCTCCATTACTCATCTTATAACAACATATTTTAATTTAACGAAACTTGAATCCAAGATAACATATTCAAAAATTTTTGTCAATTTAGCTTCATGGTTATTAATCATGGAAGCCTTTTACCTCTGTACTACTACAAGTTAGCTCTCAATGAGCGTTGAAGTATTTTATATGCTCTGCTAATCAAATAAATTTAATCTTCATAGTTCGGTCTAGAGAACGTACCAGGGTAATCCCAAAAGTAAGGTCTCCTATTTTTTTTAAGTAGAGAACTCTGTTTGTGTGGCAGTTGGTCACACTGATACGAAGAGTGCTTCCCGCCGTGTGTGTAAACATGGGCACGCAGCGCTGAGGCTTGGCACGCGTTGAGAATGGAGCTCCCGTTGGATGTTACCGCCAAGTGCGAATTGCGCGCACTTATTCGGTTTTTGAAGGCAAAAGGCACTGCGCCTCAAACGGGCAATTCAGAACCGAAGAAGAGGAATGTTGAGCAAGGGCGTACACATTCTCCATGACAACGCTCGCCCACACGTCGCTCGGGAAACAGTTGCTCTCCTGCAAAAGTTTCAGTGGAACATCATTACCCACCCACCCTAGTCCCGACTTGGCGCCCAGTGACTATCACCTGTTCCCCAAGTTGAAAGAAGATTTGGCCGGAAAGCGATTCAGCTCCGACGACGAGGTGAAAGAAGAGGTTCATCACTTTCTGAACAGCATGGCGGCGAGCTGGTATGACATGGGCATACAAAAACTGTCACAGCGTCTACAAAAAGTAAAGGTGTAAACTGATGTAAACTATTGTGGAAATAAACAGGTCTAGGTACTTACAAAAGAATAAGAGACCTTACTTTTGGGATTACGTTCGTAGTTTTCAAACCCACCGATAGATCTCGTTGTCGGCGGTCAGGGATGCCCATCGCCATCAAGCCCACGGGCCAAGGCATTTTCGACGCGAAAATTTATGTTTCCACGAGGGTACGTATGCACGACAGTAAAAATTACTCTTTGAAAAAAGTCATGTACAATATTTTGAAAAAACGAGTGCTATTTCGTGTTGTTTCTGCTTGATATTAATGCAATTGATAAAAAGAATCATTTTCTCAAAACAACACTATGATTTGATATGATATAGAGGGCGGTGAGCGGGATATTGCAGGGAACGGCAGAGTAGAAGTGGGCAACAACATAACTAATGTGTAATACGTATGTGCAAAGGAGATATCAAAATATTTTCCGTTCATTTTATGAATAGCATGTAATGTCTATAAGAACGTGTATTGTACTGCAGCGCTGTCCGTAGGTCTTTCTAATGGTATTAATTACCCCTTTTTCTTTCCCTCGCAGCAATTTCTCTCTACTTTATGTATAATTAATTCACTGCCAGAACGCACTCTCGCATATCGAAGTGGATTTGATTTTCCGCTGACTTCACAGAAACTACAAAAACGAAAGAAGCACTTTATCCCAGACTGTCTCGGCTGCCGTCAGCATTGGTCAAACGCTGTTAGACGTCGGCACTATACGTGCATTCTCGGATGTGTGTTCGGGCCCTCAGTTTGAAACCAACAGTAGTTCCTAATTCTGCCGTCTGCACGTCAGAGCGACTGCGCGGTGTAGCGGTGAAGTGCGCGGTGCGTTTAATCGAGGGATCTGAGTTCGAGTCTCGGCGTTGAAAAAACAATTGCTTGTTGGCATCACTTCTGCAGTTCCGTGTTGTAGAATAATATTTCGGAGCCGTTACAAATAATGTGATAGCGTTTGCTGTTGAATCACCAGTATTTTGTGCTTTGTGCAGGAGGAGTTGGAGCCTCCAACGGCTGTGTTTATTGGATCACCGGTGAAGCAAGAGACAGCTTCTGGAGACGAGAAGGTAAGAATAACAGGTGACATTCGCTGTTCCTATTTCGGCGTCTGAGATACTCTTTGTGTGGTTCGTGGCCCGTTGTCTCCACAGATTCCTAGTGCTCTCACGATTGTGAGTGTAGGAGAGTCTATCACCGTGTGCAACGTTTCTAGGGCATGTGCCGTGTTGACCTTGTGTGGAAGAATCTGGCAGTTCGTTATTTCTATCCCGCGAGCGTTACCTTCGAAGTATTCAATTCGCAGTTATCGTCATAAGCAGCCTTACAATTGCAAGGCAAAGGCCTCCAATTTCGTGGGTTGGGAAGAGGGTGGGGCTCACTATAGTAACTCTTCCAAGGGAGCCTGCCCTCGAGAGCAGTATAATGTTACAACTGTTTGTGCTTCTGAATGGCACTGACTGTCTCGCACTTGTCAGTTTTCTAATTTCTTTTGGTATGGGCTAGTTTTTTGGACTTACCACATAGTCTTACCAGCTGCCATCTCTCGCCTTTGGAGAGCACAGGAGCCGTTGGAGCCCTCAGCATGCTTTAGCAACATTGTGTGCTAACCAATTGTTCTGTTGGTAAATATTTGCTACTAGAATGTTCCAGAGCAAAGAGTTCATATCAGAGACGGCACTCAGTGTTAAATGGAAAAGCCTTATTTGTGCAACTGCGGTGCCGCCATATTGTTCTGTAGAATTTCTGTTGCGCAAATGGACAGCCAATAGCGTAGAAGTAACAAGAAATTTGGAATAAACCAGTTGTGTGGGAATATTAAAATTTCAGCCTTAATTTATCAAACAGTACCGAATAATAATTATAAGGATTTTATGGCAGAAAATGTCAAATTAGGTTAGTGAAATTTAGTATTGGGCATATTGATATTACCAATTTAGTAATTTCATTAGTATTAACAATTTTGTATTGCACAAGCCAATAAACACAGCACTCCAGCGCAAATGCAAATTTACTTGCATGTAGACATGCCAAATTAATGTAAATAATAGGAAAGGTTACATTATTAAAAAGCATTACACATGAACAGTATGACCATTATTGAAAAGAAACAAATGAAAACATTACCGCGAAGTGTTCATACAATCTGACAGAAAATACTGTTTGTTACTTTGACATGGGCTCATAATACACAATGAATATACTTTCCTCCACACAAGACCCAATTCCGTAATTATTTCTTAAGGACTCATTAAAACATTGCCAAATTTCTTTGATCAAGAGGCGAGACTTCGCCCTGTAAAATAGGAAATGTAACCTCAATTAAAAATAGTATATTATAATAATTCCTGATAATATACGGATGTCTGCCCCTTGTTTACTGCCAGTGTAAAAAAGGTAAGTAAGCTACATTTAATTTTACGTAAACTTTAATTTGCATCAAGTTAGGTTGTTTAATTTCTGTATTGGTATAATAATGGTCCACTCTAGTCGGAGCACTGGCCTTGACAGGTATCTCTCCCGCCAAGACGATCAAGATAAATTCCCACAGGCATTGTGCGCTTACGGGAACTGCATTGCGACCTTTGAGAAGCGCCTCCGAACCCTCCCGAGGACGGAGCTGCCTGCGCTTGATGCGCTATGCGCTGCTTCTCAGTGCGGGCGGTTACACAAGTGCGAAGAACGAGAGCAGTCGCGTTTGCGCTCTGAATTTCGAAAGGGCCTCCACCACTGAAGGAGCATCAATGGAAGCGAGTGATGTGGCGCAGCCCTTCGTTATTCGGTTGGATTTATGATTTATAACATTTACTGTGTGTCTCATTGTTTTCTTTGCAAAATATTTTGGTCGCTCCAGACCACTGTGTCGGTTACAGTAGCCTGTTGTGTAGCACTGTGATTTCGCATCCGGTGCCTGCGTTCGATTCAGCTGCAAGACAAATGACCTCCGCGAATGGAGCCTCTTGGGAACACGGCCTTACAAGTCACGTGACTGATGTGATGCCAGAACTGGAATCCTAGGTCCAGCTCCAATAATTTCATTCAGTGGCCACCAGGCGCGGTAAAGTATGGACTTGGCGGAAACAGTTCAAAGTCTCTTCACCAGGGTGCGTGTACAGCAGGTTAAACATCTTAATTAGTAAAAGTTTTTCTTCAACCTTCTAGACAATATTGTCCAGTTCTAATTTTCCAGACTTATGTAGTATATAGCTTGAAATGCGAGCAGTACACACTTCGAAAAGTTCTGTAAGGAGCCGTCCATAAATTACGTAACGCAAATTTCTAGTGTGTTCAATACTCCCCTCCCCCTTGTAACGCACTTCCCTATCTTTGTAACGCTGCGTCAGACCCCCTAGCTCCCCCTGTAGCGTTACGTAATTTGTGGATTACGTGCAGTGTTTTCTTGCAGTACAATGCTGTGACGCAAACTTTTGTGCAGTTGCAATAGTGATTCGTGCGAATGTCTGTGGATCGTGACGGTACTCGTGACAAGAAATTTGCCCGTCTCTATGCGAAGGCGTCTGAGCCGCAAAGGCCCATTCACAGTGCGAACGTACACGTAAGCAGGGCGTTAACATTATGGTTAGAACTGCGTCCATAAGCGGACTCATTCACAGTTCGAAAAAGGATCGAAGTCGATAGATCGAACAAAAGACTTGTTTTCCAAAGTGCTTGATCGAGTTTTGACGCTTTTGTGTGTTGTATTGTAGTGAAAGATATTTTTTTGGTTTTGTTTTTTTGTAGTATTCATGGTAGTATTATTTTGTTTTAATATTTATTGAAATTAAAATTCCTAACATAAACCATGGCCGCCAGGCCGAGACGCCGCTGGTAGGCCTTAGCTCGTAAAGAGCTGTTGTGCCACAGTACATACGTACATTTTTGTGTGTATGTGTATACACACACTCACATAAACATGCATATTTTAAACTAAATTTCAATATATATAAAATATAGATTCTCGCATCCAACCAATAGTAACTAGATTGACCCACAGAAAATAGAAAACCTTTGCTTACGCTTGCGTTGGACATTGTGAATGCTTCAGTCTATCACTTATGTTGAAGTTTGTCTATGCGTTATGCTTATGTTTGCGTCTGCGTTGTGAAAGGACCTTACGTCGCAGCCAGTAGCGAAGGGAAGCAGTGTTTGATTGACGAGCTACTTATTACTTTCTGTCGCGTCACCTACCCGACCTTCCAGGAGACACCACTCGAGACTACGTTAGCATTCCTTAGAGACGGCGCGCCGTCTCTAAAAATGCTAACGTAGAACCGTAACTAAGAAATGCATACGTGGAACCGTAACTAAGAAATGCTAACGTAGAACCGTAACTAAGAAATGCATACGTGGAACCGTAACTAAGAAATGCTAACGTGGAACCGTAACTAAGAAATGCTAACGCCGCGGCGTCGCGAATGGGAAATTCGACTGTCATCTGCTCCAAAGTGACAAAAGCAAAGCGTGCACTTTCTTGCATCCTTTCCATTTAGGTCGGCAGCTTTTCGTAAGAGGAGAAATAAATTGTAGTTAGAATACAGATTTGAATAATTTTAGTTACTAATTGTGAACTAAATCCTTTTACATGGTGATTTAGGCCTGTTTACTTTTTTTTTGTATCCGTCATTAAGTCTGGGTGAATTCCTATTTTAGGTGAAGTACATGAACTCCTGGGCTCGAGTAATGAGTTGTGTACGTTGTAAATGTTGCCAGATAGATCAGAAGGCAATATTTTTTAATATCTTTTAGGATTTAAAATGACTAAGACAGAACCGTATGTGACCATTTTGTGGTCATTTTCAAGTTTAGCTCTGTAAAATATCAGTTATTGCATTTATGAAACGAAAAATTAAAAATTGCATTCGTGTCATCGACATCAACGGAGTGTTAACCAAGAATCTCCTTGCAATGATAATTAAAGATGCAGGGCTGCAAATCACTAAATGTTAACATGGATTACTAGATTAACTCCAAGTTTCAGTTACCGTCTCAAAGAAAGTTTCAAATTTTCAATCTGAATAATTTACTGCATGAAGAGATTGTTTATTTTTTTGTTGTAGGATCCTCTTGCGTCCGGTAGTGACAGTTCTTCTATTGCTACAATAAAACAAGAGATCACGTCATGTTCCTCCGGTAAGTACATGATTTTTTAAAATTATTTCTTGAGCCCAGGTTACAAACCATTGGGTTGGTGAATACAGTACTTGTTAAATCTTGCGCGGGATTTGTTCTGAAAACAGTGTGGCGAGATCGCCCTTTCTATTTAAGCAGACACTGCCGTCATTGAGGCTCTGCAGAGCCTTAAAAGCAGCCGATAGCTCCCCCGCCACTAAATAGGTCCGACTGCGCGCCTACAGCACTCGAGAAACAGACCAACGAAATTGCGAATTCTGAAGTTGTTGGCGGTTTTGGGGATCACAGTCTTCACATTGTAATTGTTAGAGACCGAATTTTTATGTAATTACATATTTATTGTCTTTCTACTTACCATTCTCAAAATTTTAAACTTGGCGAATTGTCGCCAAGATACAACCGACCCAATACCGAATGATTTCGTTACATATTTTTCCGTATTTGGCACTATATTACATGTTTTTCTATTTTTTCAATATATTTTCTTTATTCTACCAGTTTTCTTGCATATTTTAATGAAAAGAGGTAATTTAACATTTGGTTGCATGACCCATTATTTTAACACTTTTCCATGACGCGGGTCCAAAAGACCCGGTGCTTTTTTTCAGGGTATTTTTGAAATAAATAATTTTTCTACGTATTTCAATGAGCATAGTTATTTATTTTGTCAAATATAATTAAATTACAAACGTTTCTAAATACTAAATACGCACAAAAGATTCAAAATGTTTTTTAAATTTTTAAAAAACTTGTTCATTATCTGTAGTTCTCACAAATCAAAAAGCTGTGCTCCTTGCACACATGCTTGCTACATCTGCAGCAGGTTGTCATAACTTTTCGATCTTTGGATGATGGGCATATAGAACATCTTTTTTTACTGTTTTACGTTGCTCTGTTTGATCAGAATTTCGAGTGTCTGCCTCACCCAAAAACTTTTGTATGTCCATTCTTATGCTTCTTTGTAGAGATGCTTTTGATGATCTTTCCATCATATATGGCGTCATCATTTCCATTGACAACTCCTTGAGAAATAGGCGCCTTTTGTGGGAAATCTTTGGATGAAAATTGGGATGTTGCCATTGGTGAAGTATAAAGGCGTTCAATGCAGCGATATCCATTATATTACACCGAAGTGCCATCGGCCATCTTCTTGTTTGACGTTTGCACGTGTAATTTTTTACTTTCTGGTCCATGATATCTACACCTCCTTTAGTTTTATTATAAAATAACACAATTTCTGGTTTCTTCTTCGTTGTACTCTCTTCAATGATTTTGTTATGATGCATTGTACTTAGAAGTACCACACTTTTTCTTCTTTTTGGGACATAGCTAACTAATGTCATGTCATTCTGAAAACCAAATTTGGACAAGTAAACATCGATAGCAAATTTGGATTTAAATTCTACTGGTATATCTCTCTTGTTCTCTCTCATTGTTCCTACGAGTGTTAACCTTCTATCTAAAAGGTAACGAGCAAGAGGCACACTTGTAAAATAGTTGTCCTTAGTGACATTTCGGGAAGAGTTTGTAATTGTCTCCACCAAGCGCTTCACGGTGTTCATAGCTATGTCTTTCTGAGGAGGTCCGCTAACCTTTCTTCACGTGTAAATCAATCCATCTATAGCATAACCTGTAGACGACTCACACATCCAAAATATTTTCAAGCCATATTTTCCTGGTTTATTAGGCATGTATTGCTTGAATTTACATCGTCCTCTGAAAGACACTAGTTGTTCATCAATCGTAGCATGCTCATTTGTCACAAATACTTTGCGGCATTGTTGAATGAATACTTCCCAAATGTAACTAATGTGAGCAAGATTTTCAGTTTGTAATCTGGCTTCCCTTGTCCGTCTGTCATCAAAACGAAGGTACCGCCTAATATCTTCAAACCTATTGACAGACATCGTTGCTCGGTAAACTGGATTGGCATAATTACCCATAAATATTTCTCTAATTGGAACGTCCCAATTTTTATCTGCACCAGAGTGAAGAAGTATTCCAAGAAATGCATTCATTTCTGCATTACCAATATATTGCCACTTTTTTCGTTTTTCCAAAGATACTCGTTTTGCTTCCAAATTTGTACATCATTGAATTTCCTCCACAATTACTGAAGGGATAAAATTGTCCCAAGCATCTTTTAAATTTACAGTTGTAACGCCCCTCGAAGGACCCGGCTGAAATTTGATGACATTATGCACACGTACGCGACCTTGCGATGGTGTTGCTTTCCTCCAAACCGAACCATTCGGAGAAACAAATGCATCATCAGTAGAACTTTGCTGACTCTCAAATAAAGATGTTTCTCCTTCATCTTCACAGCTCGAAAATTCTTCAGACGAATTACTCACTGATGAACTTTTCTCTGCTTCCGAAGGCATAAAGGACTCGTCAGAGTCCGAAAAAATGCTCTCACCTGAAGTCAAGTACTCATCTTCAGCAATCCATTCCGAAATGACTGTTTCAAAGTTTGTGGAAGAGGATGGCACTGCATCAGTCTCCCTGTTTCTCCGAGATGTAGACATATCTTCAAGAAACAGGTTACAATTAGTTTTTGTCATTTCGCATTATACATAGAAGAAAATAACACTAACCTAGAGATTAAAAATTTTAAGCTCACAAATAATTTGTAACGGTCAATGGCTAAAGATAAATTGCAAGTAATAGCTCACCACTTACCGTAAACTACGAACAGTTCTTATCACAACAATGAAACGGCAGGAAACACTCGTATCCCAACAATGAACGTAAATCAAATATTCACGTTGCATGAAAACAGAATATCTAGTCTCAAGCTACAACTGCAAATAATTACTAACATAAGTGCTGCACTCTACTGCCAGTACTTATGAATAAACTCTAACAAATAAAATGGCCAGTAGATGGCCAGCAGATACTCACTGATTATTTCTAAAGCCCGTGCCGTGATACAAATTGCACAAATATGTCTCCGGGTCTAAAATACCCGGGTTATGTAAAAGAGGTATAAAGACAAAAATATTGAAAAATAAAAATAACAACTAACCCACATGCTCAAAACAGTATAATGTGAAAAAGACAACATTAATTAAGGTATTAAAAGAAGATGAGATTCTAAAATGTAAATTTGGTAAAGAAATTCAGACACAAATATGCCGCCGGGTCCAAAAGACCCGGGTCATGCATCCAAGGGTTAAAAAATCAGCATTTGCTCCCACGTTATTGCTCAACCCGAGGAACGCTACGTGGAGACGCGGTCGGATGTTCCCGCTTGAGGTGTCTCAGTGGCGGAAGTGCGCGTCACCTTTCACCTTTAAAGACTGAAGGGAGAGATCTTTTTCGCTTGACCTCCGGAGGCGCTCCAGGCGGCTCTTGTCTGTCGCTTGCTGACGGTGCCACGCGGCGGCGCTCCGGCCCACGCCGTCCGTCATTCCCTGCTTCTACACTCAACATTGGCCATTGCTCTAACGGCAATGAAATCATACGAAGAAGATCACGTACCACAGTAAGAACAGAACAGGACACATGATTTCTGTTTGCAATTTATAACGGAATTTGGGTTTCGTATGGCATAGACATATAAGTTTCACAAAAGGGGTAGCGGAATAAGATATGCAAAACTGCCCCCGGGGGCTAAAATTTTTTTATTTTGAAAATCGTAATTGAAGTGTTAAAAAAATACGTTTTTCGCCGAATTTAAGTCAATTCACCCGGAGTACTTCGTACAAATGAATAAAACGTGTTTTTTAGCTTCTTATATAAGTTTTAATTTTTTGAACCACTTTGCGCTTACGAGTATTGACTTTAATTATCCTTGAGACTTTCCATAGATGATATAGATGTTTCGAGAATTTTTTCAGGCATTTATGTCCGATTTTGACTCTTACAATCAACAATGAAAGATGGAAATCGTAGAAAAACTTACGTTATTCCTTTGTTTTTTAAGAATATCTCGTGTTCTAGTACAGATAATAAAAAAGGCTAAATACAAAATATAGAGCTATAAATTCTCTACAGTTTCCCAAAATTTCAACTTTTTGTCATTTAATTTGCATGCGACAACTCAATACGAATAACACAGAAATGCAGTAATTTCTTACTTATAATTTAAAATGAGGTTTTTTTTCATTAGTCTTCGTAGTTTTTCAATTTCATTTTTATTTTATGTTTATTACAAAGGTAAATAATGAGAAAAAGCTGTAAGAATTATATTATAAAGAGTATAAATTACGCCAGCAAGCGCAAAAATGACACCCAGCCGAACTTTGACGTGGACAGAGATTCGGCGATTCCATTAATTCCAGTGATTAGAGTTCATTATATTTAACCCTTTGACTGATATGAGCGTGCCTCACCTCCGGTGAGATCCGTGTCCCGTGTTCTGTGAACGTGTTTGCGCGTCCGGGACTCCCCATGTCCCCAGTGCGTCCCTTAGGGTGTCCCCGTGCCCAGGACGTCCCTTCGGGTGTCCATCAAGATGGCGTATTGTGCTTCTGCGAGTGCGACTTCTGGGGTCGTCCTAAGGTTCTAAGACTTTATTTCATTGCAAATAGATTGAGCTGCGATATATTTTCTCGGGCAAGATCAGTAGTGACACTTTATAGTGACCTTGTTCTCGGGTCTGGTCAGTTCCCCTCCTGACGGCGCCGCGGAACCACGCGAAAAGATCAGCACCGCGGGCTACACCCCTAGCCGACGACTCAGCACAGCTGACATGCTGTGCGAGGCGAGCAGTCAAAGGGTTAAATGCTGTCGGAGGTTAACTTTATTAGTTGAATTTTCTGATTGGAATATAATTGTATTAGTTTTTTATCCAATTCATCCACAAAACATGAAATGCTGTAAGTACTTACATACAGTATTATATTTTGTACATAGAGAATTTTCTTGTAGTTCATTGTTATGTCATTATTATTATGTTTCAACTACAGGACGATTTAAATAAGATTAATGATTGGGCAAGAGGTAATAAAATGTCTATAAATGGAAAGAAAAGTAAAACGATCACATCTTGTAGGGCCAGAGCTTTTCATAGGATTCCTTAGCAGCTACGTAATGAAGTAGTTCTGCGAGTATCGAACTGTAAGTACCTTGGCATACTCCTGGATAGCAGGTTGGGATGGGAAAAACAAACAAACTACATAGTGGGTTAAGCTTGCAAGTATTTGCATTTCTTCATGCGAAATCTTAAAAAAATGCAATTAAAAAGCAAAAAAAAATTGCGTGTACTTCGCTTGTTAGACCGGTAAAGGAATACGAAACTAGTTGTTGGGATCCGTACAAAATTGGACTTAAAAATAGCTTGGAAAGGATACAAAATAGGGCGGCAAAATACACATTTCGGAGGAACATACCTGCGCATTGAGAATCTTTAGAACACCGGAGAAAGAGGCTTTGCGCACTGGAGAAAGAGACTTTGCGCACTATATAAATCTTACATTGATTACTCTTCATGGAAGGAAATTAGCGGAAGGCTCGATAAATCGGATTACTTTAATAGATTTGATCACAATTATAAAATTAGAATACGAACACATAGAACGAACGTAGGCAAATTATCCGTTGTAAACAGAACAGTAGTAGATTGGAACGATTTGCCTGCGGCAGTTTTAATGTAAAAAAATCGCATCAAAATTACAAAACTTTTATCATTCCGAAATTATTTTGCATCTTGAAAACCCCGATCTACAATAAAAGCATATTTGACATAACTTTTTTCAGAATTTCAGCATCATTCTTTGTACCCAAAAAAGGCTCATATGTGTCAATTATAAACCCGTTCATGGTGCAAAAGTTAAAAGGTTTACATAAAGGCACTTTCCTTGCCCTAATAAAGGGTTTTTTTGATAGTAATTATTTTAACTTTTCTGGTGACTGTGGTACGAACCATCACAAATTAACACTAGACGATCTTGAAACCCGTGCAGGTCTTGAACATATGATAAAGTATGCTTATTTATTAAGTCTTCCTAAGAATGAGAATGAGCTCCAAACATCTTTGGCAATATGTATTTCTTGAATGATTTACGAACGGAAGCGCAATAATCAGACACACATTGTTCTCTTACAATATAAAAAATTGACGATACTATACTCTTAGAATTACCAGTTTGTAACTTCAATAAAAACAAAAATATGACTTGATTTATTCAACGATTAGTTGACGCTCGCATTGACTACAACACATATTTTATATCGTTTCTTGCTCAGATGTATAGCCACTTAAAGGTAGAATACGTTCATCAGATAATTGATAATAATTTACTTTATCCAGAATACTTTCATTGAATTGATTTGACAGAATATTTAAAAATAATGCGGTTCATAAAGCATTACCTGCTTTAATTTCAGATTTACTACTAGAAAATCATAAGTTTTATAATTTTTCTAAATAATACCTCTCACCTTCTCTGAATAATTGCAAAACGCCAATTCCAATGAACCTTTTCGCTGCTGCAGGCGTGCGCCCGGAGCCGCTTCTGCTGTGCAGATGGCGCCTTTGTCGTCTCCTGCTTCCCGCGGGTGTCTTTCGCTTCTTCTGAATGGCTGAGGGCGACAGATGTTCGCTTTGTAAGAGTTTGAGCGTTAGTTTGAAGCCTCGTAGAGAGTGCTGCTGGGGAAATTCTTCTTGTTGCGAGTTGAAATGTTTGCAAAGTGATAACTGCGATGCGGCGGTCGTCCGTAAGTGGTTGGCCGTTCCTAATGACCGTAATAAACCTTTCTCCAGCGTTTTCGGGTGTGATGTACCACCCTTAGTTTGCGTTAAGATTTCTTGCTAAGAATTTGCTCCTTTTTATATGCATAACTACGAATATTCGCTTCTGTTGTGAACAAAATGGGTTCAATGAAGGAAGTTTAATTTGGAATTTCTTATTTTTTCACGTTGGTAAAAGCATTCATTATTATCTAAAGTAAGAAATTCTATCAAAATGCACTGCAAATAACCGGAAAATATAATTTGCGACTTGCGAAACGGAATGCTACCCTGCCAGTGCGCGACCTTCTTAACCAGGAAAGTGCACCGCACACTGCTCTCTGAATCTGAATCAGTGAAATTGTCGCTGATACAGTGAAAGCCGAAGTCACTGATATCTTGTCGAAATTGGTAGTTTCGCTGACAGTCAGGGAATATGCGAAACTTTTCATAATGACCGCCAGCATTTCACTGGTTGTCAGTGGTAAAGGTCCCGCGCCACCATCGCTCACTAATCGTTCAGTCGTCACGTTCCATTACTTTGTTACAGATTTCACTGATTCAAACAGTGAAGTTTCACTGATTCTAAAAGTGGACCCAATTTTACTGATTTGTTCAGTTCCATTCACTGATTGTCAGTGGCAGGGTTGTAACTGACACAATCTGTGGATAGTGACTGTCAATCTGTAGTTTTTCACTGATTCAGACTGAGAGAGTACGGACGGCGGCCGGCGCGTTGCGTGAGCACAGGGCAGCGACGCGCTGGGTGGGGTCCGCGGCAGCGGAAATGGTGAAGTTCTCAATAATCAACCTTTGTCTTTCCTTAAAATTGCAAAATTAACAAAAAAATGTATCATCTCTTTTGGAACAGAGTATGGCACGTGCGTTGCATGATGGTGCCAACAAATGGTTTATTGTTAAGCATCAATTGTTTGTTGTTGCTAGTTAGCTTCTGATTTGATGCAAAGGTTTTTTTTGTTGACAGATGGAGGAAGTTTTGCATCAGTGACACCCAGCACAATGCAACTGAGCCCAAGGACGGACGAGGTTTACGTACGTAGGACTAGCTCCCACAACGATGAGCAGAATATGCACCTCAAGCCCTCCGACCCAACCACACGCACCCACACTGGTGAGAAACCTCTCCAGTGTTCCATCTGTGAGAAGACCTTCACTCAAAAAGGATCCATGAATAAGCACATGCACATTCACACTGGAGAGAAACTTTTTCAGTGTTCCATCTGTGAGAAGGCCTTCACTGAAAAAGAACACTTGGATAGGCACATGCGCACACACACTGGTGAGAAACCTTTTCTGTGTTCCATATGTGAGAAGGCCTTCTCTGAAAAAGGAACCTTGATTAAGCACATGCGCACCCACACTGGCGAGAAACCGTTCCAATGTTCCATCTGTGAGAAGGCTTTCACTGGAAAAGGACACTTGGATAGGCACATTCGCACACACACTGGTGAGAAACCTTTTCTGTGTTCCATATGTGAGAAGGCCTTCTCTGAAAAAGGACCCTTGGATAGGCACATGCGCACACACACTGGTGCGAAACCTTTTCTGTGTTCCATATGTGAGAAGGCCTTCTCTGAAAAAGGAACCTTGATTAAGCACATGCGCACCCACACTGGCGAGAAACCGTTCCAATGTTCCATCTGTGAGAAGGCTTTCCCTGGAAAAGGACACTTGGATAGGCACATTCGCACACACACTGGTGAGAAACCTGTTCTGTGTTCCATATGTGAGAAGGCCTTCTCTGAAAAAGGACACTTGGATAGGCACATGCGCACACACACTGGTGAGAAACCTTTTCTGTGTTCCATATGTGAGAAGGCCTTCTCTGAAAAAGGAAACTTGCATACGCACATGCGCACACACACTGGTGAGAAACCTTTTCTGTGTTCCATATGTGA